>BLBF01000262.1:699844-733293 GCA_015471245.1 Laticauda colubrina
ATAGATAGATAGATAGATAGATAGATAGATAGATAGATAGATAGATATAGATATTGATTAGATATAGATATAGATATAGATACACACACACACATTCTTAGGTTTTCGTGGGTATCTATATGTATGGCATTCAGCTTTGTTCGGGTATTTTCCCATGTCATTATAGTTGTGCTTTTAAAGTTATAGCGAAGTTTCGGCAGAATCTCATCTGCCATCATCAGGCTTCTGTATTGTGTTCGTCTGTGAGCCAGGCTTTCACAGCCTTTCACTGTTTTAAATTTGGTGCTAGCCTATTGCTGTGCTAAAATGGTTTCTTCTTCATCCTGATTGGTTGGGAGTCTTGGTCTATGTTTATTGGTCTTGAAGTTTGCTGTGTTCTGCTTGATTGGTGTTTCTAATATCTTCTGTCAGTTTTGTAGCATTTTTTTTGTCTTGATTGGCTGGCAACATTGTGTTTCCTGTATTGGAGGCTTTTAGTGTGGCTTGGCTTGGAGTAAATGGACGGCTATCATTTATTAGGAAGCTAGGTTTCATCTGGGTGCCTGGTTGGGGTGTTTTTGAGCTGGAGGTATCGGGGGGGTCTGTTTGTGCCCAGGTGTTTACTTGGCTTGTGGTGTGGAGATTTTTTTGTTTGTGAGTGCAGGCTTCCAGATAATTGACAGTATTACCATTCTAACACAGCAGTAGGCTAGCACCAAATTTAAAACAGAAACGGCTGTGAAAGCCTGACTCACAAACACAATACAGAAGCCTGACGATGGCAGATGAGATTCTGCCAAAATGTCGCTACAACTTTAAAAGCACAACTATAATGATATATATTTATATATGTGTATGTATGTATACACACACACACACACACATATTTGGCAATCATTCACAATGGATGTTTTTTCCCACAAATAGTATCATAAATTGTGATTGGGTAACACTACAAATGGTCATAAATATAGCCCGGTTGCTGAGTGCCCAAACTGTGATCACATGACCACAGGTAAGGAAGGAGCAGCACTGGAACTTTGAATCTGGATTCTTTGAGATCCATTGTAATTTCAGTCACTAACTGAGGACTATCTATATTTATTAGATGCTCTGAAGGTAATATCTTATCACATTTCTTGTGAGTTACAATGTTAAGTTTTGGCAAATCAGTCTGTGGAAATATTGCAAGTTCAGACTTCAGTTTTTAATATTTGATTAACTGAATAGGTGGCTGATCATGTTCAGCCAACCATATATATTTGCCTAGTCTTTTTATCTCATGGTTGATTAATGTTTATTCCCACAGTGGGAATGTTTCTAAATTCTTAAGTGGGAAGTTTCTAAATTCCTCCCTACAAGAGAGATTATTCACAGATATAGAATAAAATGGCATCAATGGGCTGATGACCAAGTTCTATTTCTTCTTTCCATTGGCTTGGGTGCAATTATTGAGCCATTACCTCACTGCAGTAATGGACTAGATAAGAGCCCAAACATTGAAGCTCAATTCAGACAAGGAGAGGTTCTGACAGTGAATGGCATATGCCCAGGTGAACGGAATTCAACCTACTCTGGACAGTATTATATTCCTCATAAAGGATCATACTTAAAGTTTGGAGGTACTCCTTTCTTCATTGTTGATTTTTCAGGCACAAATGGCCTCTGTAACATAAAGCATCTTCTCCAGATGAGCTGTTCAGAGCATCCATTGATTGGAAAATGCCTCTGTCGCTCGTCTGATAGGCTGGGCTTTAATTGCGAGGATGCTCCTCCTCCTCCACAGGGATCATCCCTAGCGTCCCCAGTTTTTGCTCAGTCTTCATTGGTATAAGCAGCTTTTGTTTCGTTTCCCTTGGCCGGAATAACAAAAACTCCAAAAAAAGGTTTGATCTTATATTTCTTGTCAAAACTCCTCATGTCACCAATGAGCCAGGCAACTCCTGATGGCATGTAACATTGGACTGTGGGAGTCCGCCAAAACATTGGGGAGCGATCTCACCCCCAGGGCGATCGGAGGTGAAAATGTCTCAGCGAATTTCTTCTACCCCATAATGCTCAGCCCTTGCCATCGTGACTTTCTTGAGCTCTACCATTGCAATCGACACGCGTGGCACCATTTCAAAGGGTCTGAGGCTTTTTTTCTCTCCCCCGGAGAACATCATTGCAGAGTTGTAATTGCAGGAATATTCCAATCTTGGATGGCAAACCTCAGAAAAAGAATGTTTCCAAGCAAATCCAACTCAGGCAAACAAAGTCAAAGTTAACCAATAATGAAGGATAACTAAAAATGTATATAAATGCAAGACTATACTCCAACAAAGATCATCATGATTCAGTTGTTCATGATCAAACAACTCGACTGCCTCGTCATTACAACAAGTGGCACATGAACAGGGACCCTCTTACTTCGTCCAGCAAGGATTTGGTACACCTTCAACCCTTTGTGGTTTATTCAACCTTTTGGTTTCTGTAAGTATGGGGTCTTCGCTTTCTGAGGAAGAAAGGAAGCATGTAGATGAATTAGGCTATTTGTTGAAGAAGAAGAATACTGAGGTACCACAGAGAAATCTCTTTAGGCTGGTCCAGGAGACTGCAGCTCAGTGCCTATGGTACCCAGAAAAGGGGTCTTTAAAATTAACTGATTGGGAACGTATTGGGAAAACATTGCATACTGAACATTGAGCAAAAATAGAAGTTTTGCATGTGTGGCATTTATGTAGGCATGCAATTGAAACATTTGGTCACAATGAACTTGTTCTTTTAACACCTACACCTTCACATTATACTAATGCTGTCATTTGTCCCCCTTCATCATCTGAATATATGTTAATCATCTGAATATATTCAATTCCCTCACCTCCTGCAGATACAGGGCAAAAGCCTCCTGACTCTATTGTTCAGTCTTCATCCCAAAAGGAATGCCTCTGTCTCAGGAACAGAACTTGCAGAATTACTGTCTGTTTGTCCAGTAAAATATCATCCTGATCAGGGGCCACAGCTTGGACTGCAAGTAGCAGAATGGGAGGATCTGCCTTATCAGATCTTAAGAGAATTAAAAAAGGCAGTTACAGAGAATGGGTGTGGCACCCACCCAGAATCCAAATGCCTTTCCCAGATGCCTTTTCCAACACTCTGACTCCTCCAGCAGACTCTCTCACTCCTCCCCAGCCACAGCCAGTAGCACTGGGATCGATTTAATCACTCAAGAGGAAATTGAGTTTAAATTTCCCATGGAAGTTACAATAGTTCCATCTCAATTTAAAGGTCCTCTTCCTTTGGGATTAGTTAATTTTGCCTCATTCTTCTGCACACAAAAAGAGCTATTTTATTGTGCCTGGGAAATAGATTCAGATTACACTGGTATCCTCATGATTCAGATTTGGGTGAATCTTCCTCAAGTTCTTCCTTGTAATTCTTCTGTTGCTCAATTGCTTCTTCTTCCATATAAAATTCCATCTCCTGGTATAAATAATCGTGGGGATGCAGGATTTGGATCAACTTCTTTATCTGTAGGCTTACTTCATCAGCTGAACTCCTCTCGTTCTTTGTTAACACTCTTCCTAAATAAACAACCATTTCAAGGATTATTGGATACTGGAGCCGATGTTACTGTCATCTCCTCTTTACAGTGGCCAGTACAGTGGGCAAAAATGACAGTTTCTTCATTGTGGGGAATAGGAGCTTCTACAGCTGCTTGGCAGAGTGTTCAAGAAATTAATGTTACAACATCTGTTGGTAAGTCCTTTTTCCTACAACCATACATTCTAGATATTCATACTAATATTTGGGGCCATGATATCCTTTCTCTTCTTAATGCCCATTTGATTCTTGATGATGGCTCTGCCACTTAAATGGCTCTGTTCTACGCCAGTTTGGGTGGAACAATGGCCATTATCAAAGGAAAAACTTGCTACTTTACAACAATTGGTTCAAGAACAAATGGCTGCTGGTCATGTAGAACCTTCTACTAGTCCTTGGAATACTCCTGTTTTTGTTATAAAAAAGAAAAATGGGAAATGCCGTTTCCTTCAGGATTTAAGGGAAATTAATAAATGTATCCAACCCATGGGTCCTTTACAATGTGGTCTACCAAATCCTAACTTAATTCCTAATTTTTATGAATTATTGGTAGTTGATCTTAAAGACTACTTTTTTACTATACCTTTGCAGCCTCAAGACAAAGAAAAATTTGCATTTACTGTCCTAGTTTTTAATAATAGCATGCCCACAAAACGATATCATTGGCGAGTGTTGCCTCAGGGAATGCTTAATTCCCCTACACTTTGTCAATATTTCGTGGATAATGCCCTTCAACCCTTTCGGAATAAATTTCCTTCCTATTTAGTCTATCTTTATATGGATGATATATTGATAGCAGCCCTGGATTTTGATGAATCTAAGTTGTTAAAAGAGTTATTGGATATTGTGGCACAACAGGGATTGTATATAGTCTCAGACAAAATTCAAAAAGTAGAACCTTATAGCTACTTAGGACATAGAATGTTGCACAATTCCTCCATTCCAATTGTTCCTGAATTACAAGTACAGAAATCATATACATTTGTACAATGGCAAAAATTACTTGGCATTATTAATTGGGCACACCCATTCTTCTACATTACATGTTGCCCTTATTTCAGTCTTTGAAGGGACACAATCACCAGGAGATCTAGTTGTATTAACTGATCTTCAAGGAACATGGCTTCAAGAAATATTGAATAAGGGGAGGACGGAGCTGGCATTGCGACGATACGGCATGTGATCTTGGAAGTCTGAGATCACTGCCAACATTTTTGCTCCTAGACGGCCCAATTGGATCTAAACCATACTGAAGAGACGGTGAAAATGAAGAGCGCATCCTGTCGATCCCAGGGATACTGCAAAGTCCCTGGTGGATCCAGGAGAAGCTCTTGCTAACAGCAGAGAGACAGCCATTAAAGCTGCTGAGACAGCTCCGAAACGGAAGAGAATAGAAAGAGAGAGTATGCCAGTTTAGTAAGAATTTTTTCTATACTGTAAGATCTGAAAGGACACCCTAAGGAAAAGAATCTGTAAAAGTTTTGACAGAAGTGATTAAGCGGCGATTTTAAACAGGAATGTCAAAGTAATGTTTTTTTCTCATTGCTGGATTTTCTATACATGAGCTTATATTTTGAAACTGGGCTGGGTTTTTTTTTCCCCATTAATTTTCTCTCTCCTTTTTGATTTTGTAACACTTCAGGCTAGAGACTCCCTTTAGCTATTTCTCTTTTTAAATATCTTTTTTTTCTCTATTAATCCTTATTATATTCTGTTGGGAAAGGAGGAGGAAAGTGAAAGCAAAGAAACTTTGTAATAGTGACAACTAGAGGCTTTGAAATATTCTATTTCTTTTATGACCAGACAAAGGTAAGAAAGAAAGAACTGAGACTCTTTTTCTCAAGGACATTGCTATTTGATAAGATAGAGGGAAGTACACGGGAGAGTATTATTGCAGGTGCTCTTCTGGGTTTCTCCTAAGCTGCGCTACCCCTCCTCAACAGTTTATTTTTTGAAACAAGTAAAATTTTTATGCTTGCTTTTTATTTTATAACAAAATAATTATTTTTTCAGGGAGTAGCCTTTTTTTCTTCTTTTTCTCTTTCTGCCTTGCTGGTATTTTTGTTTTTCCATCTACCTCCCATGCTGATTTTTGCTTTTTTTTATCTTCTTGGCCTTTTTTCTCTTCCTCTTCTGTTATGCAGACCTTTTAATTTGGATTAAGGTGTTGAAGGACCTGAAGAATTCTTCCTTTTTTTTTTTTTTAGCTTTTTATTCGTCACTTTTCCGTCTTCTTTGGGATTTTACAACTTTTTCTCTTTTGTGTGTGTTTATAGTCTTTTTCTTCATTTTTGATTTTTTACTGTTATCTACTCAACCAATTAGATTAAGGTATACAAGAACCTGAAGAATTTTTTTTTCTTTTTTATCATTATTACTATTTAGCTTTTTCCCCCTACTATTTTTATTTGGAATTGCAATTGGTTATATCATAATTGGATTAGGGTCTAGAAGAACCTGAAGATTTTGAATTGTTTGAAATGAGTGGGAAACTAACAACTCCTGGTTCTTCAACTTCCACTTCCTCCTCTCCACCCTATGGAGGACAGCGTTCAATACAATGTTAAGGCAAGAGAAAGAACAAGAAAAAAAAAAATCAACCCTGAAGATGATTTTTCGAGGAATTCAAAACATTCAAACAAGATCTAAGAATATTGAAAAGAGTATTGAGAACATCGAACAAAGAACAGAGAACATTGAACAAAGAACAAGGAAAACTGATGAAAAAGTGGAGAACATCCAACAAATGATGATGAAGTATGATGAGAGATTACTGAAAATTGAAGAAGATAAACAAAGAGATAAGAAGATTGGAGACATTGATAACAAATTAACGGTGGTTGAACAAAATAAAAGTGGTATGTTGTGATGGGAGATGGACAGATCAGAATTTTACCTTAGATTTCAAAACACAGAGGAAGAAAAAGGACAAAATCTAGCTGAGATAATGATAGAAATATTGGCAGAAGCTTTGGAAATATCTGAAGAAAAGATGATGGATGGAATAGATGAGGTCTATTGAGTTTTCACAAGATACGCAGTGAGAAATAGCCTACCAGTTCACATTAGATTTACAAAGAAAGCCATTAAAATGCAAATATTGCAAGTGGCAAGAGAGAAAACATTGAAATATAAAGATAAAGAGATTGTGGTTTTGAAACAAGTACCCAGAAGAGTGAGAGATGAGAAGAGAATACCGATTTTTGAATAAATTGCTACTTAAGAAAGAGGTGAATTATAGATGGCCGATTCCAGATGATTTGATGTTTACATGGCAAGAACAGAGATACAGAATTGACTCAATTGAGAAAGCTGAATCATTTTATACAGAATTTTTCAGAGGGAAAGAGGAAGAGGCAGAAAAAGAAATTTCATTAATTAATTTCCAAGAGGACTGCCAAATGATGACTGAAAAAGAAGAAGGTGCAGTCGGTGGAAAGGAGGAAGCCAAAGAACAACGTGAACTAAGATCTATGAAAGCTGCCAAACCTAATTATAAAATATAATCATGGAAGGGAAAAAAATTGATTACAATTAATATAAATGGACTTAATTCAGCTGTTAAAAGAAGGAAAACTTTTTATAAATTAGAGAAATTAAAATTTGATATAATTTGTCTACAAGAAGTAAAAAGCAATGTTAAAAAGCAATATGAACAATTGTTGATACAGCCAAAATTAGGAAAAATATTTACCTCCTTGAATGTAAGAAATGTAAGAAAAGAGGAGTGGTTTTATATATTAAAGAAACCATTCCAGCGAAATTGATTTATACTGATGACGACGGAAGAATCCTAATGGTGGAAATAATGGATAACAATATGAAAACACTCCTGATTGCAATTTATGCCCCAAATGACAAACAAGAAGAATTTTATAAAAAATTACATATGAAAATAATTGAACTGACTGTGCTAATATAGTTATGATGGAAGATTTTAATGGAATTGTAGACAATAAATTGTACTATACAGCACAGAAAACAATAAAGCAAAACAGAAAGACTCTCGCTAAATCTTTCTTTGGTAGATGAAATAAATTTAAAAGATACATGGAGAGAAAGAAATGTCAAAACTAAACAATACACCTTTTATTCAAATAGACATTTACCATGGTCCAGAATAGATATGATATGGATGTCAACAGAATTGTTAACTAATATTCAAGAAATAAATATTGAATCAAGTACTTAGGCAGAACATAATCCACTGACAATTAAATGGAACGGACAAAGAATAAGATCTTGATGGACATTAAATAATACTATTTTAAAGGAAAAAGATTTCACACAGTGGATGGAGAAAGAATTGGCTTTTTTTTTTTTCAGGGAAAACAAAAAAGAAGATACATCAATTCAGAATGTATGGGATACAATGAAGGCATATATCAGAGGCTTGGTAATAGACTATACAAGGAAAAGAAATATGAAAAGATTAGCCTCTAAGGCATTAGAGGATGAGTATAAAGGACTTGAAAAAGAGCTACAGAAAACGCCACAGAAAAAGGACATTAAGCTAAAAATGGACATAATTAAACATAAAATAGGTTTAATAGTAAAAGAAGAACTAGCACAGAAAATTAGAGGTGTTAAACAGAACTGCTTTGAAGACGCAAATAAACCAGGTAGATGGTTAGCATACAAGCTGAAAAAGGAGAAAGAATCAAGGAAAATATTGCAATTAATAGATGACCAAGGTCAAGTTTGCTATGGTAGTAAAGAGAACAAGGAAATCATTCGAGACTATTATGGGAAACTATATACACAAGAGAATATTGATAAGGAAAGAGTCAAACAGTATTTACAGAATGCTAATTTACCCCAGATACCTAAAGAGATTGAAACAATGTTAGAAAATAATATAACGATGATGGAGTTAACTGAAGCACTTAAAAAGCAAAATAATGGAAAGACACCAGGCCCAGATGGACTTCCAGCAGAATTTTTTAAAACATTACAAGAATCGTTGAACCTTCCATTGCTAGAAGTTATGAATGAAGTTATGTTAAAGAAGAGGATACCTAAATCATGGTCAGAAGCTTATATCACACTTATTCCAAAAGAGGAGACCGACCCATTACAAATCAAGAACTATAGACCTATTTCCCTACTAAACGCAGATTATAATTTTTTTGCTACAATATTGGCAGAAAGACTTTAAAAATACGTAAATAATTTTATTCATCCTGATCAAAATGGATTTCTGCCAAAGAGACAAATTAAAGACAATATGAGAGTAATCTTGGACACTTTGGAATACTCTGAGGCACACCCTGAAAAACAAATGGCTTTGATATTTCTAGATGCATAGAAGACATTTGATAATGTGAATTGGCGATTCATGTTATTACAGCTGGAACAGATGGGCTTTGCTAAAAAATTTATTGAATCAATAGAAGTTATATAGCATAAGCAAATGGCAAAGGAAATGACAGAGGGAGAATTGAGAGACTCTATTGATATCAGAAAAGGAACAAGACAAGGGTGTCCACTATCACCTATGATGTTAGCACTTGGAAGTGCTAAACAGAAATATTAGAGAAGAAAAGGATATAAAAGGGATGAAAATTAAACAGGAAGAATTTAAGTTGCAAGCATTCGCAGATGATCTGGTTTTCATTTTAGAAGACCCGCTAGAAACAGCATCAAAATTGATAGAAAAGATAGAGGCATAAGGAAAAGTGGCTGGTTTGAAAACAAACAAAGATAAGAAAAAGATCTTGACAAAGAATATGTTATGAATATGTCCCCCTCTGCAAACCCTCCTGGATCATCCAGATGCAGCGTGGCTATTCAAGCCCATAGTAGCTCATCGAGGGTAATACCAGTCACACGAAGGGCCCCTGAGGCCACATTTACTCCAACAGTGGTCGGACTCTGTCAAGACGAGGCCTTACCAGAAGAGATCCTTGCAAAGATAAGAGCGTGGATGGAACTGGCAATAAGTCAAATTATAGCGGTGGGGTGCAGCAGACTGCTCTGGCCAGACAGCAGACTGCTCCTTCTGATTGTGATTCTCTATCAGTTCAGTCTCTAAGCAAGACGGAACATCTTTACCCTCAGGTATCTCTCCAACAGGAGATTTCTATGGTTCCAGATATACCCCTGCAGAGTTTACAGAATGAGCAAGGCCAGATTGACCAGGTGGAACAGGACAAGTCAGGGTCAGCACATGACAGCAACCCGGTCCTGTCAGATATGGATCCCCTAGAGAGGGGCATGTCGGATGATGAAAGCCTAATCCCCAATCAACCAACATTTATGGGTCTGTTCCACCCTTTAAATCTCTCTTGTTCAAGGCTAAAAACACCACTCACTTGAACAAACCAAACTCCTGTGACCAACCAGTTGTCTTACAGGAGGAGTCAGAGGATTTGATCTTTTTTCTCAACCAGTGTCTGAGGCGGACATAATTCCAATCCCGCACATGTTCTCTGACCAAATTCAAAAGCAATGGGACTCTGCAGCTGTGTATCCTGCCCTCACAGGCTACGATAGGAAGTTTTATAATCTGGCATCAGAATTTTCAACCTCCTTAAATACACCAGAGGTTGACGATCCTGTAGTTGCCTTAGCGTCATCCTTAACTATTCCCAGTGAGGCAGAGGAGGCACTTAAGCCAGAGGATAAGAGGGCTGAGTTAGCTCTCCATAGAGCACATCAGTCAGATGCGTGGGCCATAAGAGCGGCCATGGCTGTGTCTTTTTTTACCAGATCATCTGTCACCTGAGGGAGACTATACCCCCCGCTAATATCAGGGTGCATCAGGACATTGCCGAACTCATAGCCACAGCAGAATTCTCCATGGATGGAATGGTTAAATTTACATCTAGGGCCATAGCATTCCAGGTTACAGCAAGGCAATTGCTATGGCTACAACACTGGCAGGCTGACACTAAACACTTGTGGAAGCTGGCCTCATCTCCCACTATAGGGGGCAAATTGTTTGGCACAACCCTTGATCTGTTGCTCATAAAATCCTGAACCAAGAAAAAGATCCTCCCCTCTCTTTTTCGCAAATCAGACAATGGATACAACCAATCCTTTCAGAGGGGCTCATTTTGACCCTTCTATCAGGGCCCTTTTTCCCTTAGATTCCAAAGACTCTCAAGATTTAGGCCAGGCCAATGGTTGGAAAGATCCAACTTTGGAGATAGGAACAGGAGGGGAGAGCAATCCAAGAGACCTTTTCTGGGAGCAGGAAATAGGACACTCCTATACCCCAAATAGACCCAATTCCGACACCCCTATTAGCAGAAAACTTAAATTTTTTTGCGGACCATTGGGATTCTTCAACTTCAGATGCCTGGATCAGAGATACCATCAGATTTGGCCTAGCCCTAGAATTCCAATCCACACCTCTGAACTTCTTCATGACATGCTCTTCCTCTAGAGACCCCGCTAAAGGGTCTCTTATGGAAGTAGCTATCTCTCATTTTCGGGAGGTCTGAGCCATTCAATCGGTGGCACCAGATCAAAAAGGGCAGGGATTTTACTCTCATCTTTTTGTTGTTCCAAAACAAACGAATTCAGGGGGGGTGGAGGGCAATTTTAGATTTAAAATGCCTAAACCGCTTCCTAGTCTATCGAAAGTTTAAAATGAGCACCTTACAATCTATACTACTCAGCATCAGAGAGTGACGTCCTAACATCAACTGATTTAATGGAGGCTTATTTACACATCCCAATTAGGCAATCACACAGTAAATTTCTCAGATTCTGTTACAATAATCAACATTTTGAGTACTTAGCCCTTCCATTTGGTTTAGCCTCCACCCCCAGAACCTTTATAAAGATTCTTGCAGCATTGGCCGCCCATCTCAGGAGTAAGTCTGTCCGGCTGCAGTGCTATCTTGATGATATACTGATTTTGTCAGCTTCCAGGGACCCTCACAGGCTTACCGTAACAACAGATGCCAGACTGTTTGGATGGGGTGCACACTGCCTGTCTCTCACAGCTCAAGGCTGTTGGTCCAAAACAGAGCAATTGGCTCTGTTTGCCTCTGTTTAAATTGGCTGGAGCTCAGAGCAGTCCACCTAGCTCTTTGCAGCTTCATTTCACAGTTTCGGAACAAGCATGTTCTTGTTTTGACCAATAACATTACAACAAAGGCCCACATAAACAGATGGGTGCATACACTCAAGGCAACTCATGAAGGAAGTGGAGAGATTGTGCCTTTGGGCAGAAAACAACCTGCTCTCCATCAAGGCAGAGCACGTATCCAATCTGTCAAACATCCAGGCAGACTGGTTGAGCAGGGCCGTGGTCGATCAGGAGGAGTGGCACCTGCATCCAAGTCTGTTCCAGGAAGCAGTCCTGAGATTCGGTCAACCAATCATAGACTTGTTTGCCTCTCCCCAAAACTTACAATTTGTGAGGTTCATCTCCAGGTACCCATCTCAGGGAGCAGAGAATGTCAATACTCTCCGCTGCAGTTGGCCCCCAAGTCTACTTTATGCCTTCCCTCCATTTCCGGTGATTCCCAGAGTGAATCTCTTTTAGAAGAGAGAGTGGAACTACTGTTGGTGGCTCCATACTGGCCCAGATGGCCATGGTTCACAGATCTCAGGGATCTGTCATCAGCAGAGCTATGGAGGATCCCACTGGAAAGAGTCTCACTCATCCAGGGCCCAGTTCACCTTCCGGACCCTGAATGGGTCCACTTAGCCATATGGAGATTGAGCGGCAACGTCTGAAGAGTGAAAAAATTTCAAACAAGGTCATATTACCATCCAGGCAGCCAGGCACTCTTCAACAAATCGCATATACAATACCACATGGACTATTTTCTGTAGATGGTGTGTTAAGACTCGAATTGTCCCCATCTCTCCATCAGTGGCTCCAACATTGGAGTTCTTACAAGAGGGCCTGGATAAGGGTTTACCACCAAATACCTTGCAAAGACAAGTGGTGGCCATAGTTTTGGTTATCACCTGGGGAGACATGAGGTTCATTTCTCATCACCCATGCATATGCAGCTTCTTATGCAGTGCTACAAATTTATGTCCAACTGTGGTGCATCGCTATCCCACATGGGACCTCAACAAGGTCCTTACTGCACTCATGAAAACTCCTTTTGAGCCCCTGAAGACCACAAGTCTCCATTTTCTAACATACAAGATGGATTTCTTAGTAGCAATATCACCCAGACAAATTTCGGAACTAGCCCCCATGTCAGTTAGACAGGATCTCTGTATTTTTCATGCAGACAGAATAGTCCTTTGTCCAGATCCAACGTTCACTCCAAAAATAAATTTGGTTTTCCATAGATCACAGGAACTGGTGCTCCTGAACTTTTGTCTGAGACTGACACAGACTCTGGAACACCAATGGCATAGACTAGATGTGAGACAAGCTCTATGCATTTATTTAGACCACACAGTGTGCTGTAGGAAAACAGAGGCTCTCTTCGTTTCTTTTCAACCGGCCACCATTGGGCACAAAGTCTCTTCCTCAATGATCAGTAGGTGACTGAGAGCCACAATTACTAAGTCCTATGAGACATAGTTTCTTCCTGTACCCAGTGGCATCACTGCTCATTCGACCAGGAGTGCAGCAACATCAGCAGCATGAGCCACATAAGCGCCAATAGAGGAAATTTTCAGGGTGGCAACTTGGGCCTCGCCATCACCATTTATCAGACACTGTAAGATTGATGTCTTTGCCTCTTTTGGTAGGAGTTTTACAAAGGGTCCACAGGGACCAAGAGGGGAATCCAAACCAGTTGGAGACCCTCCCAAAGGACAAGCCAAGCTTTGGTATATCCCAATCAATGGATGCTCTGAACAGCTCTGGAGAAGGGGCATTGGTACTTACCTGACAGGCTCTTTCTCTGTGAGCTGTGAAGAGCATCCTTCCCTACCCTTATTTCATCTGGTGGGACACTATTCTGGCCAAGTATTAGAAAGGATGAAGGAAAGTTTTCATCACTTTGACTTTGCCAAAACTGGGGATGCTAGGAAGGAGCCTCGTGGAGGCTTCTTCTCACAATTAAAGCCCAGCCTATCAGACGAGCGATAGAGGCATCTCCCAATCAATGGATGTTCTTCACAGCTCACAGAGAAAGGGCATGTCAGGTAAGTACCAATGCTCCTTTACTAGCTGAGGCTGATACACCAACTATAGTTAACACTGGATAATGATAAAGTGATCCATGTTCAGGTTAACTCTTCTTGAAGCTATGCTATATGTTATATAACTGCCCTTCCCTATGATTTAAAAATTTCAGCTGGCAGAAAATGCTCCAGTGAAACACACTGACTAGGAAGGGGCAATATAAATACATCAGTTCGTATGACCTTCATTGACTACCAACTGACTGCCAAATGGTTTCCAGCCCCAAATTTAAACTGTAAGCCAATCATTGTTTGGGATCACACTATCTAACAGGACATTTCTTCCCATATATTTGTATTTATACTATAATATTTTTGGAAGGTATGATTCAGGCATTCTCTCATGCTAAGATATTGTAAACTACTATCTGAAAGGAGCTTTTTCAGTGGTAGTTCCCTGTTTATGGGGTGCCCTCACCAACAAGATAAATCTTTATTATTCTCTCTGGTACTAGGCATTCCTATTCTCTCAAGACATTTAAACAAAACATTAGAATAGAATGGAATGGAATGGAATGGAATGGAATGGAATACTTTATTGGCCAAGCGTGATTGGACAAACAAGGAATTTGTCTTGGTGTAAATACTCTCAGTATACATAAAGGTACATTCATAAAGAATCAAGAATCATAACGTACAACACTTAATGATAGTCATTCGGTACAATCAACAATCAAATCATACTAGGAAACAGTCAAGTGGGAGGGGATGGGTGATAAGGAGTGGCGAGAAGATTAACAGTAATAGTAGTGTACACTTTGTAAATAGTTGAACAGTTTTGAGGGAATTATTTGTTTAGCAGAGTGATGGCTTTGGAGAAAAAACTGTTCTTCTCTCTAGTAGTTCTGGTGTGTTATGCTCTATGGTGTCATTTTGAGGGAAGGAGTTGAAACAGTTTATGTCTGGGATGTGAGGGGCCTGTAAATATTTTCATAGCCGTCTTTTTGACTTGTGCAGTATACAGGTCCTCAGTTGAAGGCAAGTGGGTAGTAATTGTTTTTTCTGCAGTCCTAATTATCCTCTGAACTCTGTGTCTGTCCTATTGGGTTGCAGAACCAAACCAGACAGTTATAGTAGTGTACATGATAGATTCAATAATTCCTCTGTAAAACTGTATCAGCAGCTCCTTGGGCAGTTTGAGCTTTCTGAGTTGGTACAGAAAGAACATTCTTTGTTGTGCTTTTTTGATGATGTTTTTTATGTTAGGTGTCCATTTTAGGTCATGTGATATAATAGAACCTAGAAATTTGAAGGTCTCTACTGTTGATACTGTGTTGTCTAGTACGGTAAGAGGTAGTAGTATAGGAGGGTTTTTTCTAAAGTCTACGACCATTTCTACGGTTTGAGTGTGTTCAGTTCCAGACTGTTCTGGTTACACCACGAGGCAAGTTGTTCAGCCTCCTGTGAATTAATGTTGCTATAACTTATAGTTTGCATTACTGTTTTACTGTCTTTTATTATTTTGTTATTTTTAATACTGTATTTTATTTAATATTTTAATATATGTTCTAATAAAGGATTTAAATTACTTGTTTTGTTTTGAATTTAAATTT
Source organism: Laticauda colubrina (assembly GCA_015471245.1). Taxonomy (NCBI): domain Eukaryota; kingdom Metazoa; phylum Chordata; class Lepidosauria; order Squamata; family Elapidae; genus Laticauda; species Laticauda colubrina. The sequence goes on from BLBF01000262.1 coordinate 715,072, forward strand.
TGTTGTTTTTAAAATGGTAAGAATTATACAAACGTTTTAAATCAGAGAAGGGGAAACTATAGCCCTTTTATGATTTGTGGACAAATCCAGAATGCCTGACCCAGCAAGGAAGTTAAAGTCTACAAATCATATAAGGGCCCCAAGTCTCCCACCTGATTTAAATAAATAAAACATATAAGTGAAATAATCTGATTCACTAAATATTTCTTGAAGATAATACTAGGCCATGTGAATGAAATAATGGTCTTACTGAGAAATTGGTTTTCTACTGTTCAGTTTAAAATCTTATTATATGTCCAAAAAGATTTCATTCTCACAATTATGTATTAGATAGTGAAGTACAGTTTTTTGGATTCATTTCCAAAAAGTATGAGCGAAGAGATAGAGCTTGTTTGCTTTTTCTTAACAGTCACATCTTTTCCTCTGATAATGAGCTAGTACATGGTTCATCTTTAATTTGTACAAAAAATATTTTTGGCATGATAAAAGCAAAACAGATTAACATCTTCAAAGGATGGAGTGCACAGGATGTTCTCTGAACTGTCACAATGATCCTCCTGAAGGAGAACAAAAACTTATGCCTATCAAATAAATGCAGCCATTACTGACTTTTATTGGACATTCTGCCTTAACTGGAAGTCATATCAATTTTTTTAAAAAAGAGATATCAGTTCTCTCAATATAGCCCAGAGGAAAGCAAAAATATCTAAAATGTTACCTTTTATACCTTCTCTAACCTGTCCTCTCAGATCTGACCAGAGATGTCCATATATTTCTTGAAAAATTACTTGAAAAAAAATGGGGGGATATTCTCAGCTTCTACCCAGATCATTTTAGTAGGATCTACAACTTTCTATTCCAGGCTTAACAAAAGTATTATGTTGTTGCAGTATTGCACATGATAGGAAATATTAAAATTGAACATATTTTACATAAAATTTACAAAGCTGACATATGTTCAAGCTACAGTTGTTTCTATTTTGCTTTATTATTTATTGCTACTGTGCAATATAGGTAATATAAGGCTTTTATGGACAATAGGGAAGCTTTGAAAATAAACATAAAATACTATTTGTATGAATTACTTAAATACGACTTAAATCAAGAACATTATATTTTAAAAATAGAATGACTATGTTTCTACTTTGATTCTGAGCTCCAAAGTATGTGAAATACGTGTTCAAAATATGTCAAATATAGGATCTAATTGCTCTGCTCAATTTTTATGACTGATTTTCTGGAACATAGTTTCTGGCTTTGTTCATCTTCAATAAGACTATAATAAAAAATATCCATGAATACTGAAATATCATTCATGTGCTGTTGGGAAACAAATCTTTGAGGCAACTTAGAAATATTAGAAATCCTCATAAGCAACCTTTTGAAGAAAAATCTATCAGTGTGACAAACATAGTTCCTTAGATCTAGTAACCCAGTATTAGCACTGGGCAATGGAAATACTTGAATAGCAGCAAGTTGTGGAAAAATATAATCTATAGTGGGAAGAATTCACCTCTTTTTTACATAGTTGATTGAAAGAACTAGTCTACAGATTTATTAAATGAGTCATTTTTAAATGAGTAATTTTTTTCAATTACCTGTTTCATGTGATTTCAGTGGTAAGACAAATACTGTTTTGACTTTATGAATTGCATAGAAATAGCTTCTACTTTAAGCTTAACTTTATAGGAGGAAATCTTAACCATCCTATTTCAGTGTTAGGGTTTACCATTACTAAAAAGCTCTGGCATGAAATCTTTGCTATATTAGGCATCACTAGTTTTTCAGACTTCATACTGGAGTTACATTAGGACTTTTCAAAGATGAAATATATTTGCTGGCAGTATCTTTATTCTTACAACTTGAAAATCAATAATTAGCTTACTTACGCTATAAATAAGTTACATAAATACTAACAGGCCTTAGTCTGTGTCTCCTAGTAGAAATCTAAAATATTGTACCGATACTTAGCTGCATTACTTTCTACCTTTGCACTTCCAGGATAATTCTGGATATTGGCTTTTTTATTTTTATTCATTCATGAGGAAAACAAGTCAAACACATTTTGGTATCACAAGGAATATTCTAGTTAGAGTTCAAGCTAATAGCCTATATTAGGGGTGTCAAATTTATGATGACATATTGTTATGTGATGTATTGTAACTTTTTCCCTTAGCTAAAGCAGGGATGACGTATCTAGCCCATAGACCGCGAGATTGACACCTCTGGCCTATACCAAATTAATCAGAAGTCTGGAATCTGCATGAATTAAACTGGGTTACGTTTTCTGATTTGAATTCAGTATTTTGGAATGGCCAAATCAAAGTTTAGAACCTATCTCGAAGAAATGAGCTGCTCATGATAGAAAATCTTCAAAAAGTTATTTAATAAAAATGGATTTCCATGGAAAAATGGCCAAAATGGAACTGCACAATGATATGACATACTGATCACTAATTACACTATGTGCACAATTATTAGACAAGTTATATTTTGGGGAATTAATTTTATTATTGGACAACTACAGTGCTGATAATCAATGCAAAATGTGACCTTCTACCACTGGACCATGGAGAGTATTTTAACTTACTGCACCTGTGGCAGATAGGACAGCACTCCAGTGTATACACAGTATATATACAGTGTACATTAATTTTTGCCATTATTTCAATTAAAGGAGACACAATCAGTTACTGAATCTAAAGGCCGTGTCACACTGCCCAACGGATGCAAAGAGGATACAACGGAAGGGAAAAATGTTCCTTCCGTTGTATCCGCGCTCAAAAGGGGCGAAAATTTGCATAATTGGAGCAGATGAAACGGACGCGGGGAGGACGCAGGGCGGATGCAAAGCGGATGTGGAACGGAAGCCCAGCGGATGCAGAATGGATGGCGCGTTCGCAGGGCTTCGGGGGGGTCTCAGGAGAGCGGACGCAGAACGGAAAAAACGGATGCACAGCGGATGCAGCAGATGCACAGCGGAAGCCTAGCGGATGCACAGCGGAAGCGGAACGGATGTCGCACGTTAATTGCGCATGCGGGGGGGAATGCATTGCACAAGCCCCCCGGATATAAAGGGAGCAGCTCGCACGTGGCCAGCATTCTGAGGGAAGACCTGCTGCTGGACACTTTGAGTTCCTTGCCGGCCCTGCCTGCATGCCTGCCTCCAAGCCTGCCTCCCAGCCTGCCTCCCAGCCTCCTGGGCAGCCTCCTTGCCAGCCTGCCTTCCAGCCTGCATTTCAGCCTTGCTGGCAGCCTGCATTCCAGCCTCCCTGCCAGCCTTGCTGCCAGCCTGCCTTCCAGCCTCCTGGGCAGCCTCCTTGCCAGCCTGCCTTCCAGCCTCCCTGCCAGCATTGCTGCCAGCCTGCCTTCCAGCCTCCCTGCCAGCCAGTCTGCCTGCCAGCCTTCCTGCCAGGTTTCCTACCAGCCTTGGTGCCAGCCTTCCTGCCAGCCTTGGTGCCTGCCTGCCTTCCTGCCAGGCTTTCTGCCAGCCTTCCTGCCAGCCTTGGTGCCTGCCAGCCTTGGTGCCTGCCAGCCTCCCTGCCAGCCAGCAACCCCACAACCATGGGGAAGAAGCGAAAGGCTCAGCAACCTGCCGCCATCCCTGGCAAGAGGGACAGGGCCACCCTCCCGCCCCATGTCCGTGACTCTGCTTCTGCTGGGGCTTCTGCTGCTTGGGCTCGCTCTTCTCTTGCTGGAGCTTCTGCTGTGGCTGCTCCTGGCAGTGGTGCTTCTGCTGCGTACTCTGCTGAAGCTGCTCCTAGCGGTGGTGCTTCTGCTCCTGTGCACTCTGCTGAAGCTGCTCCTGGTCCTGCTGGTCCTGCTGATTCTGCTTGTGCTCCTGGTCTTGCTGGTCCTGCTCGTTCTGCTCATGCTTCTGGTCTTGCTGGTTCTGCTGGTTCTGCTCGTGCTCCTGGTCTTGCTGGTCCTGCTGCTGGTGCTTACTCTGCTGCTGCTCATCCTGGTCTTGCTGCTGCTGCTGCTGCTGATGATGATGATGATGATTATAATCCTGCTGATGATGTTTCTGATGATGATTCTGCTGCTGCTGCTGCTGCTGCTGCTGTTAGTGTGGAGGAGCAGCCCCTACAACCTCGAAGTCCCTCTGATGAGGGCCCATATGGCCTTGCCAGAGGGAGGAAGAGTCATTCGCGTCAATGGGAGAGGAGGCAGTACTTTATTGAGGAGGCACATGAGGATGAGGTGCTGGAGTTGCTATCTGTGGCGGAAGGGACACCGGTTGTACAGGGACACCAAGTGTAAGCAGGCTGCTTGGAGAGAGAGGGCGGAGAGTCTGGGCTACACTTCGGAGGTGCTACTCGGCTGGTGGAAACATATGCACACCTGGTACGGGAAGCTACACCGAAAAAATCTGGCCAGGCCGCCGTCAAGCTGACGGACAGAGAGAACTACGTCATGGCCAGGTGCAGCTTCCTGGAGGGTGAAATCCGCCACTGAGCAGCACCAGGAGCCCATCTGTCTACCCTCACTCTCAGGCAGCCTGCTGCAAGCCAGTCCTCTTCCGGCCGAGAGTCAGTCCCTGTCTCCAGGCAGGTTTCGGTGGAGCGTGCCACGGCGGAGAACCCCCAGGCAGGTGTTGAAAGCTTGGTGGAGAGCAAGAAGGACTCCCTGGTGCAGTGGGAGAAAGGTAACATCGAGTCCACCGCTGCCGAAGTCCCATCCACCCACACCGCCGCCTCCACAGGAAGGCAGAGAGCCAGACCACAGGAGGGGGAGAGCCACAAGGTCCTGGTGGAGATCAGGGATACCATCCGCACCAGCATAGGTCTCTTCTCTCAGCTAGTCCCCATCGACTCCTCCTGCTCCAACCGCAAGCCCTTCCTCAATTATTTAAACCAGACCCTGAAGGAGATGCCGGATCCCCAGTACCAGCTGGTGAAGGAGAGGATCTGCACGCTGATTAACAACCCTCCAGATCCAGAGGCACCTGCTACCACCCAGTCCAGGTCTGCTCCTCCACCCCAGGTGATGTCCCTCCCATACCAAGGCTTCCAACAGCCCCTCACCTACCAGGGCTACAGCTACCCGGAGGTCCAGCAGCACAGGCAGCAGCCCTTCCCAGGCCAGGCACAGAGTCATCGGGCGGCACCATTGCCAGCTGTTCCACTGATGCCACCGATGCCACCCACGCCAATGATGCCGACGACATTGATGCCAGCCACGCCACTCCTCAGCTCGCTGCACAGCAGGCAGTCCCACGACACTACTCCTTCCTCCATCCCACAGCCAAGCCCGGCCTCAGTACATCTGTCCTCGGTACTGGGGCTGACACCCCATGGCATGGAGGAAGGACCTCTCAGCATCGTGGGGATGAGCCAGCTGTCCGACACCTTTCTGAACACACCATCCCGTTGTCCTCTTGGGGCCAGGCACTCCATCAGCACCTCAGACCAGCACAGCAGCAGCACCCACCTCCAGAGCACCTGCAGAGACTGGCTGCCTGGATATTTTTGGACTTTATTTGGACACTTTACTTGGTTCATGTTTACTTTTCAGGTTGTTATTAATAAAGTTTATCTTTGTTTCACACGCTTGCTTCATTATTTTTTTTCTAAAAAGTCTGGGTGGAAACTTTTAGAAATGGTTTAGCCATTGCATGCTTGTGAGATGGGTTGAGATAGCTGTGGGTGGGCAGGGATACCTTTGGGTTAAGATAGCTGTGGAATGGGCAGGGATACCTTTGGGATGGGTTAAGATAGCTGTGGGATGGGCAGGGATACCTTTCGGATGGGTTAAGATAGCTGTGGGATGGGCAGGGATACCTTTGGGTTAAGATAGCTGTGGGATGGATAGGGATACCTTTGGGATGGGTTAAGATAGCTGTGGGATGGGAAGGGATACCTTTGGGATGGGTTAAGATAGCTGTGGGATGGGCAGGGATACCTTTGGGTTAAGATAGCTGTGGGATGAGCAGGGATACCTTTGGGTTAAGATAGCTGTGGGATAGGCAGGGATACCTTTGGGTTAAGATAACTGTGGGATGGGCAGGGATACCTTTGGGATGGGTTAAGATAGCTGTGGGATGGGAAGGGATACCTTTGGGTTAAGATAGCTGTGGGATGGGCAGGGATACCTTTGGGTAAAGATAGCTGTGGGATAGATAAATCTCCAGTGCAAGCATAGTGGGACTGTATGATCCACCCTCCCAGCTGCCACCCCTATGGCCCTTATCAATTACAATGTAAGCATTGATCCACACATGTCAACATAAACACAACTCTTTATTAAACGCCCTGTTCATTGTAGGCCAACCAAACATACATGGCCCAAACTCATCCGTGTGATGAGACAGGCTGAAGGAAGCTTCCATTAAGCATCTACCATCCTGTCTTGCCACTCCACTGCTCCAGCTGGGGAGTTGCACCAGTCTTTCAGAAGGTTGCGCTGCTTCTTCGCCTCACGTGAGGCTCTGTTGGGGCCTTGCACATCCTCAGTGTCGATCAGGTTTCGCCCTTGCCTCCATTCCCCAGGCTCCATGTCCCCATTTCCTTGCTGGAGGTCCACGAGCCTGTTCTGCAAGACTGGGTAGCGGGTGCGCATGAGATTGTGCAGGATGCAGCAAACTTCCACGATCCTCCTCATGCTCTGTGGGCGATGCTGCATGGTGTTGAGAAGTACCTGGAACCTGTCGGCCAGGATGCCAAAGGCGTTCTCCACCACCCGCCTTGCCCTGGACAGCCTGTAGTTGAAGATCCTCTCTTCACGGGTGAGGTATTTGGAGGTGTAGGGCTTCATGAGGTAGGTTGAGAGGGAGAAGGCGTCATCCCCCACGATGAAGTAGGGCACATCTTGCGTGTCGTTGGGCAGGGGGTATGGATCTGGGAAGCCCATAATGAGGTTGCGTTCCAGCCCCTCCTTGAGGTCACTGGCTTTGTATACCTGGGCATCTGAAGCTCACCCATTGCCTGAAGCATCGATGTACATGAACTTGTAGTCAACATCGACCATGGCGAAGAGGATGATGCTGAAGAAGCCCTTGTAGTTGAAATAAGTGGAGCCCGAGTTGGCTGGAACCTTGCAGGCCACGTGCTTGCCATCGATGGCTCCAACGGTGTGGGGTAAGTTCCACTTCTGATACCACTGCTCTGCAACTTTCTTCCATCCTTCTTCAGTGGTGGGGCACTGGAGGAGCTCCTCCTTGTATTCTTCGAGGATGGCCCACACCACTTCTCTGACCACAAAGCTGATGGTGCTGAGTGGCACCCTCCAGCCATACTGCATGCTCCTGTAGGGGGTCCCTGAGGCCAGGTGGCGCAGAGTGAATGCCACCCTGAGCCCAGGTTCCAGGCTGGGCGGGAAGTTGGTTTTTGTCTTGCTCAGCCTGGGTGTCAGCCGCTGCAGAAGTTCGTCAAACATGGCTGGAGGCATATTCATGAAGTTCTGGAACGCCCGAGTGTCTTCGCTCCTGAGCTCCACCATCAGCTTGTCGTAAAGTTGGTACTGTGCTCTTCTGGCTAACCATCTTTGGACCCAGACTTTTTTTGGGTGCCTCCTTTTCTTGCCATAGTAGAGTTCACAGAGACTGTTGATGGTTTCGCAGTGATGCAGAAGGATGTTGGCTGCCAAAAGGATTTTGTTGCAAACCATGCTGGAGATGACTGGATGCTGTGGAAGAGGAAGAGGAAGAGGCAGATGAAGGCTGCAGAGGTCTGCACCGCTGGGCTGCTGGGCTGAAAGTGCGAAGCAGGCGAGTTGCTCCCCCTTTTTATAGGCAGTATAGGTGTCCCTTTGCATCCTCTAGGCATCTTTTTTTTTTTGAAAATTTTTTTATTAATTTTTTAACAAACAAACATATACCAACAAAACACAAAACATAAAAAACATAAAATATCTTTTTGGACGGCAGTTTGATCCCGAGTTACATCTTTTTGTACAGACATAAATTCAAATTCATGCTTACTTTTACATAGCAATTCCATTTCTTATTTACTATTTTACATTTTCTATATAGCTTCCCCCCTCTTTTCACTCTCTTAATTCTATTATATTTATTTCATCTCAATTTAAATCATTATACTTATATCTTTTGTCTGTCCTGTTTCAGCTGTCTATTATTTTTTCTCATTAACACAAAATTTCTTCTGTAATGACTGATTGGAGTATAATGCCTTGTCATACTTATCCTTCCCCTAGTTTTAAAGCTTAACATAACACATAATTTTCATTCGGATTCTGCGTAATACATTCTAAAAATAAACTCAATATTTTAAAACAGGAAAAAATATTTTTTTTATATATATAATATAATTAAAACAACAATCCATAGCAATTGAAATTATATCATTAAAATTAATATTCATTTAAGTCTTAAACATTTTACACAATCCTTTCTAAATAAATATCATACTTCTATGGGAACACTTATAGATTTTGCTTAGTTACTTTCTTTAATTCAATTCTCTCATATTTAATTTCATTTATTTTATTTTAAAAAAAAAAATTCGCTAAGTTACATTAAATATTTTGTCCCATTTTATAATCATATATTATTCCAATTTTCTAACATTATTTCAAATACAGATACAACAACACAATCTTATGTACCTTTGCAGAATCTCTTTTTCAGTTATATGTTTACCCATTATCTCTAAATAAAATCTGTTTCTTTACATCTAGTTTCAAACCTTTGTAGCTTCTCTTCCCTTCTTTCCTCCCTTGTTTCTCCCCTCTACCCTTTTTACCCCCTTGTCTCTTAATCTCCACCCTCTTGTGTATTCCTCTTTTCTGTTGCTTTCTGATGTTGTGTCCACTTTTCACCTTGTTTTTCCCTTTTTTGGTTGTTTTTTTAAGTCTTAAATTCTCCATTCTCTTTCTCCTCTTTCCCCTTTCTTCCCCAAATAAAGTTGCTTGTTCATTAAGGATGGTTTCTTCTTCATCCCAATCTTCTTGTTCTTGTAGTTTCTCATATGTAGAAATTGCCATTTCTAAAAAATGAAAAATAGAGCCAAAAGAATCCTTCCCTTCTTGTTTCTCTTGATTATATTTTATAAATTCCATTTTCAGTTCATCCATAAGTAATGCCATTGTTAAAAAAAAGAAAAAATTTAAACGACCCAAATGATTTTAATCATTCAAATAAGAATTTCCAAAAGTCCCAAAGTCACCAAGCAATCCAAATACACACAGTCTATTTCATTTAACACTTTCTTCTTTTTCTCACTTTTTTTTTCATTTTAATGCTTCAAAAAACTTCAAATTCTTTTTGACCTTCAATCCATCTGATAGAGTAGTCAATTATGATCCAAAATGGAAAAATCCAATAATAAAAAGGCCCAAAAAACCAAAGATGAAAAAGGATAAAATAAAAAGCAAAAATAAAAATATTACTAAAATTGAAATATACAAAAAGGCTGGCGAGGTGCACACTGCACTTTATTTATTTATCCAAGGCTCTTATTATGACTCTCTTCTCCAGCAGCTTCAAAGCCAAGCCTCAAGTGTTGAAATATTGATAAGAGTCCAGGAAAACACCTGTAATAATATTTTTCTGTGCTCTCCCTCCATCTTATCACATTAAAATGTCCTTGAGAAGGAGTGTTTATACATTTCTCCCCAATTCAAATAAAGTACTTTCAAGCCTCTAGTTGGCAGTGTTGCAAGGTCTCTTAATACTTTTTCCCCCCTCAGCCAGAAAAAAGAGTAATGTATACAAAACTCAGAAGAAACAAAGGGGGCCTCTATCCTAAAAAAAATTAAAAAATCAAAAGAAGCATAAAAATATATATAAGAAAAAATTCAATCTGGTTACCTACAAAGTCACATTAAAGTCCTCAGAAAAGAGAAAAAAAAATAGTAAGGAAAGAATCCAAGCCTCAATTTGACATCACTTAAAAAACGCCGCTCAACCAGATTCCAGTCAGACAAAAATAAAGCTACAGGTTTCTTCTTTGTTCAGGATATCCTTTCAGGTCTCAGCCAATTTGCAATACAAAAGAAGTTTCTCACCCAGCCGACAGACCCTCGCTCCAGCCACTTTCTTTTCGGAGCTGTCCTGACTTCAGCAGCTTTGGAGGCTGCCTTTCCACCGCCAGCAAAAGGGCTTCTCCCAGATCAAACCAGAGATGTGCGATATCTCTGGGATCCTGGGACTGTGCCCTTCACAATCCCCGTCTCTAAGGGACAGTTTAGGTCCGTTAGGACCGGCCAGGGGTGAAAATATCAGCTGAGATCTCAGAGCCCCGAGATCTCAGCTGTAGCACCGAGACGAAGCTCTGCCTTCTCTCTCTAGGCATCCTTAATATCCGAGATAGGTCCCCTCTGAGAACGTTTTTTCCGTTTTAAACGCTTTGTTTCCATTCTGCATCCGTTCTGCATCCGTTCCGCGTCCGTTCTGCTTCCTCCCTGCGTCCAGGCAGATGCGAGTTGCGCGGATGCGCAGTGGATGCCTATCGGATATAGCGGATGTGAAACGGATGCAGAACAGATGCGTAGCGGATGCAGAACGGACGAATTGCATACATTTTCCATGCAAAAGTTTTAGGCAGCCTAAAACTTTTGGAGCGGATGAAACGTCAATAAATGGGTGCTGGACGGATTGAGAGGAAGCCAAACGGAGGCAGTGAGTACATCGCGCTTTAGAACGGATGGCAAGATTTTTTTTCTGTTTTGCTTCCTCTTTGCATCCGTTTTTGCAGTGTGACAGGGCCTTAAGGGGATTATTATTTTTGAACACCATTTTTTATGCATGAAATTAATGGTGATTAAATCAAATAATCAACAAATATTTGTCCTCTCAGACTCCTTTATATATAATATGACCCACATGAAAATCTGAAACATTCAGTGATAAATATATCCAAAAGAGGGCAAATTCCTCTGTCATGTACTCCAACTAGTAGGTTAGATATATATAATTATATCTAGGCTTTAGACTACACTTTCTATGCTGAGAATAATGAAATTCCAACTAGAACAAACTACACTATAATGGAGCCAGAACCAAAAAAAATTAAAAGCGCTGTTTTAAAGTCCTACATAGCTCAGGATCTGAATATTATTAGAATTGCCTGCTACCAGCCATTTTTGCCATTTTAATCAGATACAATTGAAAGGGATTCCTTTGAATCCAGTTTTTAAAGCAAGTTCTATCCTCATGGGCCATGCTGCCTCTCTCTTTTAGAACAGTGTTCCACCTGCAATGAATTCAGCACCAACCCTGCTGATATTTAGAAAAACTGCTAAGGGATGGCTACTTTGGGAATAGCTATTCATACTAGTATTACTATTACTAAATTTGCAGATGATACAACATTGGGGGGGCTCAGCTCCCAAGGTGGGGAGGAATGAGTCTGCCTATCAAGATGAAGTGGACAGTTGCTTTCATGGTATGGAGACAATAACTTGGACCTTAACACCAATAAAATCAAGGAGCTTATAGTGGACTATAGAAGGAACAGATCAGATATCCAGCCCTTGATTATCAATGGAGACTAGATTAAATGGACAGATTTAAGTTTCTGGTTGTTATCATAAAAGAGGACCTGACCTGGATACTCACATTGCAGCACTGATCAAAAGGGCCCAGCAGAGATTATACTGCCAAGATTTTTCAGGAAATAACAACAATTTTTTATTTCAAAATGAGCAAGCATTAATTTAATATTCCTAAAAAAATCACCCTTTCATCAGAATTTGTTTATAATTAATATATAAGACTATTATATTTTTAGAAAATAGTTCAAATATAAAATTTGTTTTAATTTTACATTTTATTATAAATGTATATATATATATATAATGTATGTATATATATATTTATATAAATGTATATATAAATGTATATTAGCTCACTACATTCATTGAATAATGATACTATAGCAAAGTAACTAAATAGAATGGTTAAAATAATTGAACATAAAATATAAACAAAAACAAAATATCCATATAAGCTTAAGATCAATATGCAATTAATTTCATTGTTAAGCTTATCACTAATTTTTAATCATACAGAAATATAATTTGTCACTTCATTTTTAGAGCCTAGAGATTTTGAAACATTAAAAGCAATATCACATCCTAGATCAATTTCTTTAATTGGAAGATTATTTTCTTACCATTTAAGTACTTAGTTGTACTCCAACGTTGTATCCCCCATCTTGTCTTCACAAGATGACAAATTCATTATTTTAGAAATATAAATCAAGATCACATAGGAATTGTTGAATGTTGTTAAATGTATTTGATGATGGGGGGGGTTAATAAACTTTAAATATAAATAAATATAAATAAATATTTCTTCAAATAAACATACTAGTCTGAATGGCTAAAAGTCTGTAAAGCTGGGGTATCAAACTCAATTGCATTGAGGGCTGCATCAGGTCGACGGAGCTGGCTGGGCATGGCTGACAGGGTGGGTGTGGCCAACTGGGTGGGCATGCTCAGCTTGATGTCACTTCCCAAATTGCTGGTATGTTTCCTCTTTACATTGGATAGACCGGACCAAAGCCATGCTAGCCTGATTTTTCCTCTTTTCATTGGGTTGACTAGGACAGTCCCATGGGCCATATCCAACTACATCACAGGCTAGAATCCGGCCCACAGGCCTTGATTTTGACACCCCTACTGTAGAGATTCTCAGTCATCCAGGTCATGGTGATCTCAAAGGTGCTTATTCTGGAGACAACTGGACTTCTTGATTTTTCTTCTTTCAATACATTTCTGTTCTCATCCAAGAAGCTTCTTCAGGTCTGACAGGAATATAATATAAATCCTTCCATTCCCCACTATCCTGTCAGAGCTGAAGAAGCTTCTTGGATGAGAAGCAAAACATCTTCAAAAAAACCCAAAAAACCAAGAAGTCCAGTTGCCTCCAGATTAAGCACCTTTGGGACAATACTAATCTGAAACCAAAAAAGCTCTAACAGAATAAGATCAAATTAGATATGTTAAAAATGTTTCAAATGTCTTACATGACCAATATGAAAAGTTTAATGTCTGCTCCTTTTTAAACATTTTATGAAAAATCCTGAAGATCTTTAATAATATTTTTTTTATTTCTTTGTTTGATAAAGTAGTAGATAAACAGATAAAATAAGTAGATAAATAGATAAAGAAGTAGATAAAGAAGTACAATGGTAATTTTTATTTCACTTTTACCATATAAAATTGGTTTGATTTGTTCAGCATAGCATCTCTTAAGAAAGATAAAATTGCACTCAGTGACTAAGTAGTAAAGAATCTGGCCTACATTATTTCATTCATATATGTTTCAGCTTTGTATATTGCTAAGTGTATTTGAAATTAAAATATCCAAAAATCTTTAAAACTGTCAAAAATTAATTTAAACTATTAAACTCTTATTTAGCACAATTATTTTCAGGAAAATATTCTGCTGCAATGCTTTGGCTAAATTAGAGACATTGTACTATATTGTTAACCTCTCATGTGTTTCACAATCAAATCATAATTGCTTACCAAACATAAAAAAGAAAGATCCTGTTCAATATTCTTAGACCCTAATAATTGTCACAATTTCAAAGGTGTAACACATTTGTTTTCCAACAGAGTAAAACAATTTATTTATTGAATGTATATCCTACATTTATGTTTTGTAAACAACTCAAGGTGGTAAACATACATTCCTTCCTCCTCCTATTTTGCCCACAGCAATAACCCTATGAGGTGGATTGGGTTGAGAAAGTGATTGATCCAAAGTCACCCAGATGGCTTTCATCACTAAGGCTGGAGTGGAACACGGTAAATCTCTTATCAGATGCTTTCATCAGAAAAAAATACAGATGTTAAGATAAAAGCTCAATGATATACTGTAGTTGATTAAATCTGGGTGATTACAATTGCCAGAGATATGTTAGTCTAGATATGATAGCTAAAAATCAGGAAGAGTCTAGTAGCATCTTTTCTGGCTAACGAATGTTATTAAATGGTAATGACCTTCCAGGCTAATGCGCCATGGTCTATCTTGATGTTTTGTGGCTGATACCTTTAGCACTATCAGGATACCAAATAATAAAACCATAATCTGTTAGCCTGGAAATAAATCACCACTGGACTGATACCGGCAGGAAAGTCTTCACTGATATATTATTAAACCTTATGCCTTTTATTAAAACTCGTTAGCTAGAAAAGATATGACTAAATTTTTCCCAATTTTGGGCATCCTCATAAAGTAATCACAATTTAGCCTAAGATCTTTTGGATTATTCTGCCATAAATATTTTCTTATTGATTTATTTATCTTTATGATATATCTAATGAAATTAACACTGGAGTCCCCTTTAAAAGATATATTAATCTCTATTAATATTTATGTAAATAAACTTAATCTTTCCTCAAAGTCTTACAACTTTCAATCAAAATATGAAATGCAAATTCATTGTTAAATGGTACAATTGCTAAATGAGACATCATTTGACTATCTCCAAAATAACAATTGCTGAAGCCTAGCTTGCTTCAAGCTAGGCTCCAGTAGTATGTGGACCTACAGGCAGGATTTCGAAGAGGCAAAGGAACTAGAGATCAAATTGCCAACATATTGTCATAGAGAAAGCTAGGGAGTTCCAGAAAAACATCTACTTCTGCTTTATTGACTATGCTAAAGCCTTTGATTGTGTGGATCACAACAAATTGTGGCAAGTTCTTAAAGAGATGGGAGTACCAGACCATCTTATTTGTCTCTTGAGAAACCTATATGAGGGTCAAGAAGCAACAGTGAGAACTGGGCACGGAATCATTGATTGATTCAAAATTGGGCAAGAAGTTTGGCAAGGCTGTATACTGTATACTATTTAACTTATATGCAGAACACATCATGAGAAAGGTGGTCTAGATGAATCACAAGTTGGAATTAAGATTACCAACTTGTGATTCCAACTTGAGAAATATCAACAACCTCAGATACAGAGATGATACCACTCTAATGGCAGACAGTGAAAAGGAACTAAAGAGCCTCTTGATGCGGGTAAAGCAGGAGAGTGCAAAAGTTGACTTGAAACTCAACATTAAGAAAACTAGCATCATGACATCCACCCTTTCAATTCCTGGCAAATAGATGGAGAAGAAATGTAAGTAGTGACAGATTTTATCTTACTGGGTTCCAAGATTGCCACAAATGAGGACTACAGCCAAGAAATTAAAAGATGTTTGCTCCTAGGGAGGAAAGCTATGGCAAATCTAGACAGCATACTAAAAAGCAGAGACATCACACTGCCAACAAAAGTATATACAGTCGAGGCTATGGTTTTCCCAATTGACATGTATGGCTACGAAAGTTGGACCATAAGGAAGGCTGAGCACCCCAAAATTGAGACCTTTGACTATGGTGCTGAAAAAGCTCCCTTGGACTGCAAGGTAATCAAACCAGTCAGTCCTAGAGGACATCAACCCTGATTGCTCTTTAGAAGGCCAGATTCTGAAGATGAAACTCAAATACTTTGGTCACCTAATGTGAAGGGCAGACTCACTAGAGAAGAGTTTAATGCTGGGAACAATTGAGGGCAGTAGCATAATGAGATGACGGAGAATGAGGTTAGATGGAGTCACCGAAGCAGTCGGTGTGAGCTTAAATGGACTACGGAGGATGGTAGAGGATAGGAAGGCCTGGAGGAAGGTTGTCCATGGGATCGCAATGGATCAGACATGATTTCGAGATTAACAACAGCAAATTTTACAACTGTTTCTTTCTGCAGCTTCACTCTCTTCTGCTAGGGCTTCTTGGGCAACTGGGACATTTGTATTGCACTATTGAGGCTTCTTGGAGTTTGATGGTTTTGTACTATACTACCATAAGGGGTCTAGGGTACCCATGGCTTCCAACTGTAACACAGAGACTTGTTGCAACCTCAGAGTTGTAGCATGCCAAGAAGTTCCTGAGCTGCAGAATGGCAAGCAGTTGCAAAGCACATGATTCTGTTGTGTCTTTCTGCCCCCCAAGGAAGGATGAAGGATGGCCAAAAGTGCAGAGGGATGGGAAGATAGCAAGTATGAGGAGTTGGAAGCAGTCCCTTACTTTACCAAGAGTTGGAAGGGGGCCAAGTCTTGAATTACTTGGATTGGGGTGACTGGCCAGCTTGCCACCTTTCTCTCTACTGTCTCATATATGACAAAGAATATTCAAATTGTTCTGAATATAACAGCCCCAATTAAACTTTTGCTATTAAAATCATGCTTGATATGATTCATCTGTGAGGTCTAGCATAAAACAACAATAAATACCTAACCATCTGTTCCAACTGTTTAAAGTTGGAATCTTTAAGGCTCTTTTTTGCTGAAGCAAAAAAAGGAATCCCCTAATAAATACCTTAAACATGTCCCATAAACCTAAAGTCTTAGCTGAACCCAACTGATTTAGAAAAAGAATAAATCTATTTTTCCAGAATAAGGAATTATTTTAGCCTTGCAGTCTAATGACAGAACTATTCATGTACCATCTAAAGTTAGTTAACTCATAATAATTTCCAAAACCAGAATCAGTATGATTTGAAATTGCAACAGAACCTATAAAATAATTCATAATATGATCTAGTGTAGCAAAAGAAATAAAAATCTAAATTGATGTAGTTTAAAACAGCTTTGATGTGTACATGAACAAAATATGTTACCCATGCTTTGGTTTTTTAAAAAATATCAATTTACTTCATTTGAATTCCAATATATATATATACTTACAATACCTTCCAACTTTGAAAAAAAATCAAGACGAGTTTTTTGAAATACAAATGAAAATCTTAAATTTCATTATAATTGGCCATACATATAAGGTACTGAAAAATATTTTGCAAAATATTTATGAAATATTTCAGAATAAATTAATAGGACTTAAGAGAAGCTTTGTTAAATATTAAGAAATAAAATATCCTTTATTATCACAATATTCATACTCCATTGATTTTAAGATTGCTAATATTATAGCTATGCCATTTGTTTATTTATTTGAAGATCCACCAATATAACCTTATTTAATCCTCTGAAAAAGATGGAATATCTGAAAAAGATTTGGTAAAATCTATATTTCTTGTATCATAATAATATCAGGCTGTAATTTTTACAACCTATTATAAATGTAACCTTTTTTTTAAACGTCTGTTTATATTCCAAACAGCTGCCCTGCAAGTGCTGATGGCTGTCATGGAAAACTAACAGAACTGTGCAAGTCTTGATTAAAAAAACAAAATGTTAATGTGAGTAGCTAAACAGGGTGCAGCTGCTGTGTTCCAATGAACAGGCATCTCTTCTCCATTCAGCTGTGAAGAATGGCACAGACTATAAATTGTTCTCTGCTGATAGGTTCTGTGCTATGAACAAACTAAACTGTTTTCAATGCTCAAAACCATATATTTCTATCTTGACATTCACCCATAAAATGCTAAGTTTTGATTATTTACAGCTCACAGTTTTAACTATAGATTACATACATATAGAGCAAAATATTGATCTTTTGTAAAATGCAGAGCAGTCAAAATGAAGTTAATAAAATAGAAATACTATGTACCAGTATATACATCACTACAACAGACAGTCATTAAGATAAAATTTTAACTTCATTCATTGAATCCACAAAAAACACATTAAAATCTCTAATAAACTACAGCATTTAGCATAACTTGACGAATTGAAAAAATGCTAATTTTCCTAAAGGTATAAGAGTAATATAAAAGCCAAAAAAGTGAAGACAATTATGCTTGGATGAAAGCCACTATGCTGTCATGATGATGAGTGATGTAGTGATGAGTTGACTTAGGAGACACAAGGGCTTCCCCCCCCTTTTTTTCTTTTTACCTAAAGCTATTGATAAAACCTTATTTCTGAACAGTTTTTGCTACCATGGACATAAACAATAGATGGGATATCCTTGTTCTAATAAACAGCCAGTTTGATGTAGTAGTTAAGAACAGAAATGGGAGATTGTTGTGTGTTAGTCTCTTCTTAGACACAAAATCAACTGAGTAAATTTAGGCCAATCACTTTCATCCCTAAAGGAGAAAAATTTAGAAAAATTAAGATTTTTTTTTTCGTTTTTAGAGATTATTATCCTTACATTAAGATGCCTACTTAATATTCTTACTATGAAACTCATTCATGGAAGATTTTTCATATAAAAACTGTTTCTTCATCTTCCTAACATTTTCTTTATTGTCCTAATGTAACAATTATTATTTTGATAAGCTCTGATTTTTGTAGGATTGTTTGAATATTTAGTATCATCATCATCATCATCATCATCATCATCATCATCATCATCATCAT
>BLBF01000262.1:738620-781452 GCA_015471245.1 Laticauda colubrina
CTATTCTATTCTATTCTATTCTATTCTATTCTATTCTATTCTATTCTTATTCCATTCTATTCTTCCAGAGTCACTTGCTAAGACAGTTTTCAAAATCAAATAAATAAGTAAATAAAAATTAAAACACTAACAATTAATGTTTGTGTATAAGTTTGAGAGAAATACTAATTTAAAAAATATTCAAATTAACTTTCTTCTGCTAGCTCAGCACTTCAAAGTTAATATCTAAGTTTTGTCTGTTAAAGGAAGACTGGATGTCTTTTCTGATAACAGATTCTAATCTAAATTAATTTACTTTTAAATGGAAATAAAAATGTTCCATGCAGGGTATGAGGTTTTCAAAATACTTTTACAGTATTTTTTACTTTGGAAAATAAACCTTCAGATATTTTTTCTCTCTCCTTCACATTAGCTAGCCATTAGTATATTTCCAACATACAAACTCTTCTGGGCCCAAGCTGAAAAAGGAAAAGAGGCTTTTCCCAAGTTCTTCTTTTTCCCCTATGACTGAAAAATTTGAGTGTTATTCACTGAAATAGAAAAGTCAATGATACATTTCAACAAAATATTTCAACTTGGATGGTTCTTTTTTTCAGGCTGAAAGCACATCTTGCTTTCATTTCAAGCATAACCTTATTTCCTGTTTATTTCTGAGCCAACTGAAATTATGATTACCAATTTTGAGCACTAAATGGTTTAAGTTTGGTTGTTTAGGTTTGCAATCTCCTGAAAAATCTTGGTTTTGTATATAATTCATGTTTTCAAATTTACTTCTTATCCCATCACCATTTTTTTAAAAGTACATTTTGGAGAAATGTGGGAGTGGACCGTTTTTTTGGGTACTATACATAGCTTTGAATTCATTACAGCACAATTATAGATTTAGATTATTTTCTTATCACTTTGGATTCAGTATCAAAATATTTGTTTCTACAGCTAGAAGTCTTCACTGGCTCTTGTTCTATAACTTATTCTAACATTTTGTTGCTTTGCAGCATTAATTTCATAATGCTTTTTAACATTTTAGCCTATTGTCAATTCTGTTTCATCTTGGAGCTACATGTTAATATAAATGTAAGAATAAGTAAAAGAGGGACTTGGGGAAGAGATTCTGTAAAATAGGAAGGAGGTTGGAGTGGATATGTAACTGATTTTTAAAAAAATATTTCAGTTCAAGTTTACATTTAAACGTTAATTAAGTTAAACCCAAAGGCTTTAAAGCTAAATGAATCTAAAAGGACCATGCACAAATACCCATATTGAGCATGCATGAATTAAAAAACATGTGGCTATGTTTTAAAGGAAATTTGAATGTTTAAAATGTTCTGAGATTCCACTGAGAACACATACAAAATAATTGGAGACTGAAGAAGACCCTTTCTATTTTTCATCCTAGAGTTCATAATTAGGTTGGATGGTAACATTTATTAACTACCTATCTCTCAATACACAAAAAATTTGTCAGGGATTATTAAAAAATGTTTCAAGTAAATTGCTGTAGCAACCAATGGAAGCTATAATTTATGAAAATATTGTTGTAATCCTGCATATAGCTACAGAACCTAGAAAAGAACAATTCAACCTGGATTCACTTCAACAGAACCCATGAACCTAATAATAAAAACTTTATCTGCTTATTAGTTTGGATTTATCGTTTCCTTATATATAAGCAGGATGTAAACTGCTGCATATAGTAATCTGCCAGCAATACTAAAAAAAATTAAACTGTTGATACTTTAAATCAAAATCAATAAAATGTATATATAAATGCTCAACAATTGAACAAAAATACAACAAACAATATCTATTTACTATCTTAACTGACAAATTAAGCATTAATTTGAGATCAGAACTTGCTAGTAATTGGAAGACATGAACCATTAAAATCCAATTCTTACCTGTATATAATTGCATTTATATGTCAACTCAGTGAATAAGATACTAAAAACCATCACACTGGGAGAGAAAATAAATGATCCAGGAAAAATAAACCATTGGCAGTAAGAGCACGGAAGGTATAATAGATAAGGATAAGAACTTAATGAAATTGATAGCAGTAGTTTAAGCTGCCTTTCAGCAGCACCAACTATCTGTACTATTACAAGGAACCTATGGTAATGTCAAAGTTGCATCACTTTTCAGCAACTGAATAATAGCCAGAACCATCAGTAGAACTTTAATCATGACAGTTACGAAGCAGGTGACACTTTTAAAGAGATAATTTATCTCCTGCCAGTGCCACTTCCAAAGGGCCTTTTGATATTATTGTTCCTAAGGTCAAACCAAATTAATAAAGTAAAATGTTATATTGTAGCACTGAAAAGAATCCATCATTATTTTATGACATTGAATTACTTACCATAACAAGAATTGGTTAGATACATTTCTAAGATATACATTTATAGTTGTTTTTCCCTTTATTTCATCTATCATACCTTCAAAACAAATTATATAAAGCTTAACTTCAATGTAAACATCAAAAGGGAAATACCATGTTGCTGATCAAAGTGAATTATCTGTCAAAATCTTTTATATCTCTTAATAAACATTTATATTTCATTTCTGGTCTTTGTATCAACTTAACTAAATAATTACAATAGATAAATCTTAACATTTGATTATAATTCATTTATTAAATGTTATTTTTTTATAAACATCAGTAAAACAAAAGTTTACAAAGATCATAGCAAGACAAAAATTGGAAGATAACTGCCATTTAGATTGGACATTAACTGTACATTTGATTAAAAAACATACAGGTAATTTTTCTGAGGCATTTTTTATTATTTCAAAAATTGATAAAATATAAAAATTGAAATGAATTGATTTACAGACTCGGACTAATAAAAAACGTAATAAGAATTTTCAGAAATATGGTTAAATTATTGCAGAAAGCCACAAAGGAATTTTGTGTCTTTCTGAAAGATTATGAATCTATTACGGGATAGATGCATTTGCATTTGTCTATGTATTTGTCATGCATAGACAAACATATGAAGAATTAGTCTGAATTAAAGAAATATGTGTGTGAATTCATGTGGAGAAAGGGGATTATAAATCATAAAATTAAGGAAAAAATTCAACAAACACAGAGAATAACAGTAAATTTAAGAAGCAGTAATCAGATTTTAAAAATATACAGGTAATTACTTAATGACCGTTTAAAGTTGTGGTGAGATTCCCAAAAGTTACTTACAACCCAATCCCAAAGTTATAGATGCATAAGCACCCCATGGAAGCTTGTCCTTACGATTAATTGCAGGAAAGCCGTAGAACTCCTTCATCTCACAGCCCTATCCCCATAGGGGTTCCCAGAGGCTTTGGGTGTCCCGCCACACAGCATCCCACACCCTGCTCCTTATTTTTTGTAGACTTTGGAGCTCAGGGGTTGGGCTAGGGAAGAAAGGCAGGCTTCTTCGTTACTGTACCAAATGACATGATCCTAGAAGTGGTCACCATTTTCTGAGCAGCTGCATTGGACTGTGACCACTTGGAAAATGGCAACCATTTTGGGTGGTGCATCATATAGCTCAGCAACAGAGCATCTTATTTGCTTCATTAACATGAGTTTTGCTGCATTCTGGTGCTACAGAGTTCATGCTAATGAAGCAAAGCAAGGTGTTTCATTGCTGGGACTGCACTGTGATGCCACCAAGCTGTGACTGCACTGTGATCCTGAGCAGAAACTTCAAGGATTCCTCTGTACAACTGGAAACTGCTTTGTTGTTGACCCACATGGTACAGTCCTTGGACTTACTTGGAAAATGATAGCCACTTGTGGCAATGTGGCCTGTAGCCCAGCAATCGAGAGGCTCGCTTTACTTCACTAATCTGAGCTTTGCATCATTCCGTAACACTGAATGTTACAAAACTCATGAAGCAAAGAAAAGAGCTTTGTTAATGAACTTCACAGCACTCCCTGGAAGTGGCCACCATTTTCTATGTGCAATTCAATATGGTTGGTTGGAAAATGGTTGCTGCTTCCGATTGTGCGATGTATTGTGGGCCACCAGTGGCTGATGGAGCTGGCAGCAGAGTCAGATAGCAAGAAGGTCGGGGAGGAACCTGGGCTAGTCCTGGAGGCTGAGGAAGGCTTGGACAAGGACTCTGTGTCAGAGGCAGAGATGGGGTTAGGGCAGGCTGGCAGTCATCAGCTGCCTTCAGGCTTGGACAGCAGTGAGGTGGGGGAGCTTCTGGAACCGTTTCCCAACCTGTGCATGCACAAGGCTACCAAAAGGAAGGAACAATTAAGAACTTAGGGTCGACGTGGAATAAGGCCACAGGTGAATGATGAATGATTCCTCCCATCAAGATTAAAAGAGGAACAAAAGGGAAGGGGACTTTTGAAGGAAACAACTTGTTCATTTGTTCATTCGTTAGTTCCAGCCTTGTGAAGATTTGTCTGTATAACCCAGCCCTTCCGTGTCAGTGCTATATGTGGAAATATTTACTGGGCAGCTTTCCAAGATAGATAAGGTCTGAGCTAATTAGTACACCTTTGCAAACCATTGGCTGAGCCAAGCCATTGGCTGAATGTGAATGAAATAAATTCACATTCATTTAATAAAAGAGGTTTGCCGGGTCTCAGAGTTGGCTTAGTACTTTTTGGCGAAGCCTAGGACAGAACATTATTTGGCCCAGAAATAGGAGAGGCCTACCCTATGTCTCAACTCTGATCTCTTGAGCTCTGAAGTTCCTGAAAAGGTAAATCAAGAGGAGGATGTGAGGCTTAATGATTAGGAAGTAGGTCCAATGCCTGTGGGGACCCAATGATAGGGAAAGACCTGTGGGAATCCCGGGGTGGTGGTGAAACAAAGAACTTTGGAGACCCTCATGGGTGGGAAGCAGAGCATGGGGTGTCTCATGGGGTGCAGGAAGCCTTGGGAGGCCCAGACAGGTCTGAGGCTCTGAACTACGCCTCCCCCACCTAAGGCACATCTATGCTTCACTAAGACTTATCTATGTCATTTAACATCCATATCAGGGAGAAGAGGGATGGAAGGTTGATAAACAAGGTCATCTTGCTTAATGACTATCACAACTGGCAACTGTAATGCACAGGTTCAATGGAGGACTAACTGTACTATACCATCATGTAAAAACAGTACCTGGGAAGATTTACCAGTTAGAGCAGAGACCTGTGACATTAGATATGTGAACATAACAATGAAACATTTTTCCTCAGAGAAATAAACAATGAAACATAATCACAGAGGACCATATCATTGAGAGATAGCAAACAAAAATTTCCTGAAAATCATTTCACAAAGAATATACTGAGGAAACGTTTAGCCCAATTTAAAGGTATAGAAATCCATTGTTTCCCAGTAAAATTAACAATATCAACAATAATATGTTCTATTGAAGAGCCAAGCTAAACTTGCTCCAAGCCCTTTTAACTCTGGTTAAAAACACATCAAGTGAATTTTATGCTGGACTGCATTGAATACTATGTCTCCTTGATGTTCTGCAAAAAAATATGCCAGAGGGCTCAGTTCCTCTGCTAGGCAACCAGGGCATGAAATTGGACAGGCAACTGAAGATGAATGAAAAAAGCAAAAAATATGGACAAAGGAAGAAAATTACTCAATTATAGAAGTTTATTATCAATCTGGGCCAAGAAATGTAAATTTTAAAAATGCATGATCAACATGGAAGTAGAATCACCTGGATGGAAATAAATGAACAAAGACTTATAGGACCTGAGATGTGTCATTTTGAAGCACAAGTTCTTCATTAATATAGAATTACAAGAAATTGCAAGCAAGGCACACAAGATCAAGACTCAAGTGTAACTGATAATAGAGATAATTTAAATGTGGAGCAACAAATGAGAGAGAAAAGGAAGGAAATCAAAGAAGATAATGAGGAACAAGAAGCAAGAACTGGATTAGATCTTGAAAAACCAACAGCTAGAGTCAAATTAGCTGAGAAGATTAAGACTCAGATGGAAAACATGGAAAATTTTGATTACTAAAACTGAATCAAGTTAGTAAGAGAAGTTTGGCTAAATTATTGAAGAATGTGAATGAAGCTGTCCATACGATTCCAACAGAAATATCAGCTCAAACAAACCAGCTAATATATGCAGCAGCTTATGTTACTAATGAAGAACTAGGCTGGAAATTTGGAAAGAATAAAGCAATTAAGAAGGGAAAACCAAAGTGGAAAATTCTTCTTGTGTTAAAAGTAAAGTTTTATTGGATTTAAATAATTTGAAGAATTTGAGGCAAGGAAATCTGAAGTATAAAAAAAAAAACCAGAGCCTGATAACAAGCTATGATCTGGAAAACAAGGAAATTGCAGTTGCAGTTGAAGAGTTGAAACAAAGTTGTGACTATTGTAGGGAAATTAAATCAATATGATTACCGAATAATGCAGTTTCAACAAACTTCACAATTTTGAGAAAGCCAGCATCATTTCTATAAGACCCTTGAAAGTGGACATGGTACTATCACAAGTGAAAAAAACCTAACAAAGAAAATACCCTTAAATTTTGGAAAAACTTGTGGGGAAATAACAAGCATAATAACATTGACAAATTGTTGAAGATGATGGATTCAAACTTGATAATGAAGAGTTGATAAAAGCAGCAATACCAGAAAAAGGGCAGGAGTATTTAGGAGCTTTAAAAGTTTCTGAACCAAGTCAAGGAAGCTACTTCAACAAAATACATAACTCGAGTCCAGAAAATCTTGAGATCCAAAGATCAGTAGAAGGAATGTCATAAAAGCAATTAACAGCTTAGTAGTGCTTGTAATACAATACTCAGATGGAATAATTGATTGGGCTCAGCTAGAACTTGATATCTTGGATTGTAAGAAAAGAAAACTAATGACAATACACATGCTCTGCACCCAAAAAGTGATATTGATCGATTATACTTGCCTAGAAATGAGAATGGCAGAAGACTCTTACAGATGAAACAAACTGTGGAAGAGAAAAAAAACAAGGCTTAAATGACTACATTAAAAAATCAAGAGACTGCTAAAGGAGGTGAACAAGGGAAACCTCTTGAAAACAAGATTGGAAGCAGAATATCAAAAGGAAACAAATGAACAAAGAGTTGCTAACTGAAAAAAGAAGGATATGTACAGTCAATACCTGAAGGACATTGAAGAAAAGATAGATATAGAGCTACTATGGAGCTGTTTGAGATCACGGGTGATGAAGAAAGAAACTGAAGTTTTCATTTTGGCTGCCCAAGAACAAGCCTTGCAGACCACTTCCACAAAAGCAACACGTCAGTAACAATATCTTATGTTATTTATGCAACAAGAAAGATGAAACAGTGAATCACCTTATCAGCGGCTGCAGCAAAATCTCAGACTGATTATCTAAAATGTCATGATTGAGTTGCCAAAATCATACATTGGAAGCTTTGCCAGAAGTTTGGTTTCAAATGCAGCAAAAATTACTGGGAACAGCAAGTTGACAAAGTTATTGAAAATTAAACAAGTCAAGATTTAGTGGGACTTCCAAATCCAAACAGACTGATATCTGGCCAACAAAACTCCTGACATCATGATTATGGAAAAGGAAAAAGACTGCTTCATTCCGTTTGCAATAATAGGTGATGCATGAATTGAGGAGAAACAAAATATTGTAATTTGCAATTTGAGCAATTAGTGAGGGAAATAAAAATCAATGGTTGTACCAGTAATAATACCATTTCCCCCTGAAAATAAGACCCGGTCTTTTTTCTTTTTTTGGCCTCCAAGAGACATTAGGTCTTATTTTGGGGGGGGATGTCTTCCACTGTCTCACCTCACAGCGGTGGCACCAACAGCCCTGCCCAGCAGGAGCCCTTGTGCCTGCTGCTGGCCCACTTCTGCAGCTATTTGCCACCGCTCAAGCATGGTGACTCCAGCCTCCATTTCACCATCAGAGGCCTTCAGGAAAGGGCTCTGAAGCTGAGAAACAAGCTCCAGATTCATGCACATAGCATCCCCGGCCTCTGTTTCACAGTCAAAAGCCTTCGGAAAGGAGGCCAAGGTGCACATGTGTCAATCCAAAGCTTGTTTCTCAGCTGCAGAGGTCTTTCTAGAAGGCATAATGGAGGCCAGGGGGTGTTGCACACGAGTAGAGGCAAGTGGCTGCAGAAGTAGGCCAGCAAGGTAAGGCAGGTGTCAGATGTGGAATGCCTGGCTGCAACTGTCCTAAAGTAAGGTAAGGTAAGGTAAAGTAAGGTAAGTAAGTAAGGTAAGTGCGGAGCATGTGGGGCAAATCCATCCTCCTCTATCCCCATTATAACTTGATTTTTACCTATGTGCCTTCTCCCCCTTGTGCAACTAGGTACAAGAATGGATGGGGTTTTAGGTAGGGCTTATTTTGGGGGTAGGGTTTATATAGGATACATGTACAAAAAATCAAGGTAGGCTTATTTTCAGGATAGGTGTTATTTTCGGGGAAACATGGTAGGAATCCTTGGAGCGATACCCAAAGAGTTGCATAGATATATTGAAACTTTGAACTTATTAGACCTGAATATCCTGTCTTTGCAAAAAAACCATCCTATTTAGAACTGCCTAGATATTCAGACATTACCTTAACAGCTCTTAGCTCTTTGTTTAGGACTTGAACTCTAAAGTTTTTACCAGTCCTGATTGTGAATTGAAGATTAACCTAATTATCAGCATCAGTTTAGAAATATTAAATATTAATAAATAATTTCAATTAAGGCAGGGAATACATGTGACAACTGTATTATTTTTCTCTACAAAAGGCTTAATATCATTTCAAAAGCAAACAAGTCCGCAGTTCTAACTCCCTAAAAAAGAAAAAAAATTCAGTTTGTATCATTGCCTTACCCAATGTATCTCTTACAGCCTAAAATATATTATGCCCTTGCCCTTAAGAGGTTGCTCAATCTGACATCAATGATCAATATTACTTAAATCTAGATATTAATGGAAAACCTGCTTTGTTTAAATTACAAAGTTTTTCATTTTCCTTACAAAATAGAAGAACAGAAAAAAGCATACAGCTTTAGTTTATGTATAACATACAATTACAATTATATTTGAACTGGGGTATTTTAAAATATAAATAACTGTTCTTGAATTTATTAAAAAAAATAAAATTTAAAAAGTTGCTCTGCCTTTTTATATTTCTTAAATAAGTTTCAACACAATTATCACATAAAAATTATTATCACTTGGTTCCAGATAGGCAGCTCCTTGTTTGATGCTTCCAAATCTCAGCAACACATTACTACTAACCTGCCTTTAAACGTGCTTGTTTCTTCTCTCTCGGAAACTACTTTTTTCCTTTTTTGCCTGTGTTCAGCCATCTCTGTTATTGAACTGTTTCTCTTTTCTTGGCACAATCATTTTACCTCATTTGCTGGTATTTCTAAACTTTAATCTGTCACACTGTTTATACAATTATTTTGCCAAGACTGAAAGGGGCAATGATGCACTAATGGGCCGTATTACTAAAAGTAATTTATTAACATTTGTAGATTCTAGGGAAAATATGGGATAAGAAAAAGGCTCTGGATAATTCATAGCTCAATAATGGGCCTCTGGCTTAGCACAACTGCTGAGAAGAAACAGATCTTCCCATAATATAGGTAGCAGGTATATTTGTTCACCAGTTTTTGGAAAATATAACACTGGATACATTACCATAAATTAAAAAATTTCACAAAGGAAAATTGTACAAGTAGTCCTGAGGTTACAAGGGCAACTTGGACCAGAATTTCTCTTGCTAAGTGATGCAGTTGTGCAGCATAATGTCACATAATGGCATTGCTTAGCAATGGTAATCCTGGCAATCCGGTTGCTATTGTAACTCCAGAATTGCATAGGCAATAAGGAAAAACTTCATATGACCACAACATGGCAAGAGGACTCTAATGCAAGCAGAATAGCAAGTGGGTACTACAGAGCACTGGCTGGTGGGCAGAGTTGTGGACAGGCGCTACAGAGCACAGACAGGTGAACAAAAATGCAGCAAGAGCAGCAGTGGTTTGTGACCTCCTGCAGGCTTTCCCACTGAATTAGTCATAAGTTCCATTCATTCAGCACCATTATAATTTTGAATGTTTGTTGAATGAGTGCTTATAATCCAAGGACTATCTGCAGAAATGACTTGACCATAAGTATATATTTTTTAAGAGAAAATTGATACCTAGAATGAAACATGAGAATAGAGATTGCAAAGTATCTTTTTAAACAACAGATCCATCTGCAGGGTCTTTGACTATTTGGAATGTTGTTATATTTCATATTAAATATTTAAATACATTTTAAAAGCTAACTACATAAAGATATATATGGTAGATTTGAAAAGTAGTGCAATTTTATAAATTTACATAGGTTCATGGCAAATTAAAACATTCTCTCTCGATAGATTAGAAGCAACTCTCCTATTTTTATCCAAATGTAGTAGATGTTATTTCTAAAGGTGACATTCACTACCGAACTGTATAACAAACTACACCTATGAATAAAATTGCTGGAAAACAAAATTTTGTGTTTGTAGATAGCAATGGGAATTCTCAAATATGACACTGGACGAACTCCACAGAAAGCAGTACATAGAAGATTCTATTATTAAGAAAAACTTCCCTTACACCAGAAAGTATTATTCCTTTGTTATCTCTTTTAAAATATGCAAATTCACTCTTTTATAAGGATTTTCTTCTCCAATGATTCATCAGTCATTATATTTTGAAATAAATGATGAAACATCTCTTGAGGTTTTTGTTATTTCAAATTTACAAACTGACTACAAATTTCATTTCATTAATTCTGAAAACACATTCATAATATTGAAATATGATTTAAATAAAAGAGGTGGCTATTAATAGATACTACATTCAATTCACTCAAGGAGAATGAGAACATGAAGAAATATGCCACCTAATGATTCAAAAGCATACTGCACTTTGTTTTTGTGTAAAACAAAGTACCCAAGAGGATTACTTGACTCCACACTGAATGAACAGATAGCAATTATCTCCTTAGGCGACTAGAAATCAATGACATTGGAGAAGGTTGTTTTTCTGGTCTCATAGTTCTTGCTCATTGAATTCGATGTACTGAAATCAGACATGCGGAACCTTTAACCCTATTATTCATAAAATAGAGAAGAACAATAAAGCCAAACAATCTCTCACTTCTGAAAGTAGCTATTACATAAAAGAGGCAATCTGTAAAATAAAATCATGAAATGGCTTTTATAGATGAGGCTACCAGGTGGGAAGTCTTAAAAGAAGTATAGAGATGTTGCAATGTTGCTGTTGAAAAGGCAGTAACTAAGAATGCATGTAATTTTTTTCACTTCCCCTTTGAAAAGTCATAACCTTATATGTAAACTATTGAACATCTTTGTTATGAGTTTGAAGGTAACATGCTTGAATACAAGAAAATTCTGTTTTAAATTCAGATCATCAGTCCAAATATTAGAGTAGTGGTCTGTCAGTTTTTAGGAAGGAGATCTTCCAGAACAGAATCACAAATTACTTCATAAGATTAATATGACTGTTTTGTTGGGGGGTTTTTTGTAAATTTTATTTGAGTTTTCACAAAGAAATACAAATAAAATATCTTTTTTGAAAGTAATGTCATCCAGGGTTACAATTCTTCATACAGACACAAATTCAATTTCATGCTCATTTTTATGTTCAATTCCATATCTTATTACTGTTTTACATTTTCTACATAGCTTCTCCCCTCTTTTAATTTTCTTAATTTTATTTTAATTTTATTTAATTTTTAATTAAATTTTATTTAATTTTACTTAATTTTATTTTTTATTTTTATTTATTTTATTTTAATTACCTCATCTCGATTCAAATCCTTATATTTATACCTTTTGTCTGTCCTGTTTCAATTTCATATTATCTTTTCTCATTAAACAAAATTTCTCCTGTAGTTGCTGATTGGAGTATGATACCTTTATATATTTTAATTTTATCCATTTAACTCTTATTTTAGCTTCAATATATACCTTAAAGTTTAACATTCAATATAATACATAACTTCAATTCGGATTCTGCTTGGTACATTCTTAAAATACACACTATATTCTTAAAAAGAAAAAAAAGGATTATAAATATATGTAGTTAAAACAACACATTCCATTCCAATTCAATTCTATCATTAATATTCATTAAAATCTTAACTTCTTTAACATTACTTTTCAATTAAGTATTATACTTCTATGGAAACAGTTATAAGTTTTCCATAATTAACTTTCCCCCACTCTTCACTTATATTTTATAAAACATTAACTAAGTAAAATGTTCCCGGCCCTTCCTAATTCAATTCTCTCATTTATTTTATTTATTTTATTAACATTTCACAAGATTACAATAGCTATTTTATCCCTCATTTTAATCATACATTGTTTCCAATTTTCTAAAATTATTTCTAATACTAATATAACAATACAATCTTATGTACCTTTACAGAATCCCTTTTTCAGTGAAATTTTTACCCATTATCTCTAAATAGGCCATTTCTCTATGTCTTTTTTCTATCCTTTATTACTTCTTTTCCTTTCCTTTTTCCCTCTCTTCTTCTCTCTTCCCTTTTTACCCCCTTGTCTCTCTACTTCTATTTTTCTCTTCTGTATTCCTCTCTTCTGTTGCTTTACAATATTATACTTATTTTTTTAACTATTTTTCTTTTCTTTGGTTGTTTTTTTAAGTCTTAAATTCTCCATTCTCTTCCCCCCCCCCTTTCCTTTTTTCCCCCCACATAGAATTACTTGTTCATTAAATATGGCTTCTTCTTTGTCCCAGTCTCCTTGTTTTGCAGACGTTTCTTGTTGTTTCTCATAGTTCCAAATCTCCATTTCTAAAAATTGAAAAACAAAGCCAAAAGAGCCTCTCCCTTCTTGTGCATCTTCTTTGTACTTTTTAAGTTCCATTTTCAATTCATCCAGAAGTAGTGCCATTATATAAATTTTTAAACAACCACCCAATTAATTTTAATCATTCAAATGCAACCAAGAGTCCAATGATCACCAAATAATCCAAATACACACAAGCTGTTTCTTTTTGCTTTTTTTCGCTTTCTCTTCCTGGGGTTCTACAATTTAGTTACCAAGTTTCAGTTAAAATGTATCTTTTAAAAGTCTTGTTAAAGTTTTACTGTAGATTCCTTTTAATTCCAGGCACTCCCTTTTTCCAGATCCTGCCCTTTTATTCTTTTTCTCTCCTTCCCTGTTTATAAAAAACTTTTTAATGTCCAGAAATCTTTATTATCCCTTTGACATTTTATTTTATTTTCAGCTTAATTGGCTGTTGATGTCAAAGTGGATTTTTTCACGATTTCTTATTTAAGTCTCCTGGTTGTCAATATAGGGAAAGGGAGAGAAGAAAAAAAAAAAAAGCCAAACTTTTCCCTTTTCACTTTCCTTCGCTGCTTCTGAATCTTCTTTGGGAACGATGTAACTTTTTTTTTAGTTTAAATTCCAGGATACCTTACTTGTTGCTTTTGCAATTTAACCCAGTCAGCCAGAGCTTTCACTTCTTATCTTCCTCCTGCATATCCTTTTCTGGTCGAGTTCTTCTTTGAGGTGGCCATTTCTGACCACCGCTGCAGCCACCTTCGGGAAAGGGAGTAATGGCCAGCTGAGGAGGAGAGATGCGGCTTTCCTCAACCCCGTTGGAAGTCTCCCCCCTCTTCACCACCACTACAGGGTTGGTTAGCCCTGAAACTAGCCGACTCAGGGCACTCCAGCGGCAAGCCCAGACCGAAACCGCGCACGATCACGGATTTCTGTCTGTCACTGAAGAGGCTTAAAACCGGAAACCGATTAATATTGACTGTTGACTGCTCTCTTAAGGGCAAAAGTTCACATACTTTGGGCAAATAATGTGAATTAGACAATATCCTTGTGTTTAGCAAATTTGAAGAGAGTTGAAGATAAACTTAAAGTGGGTGGATGAATATCAGAGTAGTATTTGTTTATGTAGTTACCAGGGTCTGAATGTGAGTTATGTCATCTAACTAGTTAACACAAAAATATATATAAACATAGCATTCGACAGACCACATGAAAAAGGCTAAACATTTCATGTGCCATACTTCATTTACCCATATGAAATAATGTTGTTTTTCTCTAATTGTTCTGGCAACTTTCTTTTCCAGAAACATCAACTATATTGTATGCCCCCTGGGATGCACAGGAGCGCATACCCTTGAGCATGTATGCCATGGCAGTAGACAACTCTTACTGAAAAACAACATATAGTAAGCAGTAGTACTACCTAACTCCCAGAGGCACATTATTGGAATAGTTTCCACTCTTGTTCTCTAAAGAAAAACTAACAAAGGATTTAATATGACGCAGCATACAAAATCTCAAGAGAAAGAATTCTGAGAACCTTATTTGCTATTTGACAAAGTCATACATTGAAGACTATTTTTGAAAAAAACTAGTATTCCCACAGATAAATAGTGCAATGGGAACATTAACAAAAGAGGAACAGTTAGCTGTTCAAAAGCAATAACTCTCCAACCATCTTTGCTTTTTTGTTTCCCCCACAACTATTTTTCCCAGGACTGCTTCTTCTCTAAAGTATGTGATTCAGCTGAAATATAAAACTATGGGTTACTTTTTTGTTATTTTTTACTGAATTCATTACACTTTAATGTTTTAAGACAACATCAATGCAAGATCAAGTGCATTAACAAATAGAAATACATAATAGGGTTTGCAACCTCTGTACATGGTGACTGTTCAGTAAGTTTTGTATTCAGAGGTAAACGCTACTGGAATTACTTTAGAATAGCTAAATAAATGAATGCTACTTTAGAACTAAAACATCCTGAGACATAATGGCTGTAAAAGCAACCCCAATATGTCATTTACTGACATTTTTAGATTTCTATAACCAAAGGAAATAAATCACAACTATATTATTACTTATTTAGTGATGTAGTTGTTACAGATACAAAAAACCTGTAGCAAAGAATGTGGGTAAAATAATTGTAACAGCTACAATAAACTATTCATTTACATTCTTATTGTCAAGATAATAATTTATAAAAAAATATTGACTGGATTAATAACCATCTGCACTTATTCGAGCACTACATTTTTTGTATTTTTCAGTTAGCATCTTGCAGCATACAATATCTAGAATTTTTTTAAAAAAATAAATGACTTTTATGTGATTAAAGTTGCTTACCCAGAAAAACAAATCCATCTACTTCTTTGTCAGTCATCACTACCTTTTTGGTATCCTGACTTTTTCTGAATAAACTGAACATCTCTTTGTAATTCAAGTCTAAGAATAAAAAAATAAGTTGAACTTTTTCTGCTTCAGCAAAACAAATTCACATTTCCATAATCATCAAAATTAATTTTGAAAAACATTCCATCTGGAAGGGGTAAACTTAAGAAAGACAATGAAGTAATTACTGTTAATTTAAAAAACTACATAGACTTTGTATGTTGAATCAGGAATGGTCAATTCCTAAGCATTAGCATTTCACACAGTAAAGCAGAATTCCAGCAACCTAAACTTAACAATAAGAGCTGGAGGAATTCCTTTATGCTGATGATGTAGCTATTCTGACTTAAACTTGGATTGTTCTTAGAAGAACCAGAATATTTTAGGGAAGAACAGCTGATAGTAAAATACTCAACAATTTAAAAAAGAGTTTTCTCAAAGATACTCGCCCAAATCTCAGTAGCAGATTAATAATAATTTAAATTAAGTTTTATACTTCAAATACAGGTAGTCCTCAACTTATAAAATTCACTTAGTGACCATTTAAAGTTACAATGACACTGAAAAAAGTGACTTATCATTTTTCACACTTATGACTGTTGCAGCATCCCCATGATCATGTGATCAAAATTCAGTTGTTTGGCAACTGGTTCATATATATATTGGTTACAGTATCCCAAGATCATGTGATCACCTTTTGTGTCCTTCTGACAAGCAAAGTCAATGGGAAAGCCAGATTTACTTAATAATTGTGTTACTGTTTATTTGTTTGTTTTTCATTCAATTTATATAGCTGCCCAACTCAACCCAGTGTCCTGGAGGATTTATAATTCTAAAATATAAAACAATTTCAAAAACATTAAATAGAAGCAGCCACAAAATAAATAAACACAAACAGCAGCCATTATAATTAATCAACTGATAGTAACACTAAATAACAGGGCTTTAATCCACTCTGAACCTTAAGCGCAGATACACAGCAAATTTTTAAAGCTTTGTAAAAAGCCAACATGATTGGGGCCATACTATCTCTTAGAGAAGAATATTAAATAAGGCAAGGCTACAGCAGAAAAAGTCATTCTTCCCGTTTCTATCAGTCAACACATTTTGGCTACAGCATGCCCTGTTGGATTGGTTTTACCAGGTAGAAACTCTTTTGAGAAAAAGACAGTCTGTGAGGTAATGTGGTACTGAGCCAAACAGGACTGTAAAGGTGAAACCAGCACCTTTAATTACATTAATAAACACTCTGGCAGTGTGAAACTGGCATCATTTATTATCCAATGCAGCAGTATTTTATATCAGTTGAAGTTTCCAAATGCTCTTCAAGGGTAACCTTGAAAGGTGACGAATCTACAACTGACTTACAAAAAAGTTCTTATGTCTAAACATATATAATCTCTTAGTTTTCATTTTATTCACAGAGTTTTATAATTAAATGAATTATTTTTCCATCTTTATGGCCATTTAATTTTTCAAACTGCCTCAGTAAACTAAGGAACTACGTGGGATCAGCAGATGAGAAGGGGCCACTTGGAAGCAGTATTGTTAAACACCTTGGTTGCCTCCATATTCCAGACACCCTTACAAAACTGATTGTACACTACAGCATTTCCGAAGGGCTGCCAACAAATCTATTGAATCCATTAGGCATTTCTATAAGAATCTTACTGATAGATTGGTACATCCAATCAATATTGTCACAAGAAAGTGAACTCTCCATGATAGTGGAGTAATGGAAAAATTCCATCGAACCAAATGACAACACACATCTTCTGAGATGAATACTTGATCTAAAGGAGGCAGTCAAGTTGGACTAGTAACGATCTGGTTCAAATCCATGATTACATGACAGTCATGAACTCCTAAACCAGAATTTCCCAACCTTTCCAGCTTTGCAGATTAGCAGGGGAAGGTAGAGGGGATGGGTGCATGAGTGGCAGATACACATGTAGGTGGGTGAGTGGCCGGTTCCTGCACCTGCCACTCACACAAATGGAGCACACACACATCATCTCCCCCTCTACTTGAGCATGTGGGGATGTGCACACATGTTCATGCTCGTCAACCATTTCTGCAGCTGGGCTACAAACTGCTCAAGGTCCAATAGAGGGCCATGGGGACTCCTGTCTTAAACCACTTCTAATTCCAAGGATGGGAAGTTGCAATTATTCCCCAGATGTTCATATTAGCCCCCAATTATAACTGCAGTAAGATCAAGCACTTATAGCAAGCCACCTACAAAATAGGACATATCACAATATTAGTGACTCCCAGTAAACAATTACCATCTAATTTCATTTATCTTGAAGATGTTATATTTCCTATCCCACTCAGTGTTCAAATGGAAGGGACTAATTATTTTCTGGATATTCAAGACCCTCTGGTTTTCAGTCACAAGTGCTATATAGCCTAGTTCCTTCCAAAAAAGGTAATAGAATGCATTAAAAAAAACATTTTGTACAGTAGTTGTGACAAGAAAAAAAAAAGCATTTTCCAGGAACAGAAAAAACAATATGTTTAAATTTGGGGCTACCTAAGTACAAAATTAAACCAAATTTTGTAGGATTGAATGGACTTATTATTATCGCTAAGGTTTTCCAGTGTCACTGTGAGCTGCAAATGAGACACTACTTGTAGCTATAACAACAAGCCTTCCCATTTTCAACACAAAAGGACCAGTTTCACAAGCAGCTGTACTCCAATAAGATTAAAGCAACCAGTTTGATGTATGAGTTAAGGCACAAACTGGAAAGAGATTTGTGAGACAAATCGCTCTTTCTCAATCCTAGTAAGGCAATAGCAAAACTAAAAATATTGCCAAGAAAACTGCAGACACATGCACACAGGCAACAAGGTCTGAAGAAAGAGGTTTCCAAATCAAGCATGTGCATGACAGATATTCT
The DNA here is from genome assembly GCA_015471245.1 of Laticauda colubrina. Lineage (NCBI taxonomy): Eukaryota > Metazoa > Chordata > Lepidosauria > Squamata > Elapidae > Laticauda > Laticauda colubrina. Next base: position 756,723 of record BLBF01000262.1, read on the forward strand.
CGTTAATCATGCAAATAAAATCTGTCAGAATTGCCTCAAGAATTCCGAACCAGCTCATGAGCATATCCGAAACTCTTCGCCTGTCAAAATACTTCAGACGTCAATACCACCAAATTAACATCTCGTGTCCCGGCTAACGATTGAGGGTATCACGTAATTATTGGTCCGTCGAGTTACATTTTCCAGCTTCCCCTGTCAGCAAATGGAATCCAAACGTAGCATTAACCCTACTCGTCTCCATCAAACACCCACCTCTTTTAGACACTTTCCCACAACAAACTTCACTTCCGGTTCACCCAGGATGCATCCCGGAGGCTATGATTTTAGGTCTTCAGCGCACATTGAACAGAGCGCCTGCGCATTACGCTATTTGCCCGCCTCGCCTCCTTGTCGGTCTATCACGTGCCCAGCGGAGGTTGCTGTTCTGGAACGTTATTGGAGGTTGGATCTTCCACGTGCCTTTAGTTGCTGGCGGCGATACGCTCGCGCTCTGGCACGAGAACACAAGTCAAGTTTTTTTTTTTTTTTTCCCGCCAAGGCCAACAGCCGAGGAGTTCACCTGGATTTCCTCCTGCAATGGCCGATATATTAGAAGGGCCTCGCGTTCGTGTCAGCTCTAGTCAATTGTCGCAATACATCGGAAAGCCTGTCTGTTTCGTGGGACGCCTTGAAAAGGTAAGAGGCAGTTCTCTTTGCTGTTAGTGCGACTTAAAATTTTCTTTATCTGGGAAATGGCAGGCAGGTAGGTTCCAGCACTTTTATTTCAAGTAAGGGGAGTCATTTATATTTCATATTATTCTTGATAGTGATGGCATATGAAATATTTACTATGAGATAGGCCGTTTGTTAAACTTGTACGCATATTGAGGTATTCCTCTAGACTAAATTTGCTCGAATGATTAAGGGTTGTAATTTTGGAGGTGTTATAGTGGTGCTTTAAATTAGTGACTTATATCATATTAAATTTAGATTTTGGGAGCTTCTCTTCCCTATATAAGGGACCTGTGTTATTTACTGAGTTGAAGATTACCCATTGGTCATGTCATGCATAATTTAAAAAACAACTCATTATCAGTTAAGAATAACAAAAAGGTACAAAGAGATCCAAGTAGTATAGCAAATAAAGAGAGGCATCGTTTTTCTATGTATTTGGCGCTCTTGGATTTTGAATGTTTCATTATACTTTTTCTTTGCTTTATTGCTTTCAACAGTTTAACATGGATACAGTAGTCATGCTCTTAACCTTAAGTCAATGTCTCAGTAATTTGTTTCACAGTGGACCTCTAAATGACCTAGAAGCTCCAATTGACACAGAATGAAGTTGCCTGCCTACTGCTATGAAATGGTTTAACATAGTAACACTTTTAATGTGAGCACTGCACTAATTGCTGGTTAGCATCCAGGTCCAGCTCAACATGCAGATTATAATCCTAATGCCCATTATGTCTGAAATCCTCATTATGTTTGGAATTGTATTATTCAGATAAAATTTGCCAACCAGTAGATTCTAGATGGCCAAGATACTGAAAAATTGAGAGATGGTAGCGGAACAATGGCTTTCTTGTGATAACCTCTCACTCTGAGGTCAGTTAACTCTCTTTCTGCTAACATGCAAGAAGGCAATTAAAACAGCAGGGCCTTTGGGGAAGAATACAGAATTTAGATGGATAGTAATTGTGGACTAGTAAGGTTTTTTTTTTAAAAATTAAATTGTAAGATTCTTAGACTATCTCAATGGTCCACAGAAATATTTGAAAAATGGTCCATAGAAATATTTGAAAAGAATCTTATTCATAATGCTGCCAGCACACAATCACCTGAACTGGATCAAAAATAATAAATTTGGCCTAGTGCCTGATATCCCATTCCTTTGCACAAGAATGCTGAAAAGATTATTGGATATACCTTGCCCTTTTACAGTAAGTGGCTAATGAAGCTTTAATAGGTATGGCTAGGCTTCTGCTGGTATTCAATGTTGTGAAGAGTTTATTTTTAGCCATATTTTTAGCCCTTTTTCTTAGACAACTGATATGAAGTATCACTTATTACTAGGATTAGATGTCCCATAACACAACTAAATGCAGTTTAATCTGAATCTGTTTAGATTGCAGCAATGACTGGATCATTTGTCTTATTTTTGGTATTCATAGATCACACAAAATTCACCCTACTCTAATTGAGCACATGTACAGTAGCAGAATCTCAGGCTAACTTTAATAAGTTGGATGAACTGTAATAGGCTAGGCAAGAAATGTAGTAGTAGCTATTTTTTAAAAACTGGAAGTTATTTATTTCTAAAATACTGTTAAGAATACATTTGTTTATTGATAAAACATGAATTTCCAGTAATTCTGTGATAATTTTTACAATTGTAGAATGAGCAAAGTTTATTTGAGCAGAATGCTTTCAATAACTACAAATAGATCATAATTCAATATCAACCTTGAAATCAAAGGAAGCCTTATAACATTTCTTCTGATTAATAGAATTTTAATTTGTGTATTAAGATGCACAAGCATTTTCATTTCATTAGATGCACTCTGTGCATGTGATGAAGTGAGCTGCAGTTCAAGAAAGTTTGTCTTTTAACAAAATTTGTTAGCTGGAAAGGTGCTACCAACTTTTTCTCTTGGAGTTGATGGATAAGCAGTTTGAAAAGTCATGTTTCTCCGATACTTGTAGCAAGATTGTATGCACAAAGATGGAAAGATTTGGCATTTTTCCATTTGGCATTATCATAGAGGAACATGAAAACTAACACAAACAAATATAAAGAACACACATAACAAAATGAAATGTTCAAACAAACTTTAGCAGTTAGAGAAAAGGCAAAGCTACATTTATTGGGACCTAGCTATCTCTTAGGGACTTTTTATATAAAAAAGAAAAATAACTTATATACTTTTGTAGGACAAGGAGTGGCAAAACCTGAGGGTAGAGTCAAAAGAAGAATCAGCCTAGAATTTCTGCATAGCTACTAAAGAGGCTAAATCCAACCTGTATTGAATTCTGTTGATGTTTAAGGCTCGGTCACACTGGCCGACGGATGCAAAACATATGTAAAAAGGACACAGTGGATGAGCAAATTTTCCATCCGTTGTTATCCGCTCTCAAAAGTGCCCTAAATTTGCATAAACAGAGCAGACAACAACGGAAAGGAACGGATGTAGGGAGGATGTAGCAGGGATGTAAAACGGATGTTCGTAGGAAGCCTAGCGAATGGAAGCGGATGACACATCCGCAGGGCTTCCGGGGGAGAACAGCGAAGTGGACGCATAGCGGAAGGAGCGGATGCGTAGCAGATGACGCGGATGCATCACGGACGCCTACAGGATGCATAGCGGATGCAAAGCGTTCACTGTGCATGCGGGGAGGATGAATTGTGTAAGCTCCACGGATATAAAAGGATGCAGCTCGCAAGCAGTCAGCATTCAGAGGAAAGACCTGCTGCCAGAGACATCTTGAGAGAACACCATGGGGAAGAAGAGGAATCCTGTGCCTACTCCTGCCAGCCCTGGCAAGAAGGACAGAACCACCATCCCACCCCCTGGTGCTGACTCTGAAGCTGCTGATGCTTCTGCTGCTGGTGCTCCTGGTGTTGCTGTTGCTGGTGCTTCTCCTGGTGCTACTGGTGCTTCTCCTGCTGGTGCTGCTGCTGTGGTGGACCAGCCCCAAGGCCCTCAAAGCCCTGCTGCTGAAGGCTCTGAAGCCCCTGCCAGAGGGAGGAAGAGGCAAGACAAGGAGAAGGGGGAGAAGAAACAGTACTCCATTTCCGAAGACCATGAGGAGGAGGTGCTGGAATGGCTGAGGGAGAACGAGTACCTGTGGAGGAAGGGCCACAGGCTCTATCATGACACCAAGAGGAAGCAGGCAGCGTGGAGAGAGAAGGCGGAGAGCCTGGGCTACACTTCAAGATGTACTCCTTGGGTGGTGGAAGCACATTCACACCTGGTATGGCAAGCTGCACCTGAAGAAATCCGGGCAGGCCGCTGTCAAGCTCACTGACCGGGAGAGGTGCAGCTTCCTGGAGGGTGAGATCCGCCACCGAGGAGCAGCCCCTCTGTCAACCCTCTCCCTCAGACAGCCCACAGACAGCCAGTCCTCTTCTAGCCAAGAGACAGCTACCATGTCCAGGCAGGTGTCTTTGGAGGGCCCCATGACAGAGACCCCCCCGACAGCTGCACTCCCCATGCCAGGGGATGTGGAGGATCCCCTGTCTCAGATGGAGCAAGAAGAAGCAGCCACCAGAGACCAACCCACACCCAGGTCCACCTCCACAGAAAGCAGGCAGAGAGGCAGACCGGAAGGACAGAGCCACACTTCCTCTTGGAGATCAGGGACACAATCAAAGCCAGCACAGATCTCCTCTCCCAGCTGATCCACTTCGACATACCATCCTCTAACCGCAAGCCCTTCATCACGTACGTGAGCCAGACCCTCATGGACATGCCCGAGACCCAGTACCAGGCAATGAAGGAGAGGATCACAACTCTTCTGCACCACCCTCTAGGACCAGCTGAACCTGCTCCTTCCCACTCCGGGTGTGCTCCTCCACCCCAGGCGATGTCGCAGCCCTTCCACGGATTTCAGCAGCCCCTCACCTACCAAGCCTACCACTACCAGGACTTCCCACAGCAGAGGCAGCCCTTCCCAGTCCACACCCAGGTTCCTCGGATGCCACAGACGTCACAGATGCCTCACCTGACCCAGCTGCAGACCAGACAGCCCCACTACACTCTTCCTTCCTCCACCCCACAGCCAAGCCCTTCCTCAGAACATCTGTCATCAGTCTTGGGCCTCACATCCCAGGTACTTGAGGAAGGACCTCTCAACCTCACTGGACAGAGTCAGCTCTCTGAGAGCTTCCTGCACACACCATCTCCTGTTGTACTCTCGGGGCCAGGCACTCCAATGGCACCTCAGACCACTCCAGCAACAGCCCCTGTTGTAAAGGGGCCCAGATGTAAAGGGGCCCACAGTCCCTGGCCCCTTTACATCTGAGACCATGGGCACGCCTCAGAGTGACTGAGAAGAGTGCCAGAGACTGAGTTGTTACCTGTTCACTTTATCTTTGCTTAAGACACTTTACTTGGGTCATTTTGCTTTTTAATAAAGTCATACAGTTTGTTATTAATAAAGGTTATCTTTGCTTCACACACTTGGTTCATTTTTTTTACTTAATAAGGTGTTGGGGAAAACTTTGAAAAAAGGGTTAAGCTTTTGCATGCATGTGGGATTGTTAAGGATAGCTGTGGGATAAGGACAGTTGTGGGATGGGTAAGGATAGTTGTGGGATAGATAAACCTCCAGTGCAAGCATAGTGGGACTGTATGGTCCACCCTCCCAGCTGCCACACAAATGGCCCTTTATTATCAATAACAATGTAATCATTGATCAACACATTTCAACATAAACAAAACTCTTTATTAATGCCCTTTTCATTGTAAGGCCACTCAACATACATGGCACAATGTCATCAATGTGATGAGACAGGCTGAAGGAAGCATCCATTAAGCATCTACCATCCTGTCTTGCCACTCCACTGCTCCAGCTGGGGAGTTGCACCAGTGTTTCAGTAGGTTGCGCTGCTTCTTCCCTTCACGTGAAGCTCTGTTGGGGCCTTGCACATCCACAGTGTCTATCAGGTTTTGCCCTTGCCTCCATTCACCCCAGGCTCCGTGTCCCCATTGCCTTGTTGACGGTCCACAAGCCTGTTCTGCAACACTGGGTAGCGGGTGCGCATGAGATTGTGCAGGATGCAGCAAGCTTCCACGATGCTCCTCACAGTCCCTGGGTGATGCTTCATGGTGGTAAGAAGTACCTGGAACCTGTTGGCCAGGATGCCAAAGGCGTTCCTCCACCACCCGCCTTGCCCTGGACAGCCTGTAGTTGAAGATCCTCTCTTCACGGGTGAGGAGTCTGGAGGTGTAGGGCTTCATGAGGTAGGTTCTGAGGGAGAAGGCGTCATCCCCCACGATGAAGTAGGGCACATCTTGTGTGTCGTTGGGTAGGGGGTCTGGATCTGGAAAACCCATGATGAGGTTGCGTTCCAGCCCATCCTTGAGGTCACTGGTGTTGTATATCTGGCCATCTGAAGCTGACCCGTTGCCTGAAGCATTGATGTACATGAACTTGCAGTCAGCATCAACCATGGCAAAGAGGATGATGCTGAAAAACCCTTGTAGTTGTAATAATTGGACCATGAGTTGGCTGGAGCTTTGCAGGCCACGTGCTTGCCATCTATGGCTCCAATGGTGTGGGGAAAGTTCCGCCTCTGATACCACTGCTCTGCAACTTTCCTCCAGCCTTCTTCAGTGTTGGGACACTGGAGGAGCTCCTCCACGTATTCTTCAAAGATGGCCTGCACCACTTCTCTGACCACAATGCTGATGGTGTTGTGTGGCACCTTCAGGCATATTGCATGTAGAGTTCAAACTCCACTCTTCTCCCGATCCATCTTCGGACCCAGACAGCTGTTGGACGTCTCCTTCTCCTTGCGTAGAAAAGGTGAAACAGTCTGAAGAGGGCTTGGTCCTGGTGTTGAATGATGGTGGCTACCAAAAGGAGTGTGCGATGATCCATGGTGGACATCAATGGATGATGTGGAAGAGCAAGAGCAAGGGTGAAGAGGTCTGCACACCAGGGCTGCTGGACTGATAGTGAGATCCAGGTGATTTCCTCCCCCTTTTTATAGAAAATGTCGGTTTTCCGCTAGGTGTCCTTCCACATACTCTAGACATCCTCCAGACATCCTAAATATCCGAGATACGTCCCATATACGAACATTTTGTCCGTTTTAATGCTTTATATCTGAGCTGCATCCGCTTTCATCCTTTCTATGTCCGTTCTACTAACGCTGTGTGGACGTTCCACGTACGTTTCGCTTCCTCCCTCTTTTCATTTTCAGCTGTAGCGGATGTGAGTTGCGCGGATGGCCAGAGGATGCTGAGGGGATACATTGGATGTGTAACGGATGACAACGGACGTAGAACGTTTGTTGCCCGTATGTGTCGCGGATGTAGATCGTACGCGGCGGAAAGTTCATCCGCTCAAAAGGTTTTGTGCAACTCAAAACTTTTTGAGGTGATGAAATAGCAGTAGACGAATGCTCGACAGATGGAGCGTATGAAAGACGTACGCAGTGAGTACACAACAGATGCATCGCGTTTTCCAACGGATGGCAAGCTTTTTTGTCCGTTTTACATCCCCTTTGCATCCGTTGGTGCAGTGTGACATGGGCTTTAGCGCCAAAATAATACTCCGCTTCTTTAAGTAGATTTCTCTTCATAGGTATCTGGTAGTAAATTAGTTTAATTGGAACTTCACGTGTGATCCTGTTTTTTTGCCCCTGGCAAGTTTTATTATTATGAGTTTTAGGGAGATTACATTATAATTGTACTTACAACTGTTGGAAAGAAGATTGGAAGCTATTTATGTACCTCTATTTTTTTCTTTCATTTTTTTTGCCTTTCCCCCCCTTTTTTCTCTTTTTTAGTTTGTATTAGTCTTGTGTTTAATCATTTTCAGTAAAATTATACACACAGATAGTCCTCAACTTTGTGACTAATAGCTACTATTCAAGTTCCAGTAGATCTACTTGAGGACTACTTATGACCTAGTTTCAAAATTCTGACAGTTCTGACCTCCTACCAGTCACCAGATTGCACTTCAGACACTCAGTAATAGGGTTGCATTTATGTTTGTTTGCAGTAACCTATAATCGACTACATTTTACAACAGTTAACTAGCATTTATTTCCTGTTTGGGGCAAAACTACTTACAGTGAAACATTATTTGTTTAACCACAATAATTCATTCAGTAACTGCCACAAATAAAGTCCATGACCATCCTGCTTTACAACCATTATAAGTTACTGTCAAAATTGTTTGGCTTTATTACTGTAACCTAAGGACTATCTGTATATAAAAAGGAAAGATGCTACAAGACTCCTGATTCTAACACATATAGCGTGAACCTCACTTTTTCTTTGTGTGTATCTTTGTCTCTGTATTAAAATATTACTATGAATTATTATTTGATAGATTCATCAATCTGGAAAATTCTTCTTTCTATCTGATGGAGAAGGAAAAAATGCAGCAATTGAGCTAAATATACCTGTACGTATGAATATACATTAAAGAGTCTTATAATTTATTACAATTTACCATTTTTACTGATTTGGGAAGTTTTAATTTGAATGCTAATATGTTATGTTAATGCTAATTATGCTAATATGCATAATAATGCTAATATGTTAATGCTAATATATTAATGCTAAACATATGCTAATATGTTCATAATGCTATTATGAAAAGGTTATCATGAAATAAATTCATATCCTAATGTTGCTGTAGGATCAAAAAGAATCTCCTTAAAGCATGTCTTGATGTCTATTTCCTTTTGTGTGCCAAAGATAGTGTCTTCTAGCAGTATCATTTTTTCTCATATAATTTTGTGGGGATTACTTTCTTGTCATCCATTCTGACTGATATGGAGTCAATTATTTTATTTTTACAGAAGCAAAGTACAGACTCCAGTTTTAAGTGTTGTAATTTAAATGCCAAAGCAAGTATCAATTTAGCCAAATGTTCTCAAGAAATTAATTTTAAGTTGCAATTTGAGGAAATAGAAATTATTTCTATGAGCAGAAAATACTGAGTTGGATCTTTTCTATTCTGCTATGGCCTCTTAAAATCTTTAAAACAGACTAAAAATTTTTGTTAAAACATTGCTTAATGGTTACTAGAAAATTCATTTATTGATGAATTTTAACTGACGGGAAAGAATTCATTTTAGTTTGCTTTTCCCAAATGTAATTGAAATGACTAAAATTCCTGATTTTTGAAGATGCTGACTCTCATCTACTTTGCTAGCTTGAAGAAGAGATCTCTGGTATTATTGAAGTAGTAGGAAGAGTTACAAATCAGTTGAGTATCGTATGTTCATCATATATACAATTCAAAGAAGATAAAAACATGTTTGGTAAGCCAAGTTATTTTTGTATTTCAAGTTGTGGCTGTTTCTTACTCTTTAATAAGCTAATTCTTCAAAGTCTCTTGCTAATACTTCTGTAATATGCACAATTTCATTACATCAGAATTTAAATCCACAAGGAGCCTGTGTTTCAGTATCATAGTTTTTGTTTCCACGTCTAAGCATGTGAATATAGAAATATTCACAACTTTGTGACAGTAAACCAGCTCTCAAAATTTCTTAATCTGAAAAATAAATATGAGCATATATTCAGCTGAGCAGGATCCTAACTGATGTTTAGCCTAGATTTTTCATCTATATAAAGATTTATTATGGATATACTTTTATACCTGAAAACTCTTGCAGTTTAATTTATCTGTAGATTCAACCACAACATTAAAAGCAATTCCTTGAAATATTTCACAACTGGATTAAAATTGTAATTTAGCCTTTTCTTTCAAAATAGATGAAAAATCTGATTAATGCATCATTAGAGCACAATGTATTTTAATAAAGAACAATACATTCTATTTTGATTTTCTGTCCAATTTCTTTCAGATCTTACAATGTATAATGAAGCTGTAAAAGTTATCCATGAATTTCCTGAATACTACCCTTTCAGTACTGATATATGACTGATGCTTATCTTGATATTGTGAGATCCTTTTATATTGTTTATTGAAGGAAACTATGAAGAGCGTCCATGAGGAACAACGTTTTCTAATTTGTGTGTCTATCTGTCTCAAAATTTTGAATTTCATATTTGTTTTTCTATTAGTGTACTTCAATGGACAGTATCTTTAATGTAAACATTTTGAGATACATATATGTGTGTAAAAAATACTCAAAAGAAGTTTCACTGAGCAAATCACACTTCTACTACAAAAAAGGCTCAGCCTGACTTGAGTATGCAAAGCTTGGAAAGAATGGCAAAGTTGCTTATCTCCTACATATGAATACCTGTCTAAAACAATAACACAATTATGGAAAAGTGTACATGATGTTTATCAAAGCCTGAAATACTTCAACTATTTTTGATATATTAATGAGGCATGTTAACTGATTTGATTTACCCACTGTCTAGCTTACAATTAATCTTCTGTGTAATCTGCTACAATCTGTTTTGAGATGGTGTCATTTTCATCATTAATAAAAACTTTAAACGTGGCAGGAGTCCTTTGCTTAAAATGGATTCATTCTAAAATTATTTCACTTTAGGATGGATAAAATCTTGCTGTGTAGAAGCACAACAGCTAAATTAAAAGTTATAAGAGAAAAATTTTTTCATTTTAAGATGTAATTAACAATTATAAGTAAAAAAATTCAAATAAAAAAATTAAGTTGGTTACAAACCTTAAAATGACTAAGCAAAATGAAAAGGAGAGTGTGAATTTCAAACTCTCCCTTTTTTTCTGACTCCACTCTGTATTCTTGGCAATTTACAGTACTGTGGTCCTTTTGATAGCAGTGATCAGTGTCGTAAAGGTGAGTTCAGTGCATTTCATAAATCTCAACTGGATCAAATATGTGAGGTGAATTAAACTTAAATAACGGAATTAGATATTGTAGCTTAATGAAGAGAAGGCTTAGAGGATACCTAATTGCAGGCCTCCAATATTTGAAGTGATGTCACAGAAAAAATATCAATTCTCCATAGCACCTGAGGGCAGGTTAAGAAGCAATTGGAAGCTTATCAGACAGATATCCAACCTGGAATTAAAGGATGAATTTCCTGAAGGATTAATCAATGGAACCGTTTGCCTCTTGGAGTTATAGGTGCTCCATCATTGATGGTTTTCAAGCAAAGAGTAGATAATCATCTGTCCAGAAGAGCATATGGACTCCTGTCTTGGACAGGGGGTGAACGAGAAGACCTCCAAGATCCTATGAACATTTCACTTCCTGCGTTAGTGATGCAGAAAAGATTGAAGTGCTTTTTGAAGATGGTATGACATCTGCTGCTTCAGCCACTTTGCAGTTATCTCTTGTCCATAAGAATAGGAATTTTATTGCTAATCAGCTTGTGCTTTTCCTACATCTATCCCTTTTTTCTTCTGGGGAAAAAATACCGTTCTAACTGTAGATCTCTCTTAATCACAAATCTAGAATAGTCCTCTCTGTGCTTCATAAATATCTACTAATTTAATCCAAGTGTTTATTCCCAATTTATCCCATTGAGCCTAAATCAACGCATGAATGCAACCCACCATGCTATAAGAATAATACATGAAACAACTCTTGAATCACATGTGATACAATATAAAATGCTTGAAAATGTTCTGTTAAAAATAACTGGTTTCTGACCACTGAATACTTGATACAGTTCATATTTGATATAAAAATATATGTCCCCAAACCCAGAGGTTTTTTTTTAGCTATTTTGTCTGAACAATAGTTCAGAAATGGTCTGCAATGGAATTATACATTAAACAGCTTTATGAATAGTTGGTACACTTTCACTCTGCATTCAGAAAATGGTCTCTTAGAAAGCAAAGACTGCTAGCCACAAGTTACTATAATTGATTGATGCAATTGCTTGATTTGACAAAAATGCCAAATATAACAGACTAATCAGTGACCCAGGTGATGTTTATTTCCAAAAGATAATTTCTCTAATTTGAAGAGGAAACATATAAATTGAAGATTTTAAACTTTTTAAACACAAGATTGAACTATATCAACTAATATGTAAGTATTAAATAGAAACTATTAATGCAGAGCTTGCTGTAGTAAGGGCAGATTCCACTTTGCAAATGAAACAACTGAAGTAAAACTGCTGTTGTACTGAACTTACAATGATAATTGGGAGCAGAATTTTCATTGCTAAGTGATGTGATTGTAAAGTGCAACTTTACCACTTAGTGATAGCGATTCCTGCAGTCCTGGTTACTATTGCTAACTTAATCCTACTGTCCTTAGGCTAGGCGACTTCCTGCTGGTTTCCTATAACTAAATCAGGAAGTTGCAAGTCCTAGATGGCTCACAAGCAAGCCAGTGAAGGGAAAGTGACTGTCAGGAGCATGAGAATGCAAGGGAATGATGGTGGGGTTTAGGAAAGGTGCACATGGGAGGGCTAGAAACCAGGAGACTGGATTCTAGTCCTGCCTTCTTTGTGAAAGCTAATTGGATGACTTTGTGCCTGTCATTCAGTCAAACTCACCCCACTCGATCGGTTTTTTGAGAAAACAATAGGAGACTGAGTATTAAGGTCCTGTCACACTGTCCAACGGATGCAAAACGTTAGTAAAAAGGACACAACGGATGAGAAAAATGTTCCATCCGTTGTTATCCGCTCTCAAAAGGGGCAAAAATTTGATAACCAGAGCGGACAACACGGAAAGGAACGGACGCGGAGAGGACGCAGAGCAGATGGAAAGCGGATGTGGAACGGAAGCCTAGCGGATGGGAGCGGATAGCACATCCGCTAGGCTTCCGGGGGGCCGCAGCAAAGTGGACACGGAACGGATACAGCAGATGCAGAGCAGATGTACAGCGGATGAAGCGGATGCACAGCGGAAGCCTAGTGGATGCACAGCGGAAGCCTAACGGATGCCGAGCATTAATTGTGCATGCGGGAAGGATGCATTGCGTAAGCCCCGCGGATATGAAGGGAAGCAGCTCGGAAGCAGGTCACCATTCAGAGGAAAGACCTGCTGCCGGACGGATTGACAGCCTTACCTGCCCTGCCTGCATGCCTGCCTGCCAGCCTTCCTGCCAGCCTTGGTTCCTGCCAGCCTCCCTGCCAGCCAGCAACCCCACAACCATGGGGAAGAACAGAAAGCCTCAGCCATCTGCTGCCAGCCCTGGCAAGAGGGACAGGGCTAACATCCCGCCCCCTGGCCCTCACTCTGCTTCTGCTGGGGCTTCTGTAGCACGGGCTCGCTCTTCTGGGGCTGGAGCTTCTGCTGCTTCTGCTTCTGGAGGAGCTGATGATGATGCTTCTGGCGGTGGTGCTTCTGCTGGTGCTAACTCTGCTGATGCTGCACCCCAATGGCGCTTCAGACAAGCACTCCAGCACCAGCCACCTCCAGAGCACCTGGACCCTTCACCCCTGAGACTGAGCGACCAAGAGGAGTGCCAGAGACTGGCTGGCTGGCTACCTGTGGACTTTATTTGGACACTTGACTTGGGTCATTTTTCTTTTATAGCTTGTTGTTAATAAAGTCTATCTTTGATTCACACACTTGCCTCATTTCTTTTTTTTAATATAGTCTTGGTGGAAACTTTTAGAAATAGTTTAAGCCTTTGCATGTTTGTGGGATGGGTAAGGATAGCAGTGGGATGGGCAGGGATACCTTTGGAATGGGTAATAGCTGTGGGATAGATAAACCTCCAGTGCAAGCATAGTGGGACTGTATGGTCCACCCTCCCAGGTGCCACACCTATGGCCCTTTATTATCAATAACAATTTAATCATTGATCCACACATGTCAACATAAACACAACTCTTTATTAAATGCCCTGTTCATTTTAGGGCCACCCGACATACATGGCCCAATCTCATCCGTGCGATGAGACAGGCTGAAGGAAGCATCCATTAAGCATCTATCCTGTCTTGCCACTCCCACCGCTCCAGCTGGGGAGTTGCACCAGTGTTTCAGGAGGTTGCGCTGCTTCTTCCCTTCACGTTAGGTTCTGTTGGGGCCTTGCACATCCTGAGTGTCTATCAGGTTTCGCCCTTGCCTCCATTCCCCAGGCTCCATGTCCCCATTGCCTTGTTGGAGGTCCATGAGCCTGTTCTGCAACACTGGGTAGCGGGTGCGCATGAGATTGTGCAGGATGCAGCAAGCTTCCACGATCCTCCTCACGGTCTCTGGGCGATGCTGCATGGTGGTGAGAAGTACCTGGAACCTGTTGGCCAGGATGCCAAAAGCGTTCTCCACCACCCGCCTTGCCCTGGACAGCCTGTAGTTGAAGATCCTCTCTTCATGGGTGAGGAGTCTGGAGGTGTAGGGCTTCATGAGGTAGGTTCTGAGGGAAAAGGCGTCATCCCCCACGATGAAGTAGGGCACATCTTGCGTGTCATTGGGCAGTGGGTCTGGATCTGGGAAGCCCACGATGAGGTTGCGTTCCAGCCCCTCCTTTAGGTCACTGGCGTTGTATACCTGGGCATCTGAACATGAGCCGTTGCCTGAAGCATCGATGTTCATGAACTTGTAGTCAGCATTGACCATGGCGAAGAGGATGATGCTGAAGAAGCCCTTGAAGTTGAAATAAGTGGACCTCGATTTGGCACGGGCTTTGCAGGCCACGTGCTTGCCATCTATGGCTCCAATGGTGTGGGGGAAGTTCCACCTCTGATACCACTGCTCTGCAACTTTCTTCCATCCTTCTTCAGTGGAGGGGCACTGGAGGAGCTCCTCCAGGTATTCTTCGATGATGGCCTGCACCACTTCTCTGACCACAATGCTGATGGTGTTGGGTGGCACCCTCGAGCCATACTACATGCTCCTGTAGGTGGTCCCTGAGGCCAGGTGGTGCAGAGTCAGTGCCATCATGAGCCCAGGTTCCAGGCTGGGCCGGAAGTTGGTGTTTGCCTTGGTCAACCTGGGTGTCAGCCTCTGCACAAGTTCGTCAAACATGGCTGGAGGCATCCTCAGGAAGTTTTGGAATGCACGAGTGTCTTCGTTCCTGAGCTCCACCATTAGCTTGTTGTACAGTCCGTACTCTGCTCTTCTCCCGATCCATCTTCGGACCCAGACGCTTCTTGGCCGCCTCTTTTTCTTCCCATAGTAGAGTTCACAGAGCCTGTAGATGGCTTCGCACTGTTGCAGAATGATGGTGGCTGCCAAAAGGACTTTGTTACGGTCCATGTTGGACATGATTGGATGCTGTGGAAGAGGAAGAGGCAGATGAAGGCTGCAGAGGTCTGCACAGCAGGGCTGCTGGTCTGAAAGTGAGATCCAGGGGAGTTGCTCCCCTTTTTTATGGGCAATATAGGTTTTCCCCTATGTGTCCCTTTGCATCCTCTAGGCATCCTCTAGACATCCTTAATATCCGAGATAGGTCCCCTCTGTGAACGTTTTTTCCGTTTTAAATGCTTTCTTTGCGAGCTGCATCCGCTTTCATCCTTTCTCCATCCGTTCTGCGTCCATTCCGCTTCCTCCCTGCGTCCGTATACCGCTGGAGCGGATCAAGTTGCAGGGATGTGTAGCAAATGCCTAGCGGATATAGCGGATGCGTAACGGATGCAGAACGGATGCCTAGCGGATGCAGAACGGACACATTGGATACATTTTCCGCACAAAAGTTTTGAGCAGCTCAAAACCCTCTGAGCGAATGAAACATCAATAGACGGATGCTGGACGGATAAAGAGGAAGCAGTGAGTACAAAATGGAAGCATCGCGTTAACCAATATATGGCAAGTGTTTTTCTCCGTTTTACATCCTCTTTCCATCCGTTGGTGCAGTGTGACAGGGGCTTTAGACACATTTAATTAACTTTTAAGTTTAAACATAGATTTGTAATCCTTCTTTGCCTTTTTAAATATTATGTAGTTTATGTTTTAATGTTTTATTTGTACATTGCCCAAAATCCAACTGTGACAGATGGTTCCAAAATTTGATAAAAAATTTTTTGGCACTTTTGAGTTTTGAGAGACAGATTGGTGTAGTCGTTGAGGTATTGTTATCCTAGACACTAGTGGGCTGTAAGTTCTGGTCTTGCTTTAAGGCATGAAAAATCATTTGGGTGACTTCGGGCTAGGCCTAACTTGGGCATTTTATGGTCCTGGCCCTTGCATCCTTGTCTGGCCTGCATGAAGTTAAAACCATACAGTTTACTGCTTTTTATAAAGTGGTAAAATTAATATTCATCAGTATCAAGTTCAGCCTTCTGGTTTAGCCTTCCATAACAATCTATTTCTCATGTGGCCCCTCGGGAAAATTAGTCGTCCATTCCTGGGCTAGTTACTCTTTCATCCCAACTCACCTTGCAGGTTGTGGGGGAAATAGGAGGAAGCAGTACTGATATTTTTATTACCTTAAGTTGTATATGGGAAGAAAAGTTGCCCTTTTCAAATAAAAGACTGGCATAAGTTGGGGGAAATGTGAGAGAATGCATAAGGATGAAGGCATGCTAAGGCCAAGTGAGGGAGGTGCTAGGATGGCATGGTAATGCTTATGGGTGTGAGGGAGGCATGGCAAGCTTTGGGGAGGGAGCTTGGAAAATGGCGAGAATTGGGGAGGATATATGAACGGCCAGTATGAGTATAGGATGCTGGGGGACATTTTCCCAGAAACTTGCATGTCCCATGACTTTCTGGCCAAGGTCAAAATGGCATTTGCAGAGTACTGCAATGAGTTGTAAATGCTGCCTGGTTGTCGTAAGTCCAGAACATGATCAAATGACTGAAGTGTTCAGGTTACCATCCTAACTGAACAAACACTGAATGAATGGTGGTAAGCCAAGAACTACCTGTATTAGTAAATTCTGTTTTTCTTAGAAAATATTGCATAATTTTAACCAACACAGAAATAATTGAAGATAAGTACTTTAACATAGGAACTTGTGCAATATAAGAACTATTGGTATTCATTCATTTCTGTTCATTTTGAGTTGTTTTTACAACAAAAAGATGAAATTTATTCTATTGTATGACAGACCAAATGTTGTAAGGCAAGTGTTTCTGCATATCCTTAACTTGTGATTTTTCATCTCAAAATTATGTTGGAAAAAATATTTTTGTTTGATTCTGCCTCAAGCACACATTGCAGGACATAAGCAGTACTATGAATGCTTTAAAAGGAGTATTGCAATGTTCTCAACAATTGGCTGTAAACTCCTTGGATCTCAGATACTAACAACTTTCCAATTTTTATGGAATAAATAATTATTTTCTGCAGAAAGGGAAATATATCTATGATGATTTTGTAATATATGTCTTCAACACAAGTTGCTAAAGGGGAAAAATAAAAAAAAATCTACTTGTTTAAATCTTTGAACTATTTAAATTAGTTATATAGAACAAAGAGTGTATACCAGGGATGTCAAACTCTATTTCATTTAGGGTTTCATCAGGTTTGTGTTTGACCTTGGGGGGTCAGAGTGAGTGTAGCCAGCTTGACATCACTTGTGTCAGGGGTGCCTGTGGTGGCCTGAGTGCTCTACAAGTAAAAAAGGGCTCCCAATATCTGTCTTCAGCTGGAAACACCTCCTGCAACCCTCTGCCAGCGAAAACAGAGCTTGGGAGGGCTCCATTTTCACTGGTAGATGGTTGTGGGAGGCCGTCCCAGCCAAAAATGGAGATTGCAAGCCCAGTTTCTCTAGTAGAGGCACTGTGCCAGTCCTTTGCTGTTTCCAGGGTAGCCCCATGGACCAGATTAAAGCACTCTATGGGCCAAATCCAGCCCTCCAGCCTTGAGTTTGACAATCCTGTTATATACTATACTTTACAAATTAATTCAAATAATACAGAACAAATCAAATTGGAAATAACATGACCTTCATTAAGAATAAAAATGGAGTAAGAAATCTTAATCTAAAGGCAGGCAAATAAAATTATAGTATATGCGTATTTAATAAAGTTTGAATGCAGCAAAATAATTCATGTAAATATATATTTGCTAACCATAAAATGCAAAATAATAATGATCCAAAATTAGATAATGCTCCACTCTTCTTTTCACGATATTAAAACTGAAAAGTATATTAAAAAGGCAAAAATGAAGTATACCTCAATGTTTCAATGCAGAATTACAGTAAAAGCTTAATCTAATAATTATAATCAAAACTGTGCAATCAAATCAAGCATATTTTAGTTAAAATGGAAACAGCTGTATTAGTGGAATCCAAGTAGTTGAAATGCCACAGCTACAATAACCAGAACCTAGTTGACAATTCTGGATGATACAAACCTAAGCTATCTGGAAATTGCCAGGTTGGTAGATTGATAATCTGTAATGAAGTTTTTCAACCTTGGCAATTTTAAAATGTATATATATCAAATCCCAGAATTCTCTAGCCATTGTGCTAACTGGGGGATTCTAGGAGTAGCTATCTAGCAATATGTCAAGGCTATCTACTGAAATAACTTGGTGCAAGATGTCCCTACTCATCAAATAAAAAATGTCTACTTTTCAAAATCCAGATATTATCAGCTGTTTATAAAGGTGGAAGACAATTTACTATCCATGCACCTCAAATACAAGAACCTCAAATACAAGGACAAACATAATTTCTAAACTGCATTTAATGGCTTAATATTTGAGATAATTATTAAAACAAATTTGTTTGTTAATATTCCAAAAATATATATCAAATTAGAAACAAAATTTTGATTGGAAGTTCTCTGAGAAAGTCTACATATCACACAACAAAACTATACATAAAATAAATATAATTTTATCCATTAAGGATTTTTCTCCCTTATAAAACAGGTATGCATATAGATGCTGCTCAAATCCTGGGTACAAACGGAGCCATTTTCCATAAGCACGAGAAATTCATTTTCTATATTTCTTTTATTTGTGCCCATTATCTAGGTTTCTGAAGAACATATTTCAAACAAAAAGATGTTTTTTAAGAAACAAAAAGAAGCACATAATTAAAATATTGCATGATTCGTAAATACTAACCTGCACAATACAAAATATAAAATTGACGATTCAGTAAATGTTATATAAAGCAGTTACTAAATTGCACTGATAGTAGAGTTTTAATTTATCTACTGAAATTTTGAATAGCATGCTTGTTATATTAGTAATTGGTAGAAAATATGTAGACTAGTAAGTACACCAGGATATACCAAATGTTATCTAAATGAATTTCCTCTCATGTAGGATAACATTTTCCTTCCCTTCCTGATCCTACAGCACTGAATGTACAAGGGGTAAAAGGAAATCCATTTGATCAGCAAGATAAACTTGCTGATAAAGTGAATAAACTTGCTATTCCAATCAATTTGTTTTGTTGTTGGTAACTTGTTTACAAAGCTTCTATTGTATCTTAAACAGATTTTAATCAATGGAAAAACACTTGCAGTGAAACAATGTTTCCCCGAAAATAAGATCCTGTCTTATTTTTTTGCCACCAAAAAAGGCACCAGATCTTATTTTGCATATGTTTCCCCTGGCCTCTTTTTCGCTGTCAGAGGCCTTCAGGAACTTCTTCAGATCGATCAGAAGCTCTGTTATTGGCTGCAGAGGTCTTCAGGAAAGCTTTCCTGGCTGCAGAAGAAGTAAGCCGGCAAGGCAGGTGTGGGGTGTGCGAGGCCTGGCTACAGCTGCCCAAAGATAAGTAGTATGGCAGCTCCAAGCTTAATTTTTACTCATGCACCCTGGAGTTGGTGGGATCTTAATTAGAGCTTATTTTGGGTGTAGGTCTTATATTGGGTGCATGTCTAAAAATGAAGCTAGGACTTACTTTCAGGATAAGTTGTATTTTTGGGGAAACATGGGTGCACAAATTATTAATATAATAATAGTAAGTGACACCTACTAATATCAGTGATTTAAGCTATTTTTTTCAGATTGTTCTTCATTAAGATTCTGTGATCAAAATGAATGTCCTAACAAAGCAATATTCAGATGAATATAATTCACACTAACTGAAATTCGGCTTTACTATCTATTTATTCAAACTAAGTCAAACCTACGCAAATCAAAAGATTGTCACAAGATTATAGCTAACTATAGTGTACTGTGAGCAAATAAAATATAGAAACTTTCTCAGATGTAAGAAAAAATATTAATAGAAATAGTGTAAAATACATCTAAAACCCATTTATTTGCCTTCTGGTGAACAGTTTTCTGGAAGTTTATAAAATAAAGAGTGTTCAACAGTACTTCATCTTAGATGGAAGCCTCAAGGTGCAGATAACATAAGTCTTTCAATGAAATGAAATAAGTCTTTCATTTCAATGAACCCTCTGAAAAGAATTGCTTCACAAACCACTGAAAAAAATCACATGACATGTTTGAAAAACTCAGTCCAGCAGATCTTGTTTATGCAAAGCACATCAGAAACTATCTGTACAAATTGCTGATGTGATTAAATGATTTGTATTTCTATTACAAGGAAGTCATGAATAACTTGTTCTAAGGTATGTATTTGGACTGTGACGGACATGAATTAGAGAGACGATGTGAAAATTCTTAGAAAAGCTCTAGTTTATGGCTGAACCACCTCTGCTGGGATGAGATTTCCTGTTGTATCCAGCTGCATACATTTGCAGGAACATGCCGAAACAGGGCATTCATTATGATCTCTATACGGAGAAAAAAACAGTATTATTTTGTTTAACTCTAAGAACAACTGCTTTGTTCACATAGTATAAAATACCTATGCATATATTTTTTTCAAAAGAAATATGAATATAGTATTATGATAGATAAGACTTAGAAAAGAAAGGGCTTAGAAACATGATTTATGAATAGCTGTTAAATGTAAAATTAAGTTGAAAAATTAACCCTATAAATAGAATGATGGATATTTATTATAGATTTTTAAGGTTATATTTTACAGTTATAATTGTATAGTTTATAATTATGGATTAGGCTATATTTTTCTACAGAAATATGTTCTAGACTTAAAAGGAAAGAAATGGTTAACTGAAGATGATTTTGCTAAAAGTGGAGACGATGAGTAAATGAACTCTTCATAATTTCCCATTAAACGGAGAGGACGGGATTGCCCTAAAAATGCATCGCAAAGTTACTTTTTGTGATTGGTGCTTTTATAAGCACTGAATTTACAAACTTTTTTATAATTATTTTTGGAAATTGCTGATTAACTGCTTTTCAGGTATTAGGAGACTTTGAATTTATCAATTTTACAGCATTTTTTTTAAAAAAGTGAAAAGGTGATTAGAACATTGATTTTAGAAATTTACACATGGACAGAGGGTCTATATAGATAGGAAATAAAGGGTTTGAAATTGTAAGAATCCTCCCTGTGGGAAAATATTTTTTTTTTAATTTTTTAAGAAATGATGGAACTTTAAAGGTTGGACGTTACAAAAAACTAGATGGAAATAAATATTACAATTAAAGGAGAAAAATACTTAAATTTCACCTACTAATACATAAAGGAATAAAATACTTAACATTGGATAAAGATTAGACGAAGCGAGAGATATTTATGAACAGTGGAGCCAGTAATTAATTAAAGAGTTCTGTAATTATAGACTGTGCTTAAAAAATTATTATTGGAAGAGAAACAAGTTTTGCTGGCAGCATACAAATTTTAAAAATGCGTTAAAAGATAAATTGGCCATTTAGTCTAATTATAAAAATTCAGGCAAAAATACTGACTAATTATAATAGTTCTTTAAAATAATGTCAGAGTATATTCATTAACTGGTAGAGACATGGTTAACAAAGTAAACATGGCAACAGATCAGCCAGTGGTAGCTAACTGCTTGGGTGTGGTTTAGCTTTGTATGCTTTGCTGGGAATTGAAAGTGAAACCAACTTGTTTGCTTGCTGAAACTGATACCTGATTTGAGCTGCTGCTGCCTGTTTTTGCTTATGTTACATTGAAAGAAATAGTACTGTAAATTTTATTCATGTTAATATATTTATAAAGAAATTATTGATCCTGCTGAATCAGTCATCTGTGTGTTTTCTCGACTTGAATTTCTGCTGCAAACTCTAGCAAATAATTATATATCAATACTTGTGGATGTGTAATCTATTGTGTGAACCTTTGCACTGAACTGCAAATGGTATTTAGAGTTATGATTGTTAGATTTTGTAATGAAAAACAAGTGAAATTTTTGAAATCTTAAATCTTCCATTGAATTTTGCAAAAGTACTTTTTTAGGAGGCAACTGGACTTTCTTGTTTTTTCTTTGAAGACATTTTGCTTCTCATCCAAGAAACTTCTTGAGCTCTGACTGGATAGTTGGGAATGGAAGGGTTTATATTCCTTGCAGACAGCTGGTCATTTGCATTTTTTTTAGAGAGTCATTGAGGGCTCTTGGAGGTTTATCTGTGTCCTTGGGGTCACCTGAGTAGTGCAAATGGTGTGGAGCCTTCTTGGCTGCAGGATGTTTTCTGCAGGTGTCCCTTCACTGTTGGGGATAAGTCTGTGTTGTCTGCATCTCAAACTGAAGCTTAAATGGTTCCTGTAGTCTGCAATTTTTCTGGAAATCTGTTCATACTCCCACACTGTTCAAAGGATGTTCATTCCAAAGTACACAGCTAAAAATCTATGGAGATTCTCAGTCATCCACGTTATGGTTGTCCCAAAGATGCTTTTACAGGAGGCAACTAGACTTTCTTGTTTTTTCCTTGAAGGCGTTTCATTTCTCATCCAAGAAGCTACTTCATCTCTGAGAGGATGGTGGAGAATGCCAGTAAGGAATATAAATCCTTCCATTCTCTACCCAGTCAGAGCTGAAGATCTTGGATGAGAAATGAAAGGTCTTCAAAGAAAAAACAAGAACATCCAGTTGCCTCTTGAAAAAGCACTTTTGGGAAAATCATGACCCAGATAATCCAGATAACTGCGAATCTCCACAGAGATAGATTTTCATTGAATGTACACATTTTTTCTTATATTTATTAAGTGCTCTATTTTTTGCTAATCTGTTTCTTGATATAGTCTTACTTCTACATATTTTGCAGAATTAGAATTTGGTTGATATACATTGATGTGTAAACATATTAACTAAAGGTACACATACACAATAAGGCTAACAAAGATTCTTGGCTTCATATAATATTGTTTTTAGTTTCTTACCTGAACCAGCTACGCATATGTCCAGCATGACCACCATGCCTGCAGTTGTGACACCAAGTAAACCAGTTGTTGAACTGAGCTAATTTCTTGTCCTTACTGAGGTCTACTTTTTCATCTGATTTGGATCCTCCTTTATGAAAAAAAAAAATCAATTGATTTGCTTTTGTAGCGATCAGAATTGCTTACTAAATCCTATACCAGCAGAAAAGCTGTTAAGTCACTAAAGAGAAAAGAACAACTTAAAAATCAGCACATAGAACAATACCCATTGCAATGAAAACTAAATAATCAAACAGTAAATGTTTTATGAGTCTCTTGTTCTGTTTCTTATATCTATTATATGTTCATTTTTATCTAAGCTGCTTCATATCAATCCATAGTATTCCAAATTCAAATGAACTATTTTTATATAAGTTCAAATTTGACTTTTGTAAAGAAAATAAGGGAAACTAAGCATCTTACCTCCATCTACTTATGTATATATGTACAGTGTGTGTCTATCTGAAACTATAAGGACTCCAATTTAGAGAATTTATATATAAAATGCAATACAAGTCAACATCTCAACTAAAAATAGTAATCAAATTAAATTATTTCAATGTTAAAAATTGGAAGTTAAATTTAATAGTGGAACACAGCTTATATTTCTAATCCATGAAGGCCTTGTTTTTTCTTGCTTAAGAAGGCCATAACGATGGGGGCTATTTTTATGTCAGGGAAACAAACTAAGGGGAGATGCTGCAGAGAAGAAAAGAATTCATGCTGCCAGATTTCTTCTCACTGTACTTCCTGGTAATTAACACTCTTAGCAAGCATTCCCTGGTTATTTTATGTACAGAGGGAAGAAAATTTTGGGAAAGATTCCTAGGTATTCCAAAAATACCCAGGCATCAAATCATATAAGGCTTTATAGATAGACCACTAATTACTGTTGTTGTGCTGTAACTGACCCCTAAGCATGAATGTAACCGTACTTTGGACAGCTGAATTTTCCAAATGGTCTTCAAGGGCAGCCCCGTGCAAAGCATTTTGTAGTAAATCAATATCTAAATGCAATTAGAGCATGATCTTCCAGGTTAAGGCCACAACTGATGCTCCAATGAAGCTCTGTCATGATCTCTACCTGACTTTTGCACAGGAGCCACATGTTCAGGACAATTCCCAGATTGTCATCCTGCTGCTCTTGAGTACAATCCTACCAAATTTTTTTTAAAAAGGTACAATCCTGCAATAAAATTGTCTCCTAATCAAAAGACACTTTGCCTTATTTAGGTTGAATCTGAGTCTGCTTTCCCCCATCCAGACACCTATGTTGTGACTTCTACTTGCAATGAGCTTCTGGTTGAGCTGTGTAACAATTTATCTGCTTACTGATGACATCTCATCCCAAACAAACAGTACAAGAAGCCTTTCATTGTGAAAAAGGATTTTAAAAATGGTCATGTCATTTGTCTGACAGGATCCCTCTTATTTTATGCAGCTAAAGTAAATAGTTGTTTCCCTCATACATATTTGTGTTATGAGTTTACAAAGCAGGGAGTAGAATTCAAAGAATTCCTTAACTAATTCTATATGAACAAGACAACTTTGGATTGACAATTCTCCTATGCCAAACAACAAACTGAGATAAAGCAAAACAGCATTCCTGGATTTCAGTTATGATTTTGTCACTGACGTGAACAGTACAAACAAGCAATTCTTGAGTTATTAGGGCAATTTGGGACTGGAATTTCCATCATCACTAAATGATGCAGCAGTGAAGTGCAATATCATCTGACCGTATCATGTACTGAAAAACCTGGTACTCCCAGGTGCCATCATAACCCCCAAACCACACAAGTTAAGCAGGAAGAGGGAATAGAATAGTTGGAAGGAACCTTGGAGGTCTTCTAGACCAACCTCCTGCTTAGGCAGGAAATCCTACACTACTTCAGACAAATGTTTATCCAATCTCTTCTTAAAAACTTCCAGTGTTGGAGCATCACCAACTTCTAGAGGCAAGTTGTTCCACTGATTAATTGTTCTTGTTAGGGATAACATTGTTTACCCTAACTGGTTTAGGTGAAATAATA
>BLBF01000262.1:811452-838011 GCA_015471245.1 Laticauda colubrina
TTTTTTTTATCAATGGTTAGATGATAAAATACAATAATAGAGCATTAATATTATATATATGAAGAGTTTTTAGGATTGATTTGTTATGATTATACGACAAATTATAGAATAAACTGTTTGAAGTATTGTTATCTCGCAAAGCATGAATGATTAAAAGTATAGTCAGAAAAAGATTTTTTTTTTTATTATTTTTTTAGTAATATTAGAATATGGATTGACAATATGAGTGGTTATGCAATATAATTGTAATTGACACTATAAAATGAATGCACAAAACTGATGAACCAACCGATACACCGGAAGTATATATGAGAGTAGATGTTTTTAATGTTTTGTATGTTTGTTTGTTTGTAGAAAATTAATAAAAACTTTAAAAAAAAAAAATAATGTAATAATTATCCACACATGTCAACATAAACACAACTCTTTATTAAACGCCCTGTTCATTGTAGGCCAACCAAACATACATGGCCCAATCTCATCTGTGTGATGAGACAGGCTGAAGGAAGCATCCATTAAGCATCTACCATCCTGTCTTGCCACTCCACTGCTCCAGCTGGGGAGTTGCACCATTGTCTCAGGAGGTTGCGCTGCTTCTTCGCTTCATTTGAGGCTCTGTTGGGGCCTTGCACATCCTCAGTGTCGATCAGGTTTCGCCCTTGCCTCCATTCCCCAGGCTCCATGTCCCCATTGCCTTGTTGGAGGTCCATGAGCCTGTTCTGCAACACTGGGTAGCGGGTGCGCATGAGATTGTGCAGGATGCAGCAAGCTTCCATGATCCTCCTCACGGTCTCTGGGCAATGCTGCATGGTGGTGAGAAGTACCTGGAACCTGTTGGCCAGGATGCCAAAGGCGTTCTCCCCCACCCGCCTTGCCCTGGACAGCCTGTAGTTGAAGATCCTCTCTTCACGGGTGAGGAGTCTGAAGGTGTAGAGCTTCATGAGGTAGGTTGTGAGGGAGAAGTCGTCATCCCCCACAATGAAGTAGGGCACATCTTGTGTGTCGTTGGGCAGGGGGTCTGGATCTGGGAAGCCCACGATGAGGTTGCGTTCCAGCCCCTCCTTGAGGTGACTGGCGTTGTATACCTGGGCATCCGAAGATGACCCATTACCTGAAGCATCGATGTACATGAACTTGTAGTCAGCATCGACCATAGCAAAGAGGATGATGCTGAAGAAGCCCTTGTAGTTGTGATAAGTGGACCCCGACTTGGCTGGCGCTTTGCAGGCCACGTGCTTGCCATCTATGGCTCCAACGGTGTGTGGTAAGTTCCACTTCTGATACCACTGCTCTGCAACTTTCTTCCATCCTTCTTCAGTGGAGGAGTACTGGAGGAGCTTCTCCTTATATTCTTCGATGATGGCCTGCACCACTTCTCTGACCACAATGCTGATGGTTTTGGATGGCACCCTCCAGCCGTTCTGCATGCTCCTGTAGGAGGTCCCTGAGGCCAGGTGGCGCAGAGTGAGTGCCACCTTGAGCCCAGGTTCCAGGCTGGGCCGGAAGCTGGTGTTTGCCTTGGTCAACCTGGGTGTCAGGCGCTGCACAACTTCGTCAAACATGGCTGGCGGCATCCTCATGAATTTCTGGAACGCCCGAGTGTCTTCGCTCCTGAGCTCCACCATCAGCTTGTTGTATAGTCCGTCCTCCGCTCTACTGGTGAACCATCTTCGGACCCAGACTCTTTTTGGGTGGCTCCTTTTCTTCTCGCAGTAGTGTTCACAGAGCCTGCAAATGGCTTCGCACTGTTGCAGAATGATGGTGGCTGCTGAAAGGACTTTGTTACAATCCACGGTGGACATGACTGGATGCTGTGGAAGAGGAAGAGGCAGATGAAGGCTGCAGAGGTCTGCACCGCTGGGCTGCTGTTCTGAAAGTGCGATGCAGGCGAGTTGCTCCCCCTTTTTATAGGCAGTGTAGGTTTTCCGCTAGGCATCCTCTAGGCATCCTCTAGACATCCTTAATATCAGAGATAGGTCCCCTCTGCGAACTTTTTTTCCGTTTTAAATGCTTTGTTTCCGTGCTGCATCCGCTAGGCATCCGTTCTGCATCCGTTCTGTGTCTGTTCCGCTTCGTCCCTGCGTCCGTTTACCGCTGGAGTGGATGGAGTTGCACGGGTGCGTAGCAGACACCTAGCGGATATAGCGGATGCATAGCGGATGCAGAACGGACGAACTGGATACATTTTCTGCGCAAAAGTTTTAGGCACCCCAAAACTTTTGGAGCGGATGAAACGTCCATAAACGGATGCTGGACGGATAGAGAGGAAGCAAAACGGAGGCAGTGAGTACAGTTAACCAACGGATGGCAAGCTTTTTTGTCCGTTTTACATCCTCTTTGCATCCGTTGGTTCAGTGTGATATGGGCTTAAGATGCATTGTAGCCATTAAATCTTGCTTTTTTTTTTTCCTGTTTTCCACCAAGAATATCTTGAAGTTTTGCTTCAACAGCTAAAGGATGCTTTACTTATCAAATAGTTACTACATTCCATTCTATAAACTGACCAGGTTTATAGAATTGAAGTGTCTCCTTGGAATTTCAGCGTATCCTTCTCCTGGACCCTATCAGCCAATTTTCTCGATGAATGGAGATCTGCAGCATGCCTCCTTTGCATTCACGGATGGGGTGAGCCTGTCCCATTGGGGTGAGATTCAGGTAAGCAGTTGCAGAATGTGGTGTGTTTTAAATTGAACCTGTAATTTTCATATATTAGTTCATAACAGAAAGGATCTTTGCAGATAATATTTTGAAAAGGAATTTTATTTTCAATAAAAAATTAAGTTTCTGGATTGATTGGACATGTGCAGAATAATTTAGTAACGTAACATCAGCTGCTCTGTGCACAGTTACTGAATAAATGAGATTGAAGTAAACTTTGATCAGCTTGCACAGTCATTATTATAAGGTTGGAAATCAAATCTGGGAATAATTTTTCAGTTACTTTGTATGTATTAATATAGGAAGAAAAGTATAAGAATTACCAAATTTTATTGTCAACCACAGTAGAAATTTAACAGGTCCTAAATTAAATTAGTTGCCACTGAAACCCACAAGGTGGAGCTCAATTCATATAGTTGAACATTTAAGGGCATTATCCATAGATACGGTCCTCATAAGATCTAATGCACTAGAAGTATAAATAAAGTACAAAATTACAAATTGAATGCACAACCAATTATCACAAAGACAACAGTGCTTAATGCCTCAAAATAACTATTAAAATTCATTTGTGAATTTTAGAAGAAATAATTGTTCTCTCATAGATCTCTGGAGACTTCATATTATACAGTATTAAGGCAAACAGGCATTCCAGAAGTTTGACTTTGGCACTTATATCAGCTTCCAAAATGGAAAAACAGTGTGAGGCTGGTTTTTACAAATGGATCCCAGTTAATATATAATCATTTCAAGGAACTATAATATAATTGCATGTAATCAAAGCAAGGAACTATAAAATGTCAGCTGCTAAGTCCTTTTACCATTTATAAGAAAATGATAGTTATAGCTGGGGGCCATGGGAGATGCCATAGGGACATGTATCAAAAATAAAAATGGTAGCACAACCACCCAATCAATGCCTTGCTTCCATTTGGCTATCTGGTTTATAAGGCTGCACACATAAAAATTGCCCTGTTGCTGGCAAATACTCAGAGTTGTAAGTGAGCAAGGCAAAATAGTAAAAGTAACATGTTTTCCCAAAAATAAGACCTATCCCAAAATTAAAGCCAAGCTTGATTTTTTACATGTGCGCCTAGTATAAGACTTATTCCAAAAATAAGGCCGAGTTAAGACCCTACCCACTCTATCCCACCATCTGGTTGTACAAGCTAGGGCTAGGTCATGCCTAAAAATCAAGCTGGGTTGGGTGGGGTAGAGCTGCCCACATGCCCCACACTCACTTATTTTAGGACTGAGGTCTTCTTTTTCTTCTCCTCCTACCCCTCCTCCTCCTCCTTCTTCTTCTCCTTCTCCTTCTCCTTCTCCTTCTCCCTCTTCTTCTTTTTTTCGTGGCCGGATGCTGCATGGCTCATTGTACCAGTCCACATGGCATGTAACATTAGTGCCACTTCTTGTGGCAGCAAGCCACATGCTACACTTGTGCCACTGCTCATGTATGCTATGGCCTCCTGCTGCAAACAGTGACACCAGTAAGACAAGTCACATAGCCTGTCACAAGTGGTATCACTGCTGTGATGCACCACATGATGTCTGACCATGAGAGGCTGTAGAAGTTGGGCAGTGGCACAACAGGTGTTGGGGCATGGAAGACCTGGCTGCAGTGGTCCTAAGGTAAACAGATAAGACATCAGCTGAAATTAAGATCTAGTTCAAAAAAATTAGAAGACAGGGTCTTATTTTCAAGGAAATACAGGTAGTTTTTCAAGTAGTCAGCCCAAAATTGTTTCATACTTTACATAATAATATTAATACCCATTAAATTATGCCAGGTAGACAATTATGTCAATTATAATCCCTGTATGCATGCATACACACATGCATACACGCACGTGTACACACACACACATATATAATTGCATATAATTATAATGTATTTTATATATATATATATATATATATATATATATATATATATATATATATATATATATATATATATATATATATATATGTAGGTCTAGGTGTGTTCAGGTCTTTTCACATGTAAGATTAAGATTATCTTGGCAACATTTCCGCGAGGTCCTACTCGCTATCCTCAGGCTGGTGCTTTCGGCTTCATGCCAGTGCAAGCAGTGTGTGATCGGAGCTGCCGTCTCTCTATAAATACTGGTGGTGGGGGCTGGTGTGCTGGGCTGGTTGGCTGCGCTGCTGCCTCTTGATTGGTTGATGGAGTTGATGTTGGCTGTGTGATGGCCTTGTGAGTTTTGTTGTGGAGATATCCTGGATCTTGTGCTGTAATCTCCTGGCTCATTGGTTTTGTAGTGAGCTTTTTTCCATTAGCCTCTCATGTTTTAACGGCTTGGGTAATGGGTTGTGTGATGGGTTTGCTAGTTCTTTTGTTGTGGTATTCTGGGTCCTGCATTGTAGTCTCCTGAGTCGTTTGTGTTTTGATCTCTTTTCCATTAGCCTCCTGTGTAGTAACGGCTTGGGTAATGGGTTGTGTGATGAACTTGTGAGATTTATTGCTGTGGTATCCTTGGTCTTGTGCTGTGATATCCTGGGTCATTTGCTGTGTTTCAACTTCTTGAGTTCTTGTGATGTAATTTCCTGAGTTTTCTGATATGATATCCTGACTGGGTGGCTATGATATAGTATTCTGAGTTTTAGTCTGGCTTCGAATTTGGTGTCTGGGTCTGTGATGTTGGCATGTGTCAGCTTGTTTGGTTTTGGGGTCAGGGGGTGCGACAGCTGGCAAACTGGCCAACAGATGTGGCCTGTTTTCTGGATGGTGGTTGTCCTTCGTTTATAGGATGGGCTTGGGCCTGGGTCTGATGAGGGGGATTGGCGGTGGTGTCCCATGTTGTTTTGGGTCTGGTGCTGGTTTTCGTGGCTGGGACTCATTTGTTGATGAGGGCTAGCTTCCAGATGTCTGGTAGGTGGGAGGTATCGTCCCCAGGGGTGTTTCTCTATCTCGATGGCTTCCCTGATTATTCTCTTGCTGGTGTGTTCAGTGTTGGATATTAATTTGATTCCTTCGAAATTAATTTCATGTCCTGTGGCTTTAAGTTGCTGGAAGAGGGAGGAAGTATTTTCTTCTCTTCTGACTGCGTTTTTGTGTTCTGCGATGCGTGCATTTATTCTCCTGTTGGTTTGTCCAATATATGTGGCTGGGCAATTGTTGCATGGTATTTCATAAACTCCTTAGTTTTCTAGCTGGATCTTGTCTTTGGGGTTTCTTAGGATGTTGACTAATTTTTGGTCAGTGCCGAAAACTGTCCTGATATTGTGTTTGTGGAGAATTTTGCTGATTTTGTCTGTGGTGCCTTTGATGTAGGTGACAGTTTTGTAATTTGGCCACATGGGAAAGAAAAACTGGACAATTTCCTCACACATCTTAACAACCTACACCCCAAAATACAATTCACCATGGAAACAGAAACCAACAACCAACTTCCTTTCCTGGACATCCTAATTTACAAAAAACCCAATGGTTCCCTAGGACACACCATCTACCGGAAAAAACCACACACAAACCTAAATGCACAATCCCATCACCACCTTGCACAGATCAACTCCGTAGCCAAGACCCTCATCTCCAGAACCAACACCTAGCTGACAAAGACCACCTGAGAACAGAACTACACACCCTCACTAACATATTAATTTCCAATGGATTCCAAAGAAACACTATCACCAATCTGATCCGAAAAGAGATAACCCCCAAAAACCAAGACACAGAACAAGACAATGGTATCACGCTCCTCCCCTACATGCACGTAGCCATATCATACCCTTTAATTTCTGCTATAAACAAAAATACAGGATAAATCTTAGATTAAATGGAAACTTGTAGAATACCATAAATCAACAGTCTAAATGTCAAATAGCCTGTTAACACTGTTTTTTGGATGTGTGTCCTGACAGGAATGGCTGCAATTACTGTGAAAAAATGCCTCAACACCAGCTAGCCCAGAAGTTGGTAGTATGAAAAGCTACTTGGATATCCAGGAAAATTTTACTCCGTTCATTTAGTTTTTGACATCAGTGGGGTGTGTCTGGTTCTGGAAACTTTTTAAAAATTCATTTTATAACTAGTCCATTAAGCAGATGAGAGCACACCCCTTAGTTATTTTATCATTTCCCATAATAGGGAGTTACAGCACAATCAACTTAATCAGCCGGAAGGACACGGGTTTAGCAAACAGCTGGTAGCCTTCACCTCTCTACATGTCCCATGCTCTTCCTTCAGATGTATAAACTGAAGATAATATATGCGAACAGGAACAGTGGTTTTTGATGCTATTTTTATATGACCTGCCCCAATGCTGGAGTGGCTGTTGAAGAAATCTGATAAACTTTGCCTGAAAAGCACAATGAATATTACAGTGAGTCCTTGGGTGTACCAGTTTCTCTCCTACAATATTGAGGGAGAGATATTGAACGACATTGAAAGTCATCACTGGTCTTTTTTTACACTGACATAATAGAAGCAAAAAAAGTAATGTCTCTTCACTACATCTACAGCCATTGAATAAGATTGCAAATGGTTTTGGGATGGGCCCAAATTTACATTCAAACCAATTTGTTCCTTCATTTTTCTGCAGATTCCACCAACCTGCTTCATTGTCTCAATTCCCAAATGAATCAAGGTGCTTCTTGAGATTTATTAGATCAGGAGTCCCCAGCTTGTCACTTGTGAGCTATGAGGGTTTTGCAACTGGGCTGTGGAAATGGCCAGTGAGTGTGCCTGTGCACATATCACTTGTGTGAGCAGTGTGTATATAAGAGGTCCATTTGCATGAGCTCATATACATGACACTTGGGCAAATGGAGCTGTGTGTGCCAGCTGCTCATATGGAACCATCCCTTCTCCCCCTGTTGATCTGTTAAGCAGAAATATTGGGGAATTCTGTGCTAGAGAGAAGAGTATGCTTATGAGTGATAGTGACAAGCACCAAAGTTATCTCTCCACAGATCGCTTCAATATCAAGAGAATCTCTCAAATGTCAGATTTGTATAAAAATATATAATTAACAGAGATTAATTTCATGGTATTATAGCATTGGAAATATCAATATCCACCGTATCTTCTATATATCATTGAATGGAAGAAACAATTAGTATGGTTGTTATTGTCATTAAAACAATTATGCCGAACAAATCTTATATCATTCTTTGACAAAGTGACTAAATTAGTGGTCCCATGAAATTCTGTGGACATAGTATACTTGGATTTCAGTAAGGCATTTGACAAAGTAGACCACAATCTGCTTTGTGATAAACTAGAAAAATGTGGAACAGACAGTTTTGTATTTGGTGCGCGGGAATAAAGAGGCAGAGATGAGAGTGAAAGGCTGACAAGTTTATTGTAACACTGTAAAGCAGCTGCGGCTTACCACTAGCTAACAGGCGGCCGGCTGACAGAGAATAACTGATTCCGTTTGATACCTCCTTTTATACTTAGCTGTCAAGCAGAAACATCCAATCAGAAGGGATTCTGGCTCCCTCTCAAAGAACGGACCGGACTGAAGACTTTAGCAGAATGCTGTACTCCTTCCCTCTGGTTAGGAGCATGCATAGTTCTCCAGATAGGCGAGGTGTCACCTGATTCACCCAGATCTCCTCAGTCCAGCTGGAGCAGTTGAAGGGAGAGGACCTGCTGCTGAGCTGGAGGTCTCCACTGGGGCATTTCCAGAATTTCATCTGGGAATACGTCAAGAGCTAGCGGGAAGTCTTCTAAAAGAAGGCCTGCCTCAAGAAACCGCTGGTCAGGATTTGGCTCTGATTCTTTCTTGTTGGCCGCTGGGGAGTCCGCGTCATTTGCTTCAGCTTCAGCTTCTTCCAGGGATGAACCTGTAGGGGCACTCCAACGACTTCTCAGTTAGTCAATGTGCTGTCACCAAATTCTCCCATCGGCCAATCTTATTCTGTAAGATTTTGGCCCAGTAACCCCCTCTATCACCCTGGTAACCATAGTGAGTTTCCCACATAATTCCAAACTGGGTCACCCTACTGTTTGAATCTAATGGGGTTGCTAGGATATAGGCCGGGTGCAGATGGTCAAGGATGGTCCTTAGCCGCCTGCCCATTAGTAGTTCTGCAGGTGATAGATTAGTTGCAGAACTGAAGGTAGTATGTTGAGTGAGGAGGTATAGGGCAACCAGTCCCCTTCAGTAATTCTTCCAAAAGCCTCTTTGGGTGATCTAATGGCTTGTTTAGCCAAGCCATTCAAAGCCAGATGGAGAGATAAAGACATATCTGATTCCTTTTTGGGCCATGAATAGTTCAAAGGGGCTGGAAGTGAACTGGGGGCCATTATCAGAAACTAGGGTGTCTGGGTACCCATGAGTTCCAAAATGCTGTCAAGGGCCCTAGTCACAGCTTCTGTGGTGGTGGACTTTAATAGGGATAGTTCAAACCATTTAGAATAGGAGTCCACCAGAAGTAAGAATGTTTTCCCTTGGAAGACCAAGGGATCTTGGTATTTTCCCACTCCCTTGGAGTGGCAGCAGGAAATGCTGGCCTTGACAATTGGCACCCTTGTATCTTTTTGTTCACTGCCTCGTCCAAACCAGGCCACCACACGTAGCTTCAGGCCAAAATCTTTATCCTGGTTATCCCAGGATGCCCTTCGTGCAACACAAAATACGAGGCCTCAACTTGTAAGGGATAATTACCCTGCTGCCCCAGAGAAAGCACCCTTGTTGAGCACTCAGTTCAAATTGGCATGTTTTAAAATGGCTAAATTCCACTGCTATAGGGCTTCTCAGCCACCCCCCTCACAACCAGTCTAGAACTCGACATAAGTATGAATTTTTTGAAGTAAATTGAGCAATGTCAGCAACAGTCAATGGTAATTGCAGGTCATCAATGAGGAAAATAGAAATAGTTGGGGCAGGGGCACCTGCTTAAAGCAGCTGCATGTGCCAAGTTCTTGCCAGGCCTGTAAGTAAGGGTATAATTATAGGCAGCCAAAAATAAAGTCTAACATATCATTCATAGAGATAGAATTGGAGAGCTTGGTTTGTTTCCAGCTAAGATGTCTAGCAGAAGTTGGTGATCTGTGACAAGTTCAAAATGGTGGCCATACAAGTTTTCATTAAACTTTTTAATTGATGCAATAGCAGCCAATGCCTCTTTATTTATTTGGCTGTAGTTTTTCTCTGTTTGGATAGAGTTCAAGAGAAAAACCCAATAGGAGCTCTTGACCATTTGGAAGCCTATGGCCTAAAACAGCACCAATCCCAAAAAGTGAAGTATCGCATACCAAAACTAAAGGGAGCAAATTGTTGAATTGAATCAAAACCTTTTGTGAGGCCAATAGTGACTTAACGGCTCCAAAAGAGGCTTGTTCCTTAGTGCTCCATTTCCAGGGAGTCTCAGAATCCAGGAGTCTATGTAAGGATTCTGCTACTGTTGCTTTATGGGGCAAAAATGAACTGTAAAAATTGAGGAGGCCCAAAAATGCTTGTAATTTAGGTTTTCTAGTAGGAACAGGGGCTTCCTGAATGGCTCTAACTTTTGATTCAATTGGGTGTGTTCTATATGTAAAGTGGGTGACTCCAAATCTGCAAACCTGATTGGTCAAATAAACTAAGCATTGGATTGGTTCACTAGGAACCAATCCAAAGAGCTGCTAAAAGGCGGCAAATTTAAGCAACTGCCATTGGCTGCAAGCAGGCAAGCCAGCCTGTATAAAAGGCTGGCCTCGGCTTCAGCCAAGTGTTCCTATTTACTGACTAGTTAAAGAATAAAGTATTTGTTGTTGGAACCCGGTCTACCTCGTGTGTTTTCCGAATAAAACACTGGCGACGAAGGAAAAACCTGCATGCGGTGAAAAGAAGTCCAGATGACAACCAAGATGTCTGGAAACAACGCACCGCCCGCACCCTTCAATCCCAACGAAGAGGATTGGGATTCCTATGCTGATCGCTTCCAGATGTATTTGGAGAGCAATGAAATGGAAGACATTTCAGAGCAACGTAAGAGAGCTGTATTCCTGACGCACTGCGGGCCAACAGTTTTCAAGATGGCAAAGGCCCTTGCGAAGCCCCAAGACGTTAAACAACTAACGTGGACAGAATTGCAAAGAGTCCTCAAAGCACACTACGCTCCGATGGTGTCAAACTTAATAAAGCGACAGGAATTTTACCGCAGAGACCAGAGAGAGGGAGAGACCATCGCCGATTTCATCGCTGCCCTTAGACAATTAGGGGGTGAGTGTGAATTTTTGAACATTGACGAAGCAATGAGGGATCGCGTGGTGTTGGGCCTGAGAGACTCGACCACACAGAGTAAATTACTCAACAAGCCCAACATCACCGTTACCGAAGCCATCGCGGAAGCCACAGCCGCTGAAGCCGCAAAAAAATCTGCCATAGCCATGAAAAAGATGAAGACACACAGCAAAGAAACACCAACCAAAGACAGAAAGCAGCCTGCCACCAAAACCCACTACGAAGAGTCGGGTGAAACAATTGAATCGAGCGAAGAAGACGACGAGGTCCACCGTTTGCTCACGAACAGAAAAGAGTGCGAAAGAAGAAATTGGCGGAAATGTGCTGGCTGTGGAGGAAACCATCCCCGAGCCGAATGCAGATTTCTCGATGCCATCTGCCAGCATTGCAAGAAACGAGGGCACATCGAGAAAGTCTGCAGGAACAAAAAATGCTACAGCCCAACGAGACACAAAAATTCCCCAACACGAGCCGAGCCTAAACGAGCTGAGAGAAAGTGGCAACAAGAGAAGCGAGCCAATACACACCAAACTGTCATTATAAAGAGCGCTTAGACAGAAAGCGGGAAGAAAATTAAAGTCATCGTAAAAATCGAAGGAAAACACTGCAAGATGGAAGTGGACTCGGGGTCCTTCCTCTCCATGGTATCGTGGGACACAATAAGACAGCTAGTCCCAGGTATCAAACCCAAAGAATTGAAGAAGCAGCACCTAATCCTCAAGGACTATCAGGGAAACCAAATTCCTGTGATAGGCATGGGACAATTCCGGGTCGCCTACAAACAACACGTCAAGGTGCTACCGCTGACCATAGTCGACCAAGACAGACCAAGCCTCCTGGGCAGCGAATGGTTCGCGCCATTGGGCATCGGGATGACCAGGATCGATCGAGTGACTACAACCGGCTGGGAAGATGACCTCATCCGAGAATTCCAGGACGTTTTTGATGGCTCACTTGGCAAGTATCGGGGAAATCCCATTTCTTTCAATCTAAACCCCCAAATAGCCCCACGAAGAATAAAAGCCAGGCGAGTTCCTTTTGCACTAAAGGCAAAAATAGAGGAACAGCTGGACAAATTAATAGCCCAAGGGGTGTTAGAACCTGTGGACCATGCCAAGTGGGAAACGCCTATTGTCACACCCATAAAACCTGACGGGTCCATTAGAATCTGTGGTGATTATAAGGCTACCCTGAACCACGCATTACAACCAAGCGCATACCCGGTGCCAGTAGTCCAGCATTTGCTTCACTCCCTGGGAAAGGGCAAAGTTTTTGCTAAACTTGACTTGGCACAAGCCTATCAACAACTCCCAGTGGACCCAGAAACAGCAGAAGCACAGACTATAGTCACCCATAAGGGCGCATTCAAATGTCACCGGCTCCAATTTGGAGTAAGCATGGCCCCTGGCGTTTTCCAGAGTCTGATGGAACGCCTCCTAAATGGCATACAAGGAGTCGTTCCCTATTTTGACAACGTCCTAATCTCGTCCAGAGATGAAACTCAATTAAGGAAAAGACTCAAAGAAGTATTAACTAAGTTTAGGGAATCTGGCCTCAAGGTAAAAAGAGAAAAGTGCTGTTTAATTAAGAATAGCGTCGAATTCCTGGGCTACGCAATAGACGGAAAGGGTATCTACCCTACAGACAAAAAAGTTAAAGCAATCAAAGACGCACCTGAACCAAGAAATAAAACCGAACTACAAGCATTTTTAGGACTAATTAATTTTTATAATGTGTTCCTGCCAAACAAGGCCACTATAGCAGAACCGTTACACCGTCTTTTAGACAAGAAGGCAACTTGGACTTGGGGTTACAAAGAAAAAAAAGCCTTCCAAAATATTAAAAGCTTGCTAACATCAACAAACGTTCTCATCCAATTTAGCAACACACTGCCATTAAGAGTGACCTGCGATGCCTCACCATACGGAGTAGGTGCCATCCTGAGCCACCAACTACCTGATGGCAGAGAAGCACCCGTCGCATATTACTCTAGGACTCTATCCAAAACCGAGCGGAATTACAGCCAATTGGACAGGGAAGCTCTAGCAATTGTCGCTGGAGTAAAACGCTTCCACGAGTACCTATATGGGCGGACTTTTCAAATCATAACAGACCACAAACCGCTGATGGGGATTTTGGCGGGAAACAAGCCAACACCTAATATACTGTCCCCAAGAATGACTAGATGGTCAGAGTTCCTAGCAGCTTATTCCTACACTCTGACACATCGCCCAGGGAAACAAATTTCCCATGCGGACGCTTTGAGCAGAGCACCCTTACCAGCAACCGACGAAGACCCGGCACCAGCGATGACAACGCTACAAATTGAAACTTGCCCCGATCTACCCATATCAGCTTATGATGTCGCCAGAGCCACCGCGAAAGACTCATTGACTGCCCGCGTTCTTAGCTGGGTAGGTAAAGGCTGGCCGGAGAATCAAAAAACTGAAAACTTTAAACCTTTCCGGTCCAGACAGACTGAACTTTCAATCCAAAAGGGGTGTTTGTTGTGGGGTGATCGGGTGGTAATCCCTGCCAAATTACAACCCAGGGTACTTAGGTTGTTACATGAAGGGCACCCGGGAATGGTTAAGATGAAAAGCCTTGCTAGAAGTTATGTTTGGTGGCTGGGTATTGATAAGGACATAGAGTATTGGGTAAGCTCATGCAACAAATGCCAGGCTATTAGACCGTCCCCACCAAAAGCACCCGTTAAGGACTGGGAAACCCCTCGGGGACCTTGGTCAAGAATACACATTGATTTCGCGGGTCCTACCAAGGGCATATCTTTTTGATTGTCGTTGATGCCTATTCAAATTGGCTTGAAGTAAAAGTTATGCCATCAACGACAACAGAAACTGTAATTAAAAAGCTGGACAACCTTTTTGCCACCCATGGCATTCTTGTCCAGACGTTCTTGTCTCAGATAATGGGCCACAGCTAACCAGCATACAATTTGAGCAATACCTAGCCTCCCTAGGTATAAGACATGCCCTAACTTCGCCGGCTCACCCGGCTGCGAACGGCAGGGCTGAGAGAATGGTCTGGTTTACTAAAGAAGGTTTAGAAAGAATGGACGCTGGAGATGTCCAACAGAAAGTAAACCGTTTGCTCACACTCCAGCACATAACGCCCAGTACCATAACCAACAAGTCCCCAGCAGAATTACTTATGGGGCGAAAGTTAAGATCACACCTTGATAGGTTACACCCAAATTTTACTCCAGAAACCCCCCCTGACTCCTCTTCACGGCTTAGACAATTCGAAATAGGTGATTTAGTATATGCTAAAAAATTCACCGGGGACCCGATATGGCTACCAGGACAGATTACCCAAATCACAGGCCCCAAATCCTACCGATTAATAATAGAGGATGGCAGGGAATGGAAGCGGCACATAGACCAGCTTCGATCCCAAATTATAGAGAGAACCACAGACTTACAACCATTCACTGACAAAACCGACGAATTGCAAATCAAGGTGGGGGGGGAAAGGCGAAAAGTAAATAAAGAACTGTTTGAAACCAAAACCAATGAAACATATAATCAAAAAGAGCAAATAAAAGACTCACTGTTTGGAGAGACTTGCGTGAAGAGCCCATCGGAAGAGGCCAGCCAGGCCAGCTCGACCTGCCCAGAGGAAACGGGAGGGAGCAGCAAAACCGCCAGCCTAAGAAACTCAGGCGGCGGTAAAATGGCTGACTCACCCTTCCAGACGGTTCCAGGGAGAAGAACGGATGACACAGCAGCCCCATCCGAACCGGTCGAAGACTTCACTAAGAATGAACCGCGCAAGTCAAGTCGAGTCCGGAAAAGCCCCGCCTACCTGCGAGACTACGTCACCACGTAGGACTGAACTAAGAGGGGAGGGGTGTTCTATATGTAAAGTGGGTGACTCCAAATCTGCAAACCTGATTGGTCAAATAGACTAAGCATTGGATTGGTTCACTAGGAACCAATCCAAAGAGCTGCTAAAAGGTGGCAAATTTAAGCAACTGCCATTGGCTGCAAGCAGGCAAGCCAGCCTGTATAAAAGGCTGGCCTCGGCTTCAGTCAAGTGTTCCTATTTACTGACTAGTTAAAGA
Organism: Laticauda colubrina; assembly: GCA_015471245.1. NCBI lineage: Eukaryota > Metazoa > Chordata > Lepidosauria > Squamata > Elapidae > Laticauda > Laticauda colubrina. Next base: position 826,393 of record BLBF01000262.1, read on the forward strand.
ATAAAGTATTTGTTGTTGGAACCCGGTCTACCTCGTGTGTTTTCCGAATAAAACAGGGTGAATGCCAGCAGAATCAATGTGGTATCCCAAAAAGTCTACCTGACCAATAACAAATTTGCATTTCATTCTGTTGAGCTTAATCCCTGTCTTTTTGAAACAATTCAATACTCTTCTTAATCGACTTAAAAAGTCTTTGGTACTGTCAGCTGCAATAAGGATGTCATCAAAGTAGGGGATGACTCCTGGTATGTTGTATAATAAATGTTCCATTATGGATTGGAAGATTCCTGATGTTATGCTTATGCCAAATTGTGTGTTATTGTCTGTGCTTCAGCAGTTTGCTCATCCACAGGGAATTGTTGGCCTGGCTCATATCTAATTTTGCAAAAATTGAACTTTTGCCCAATGAATGAAGCAATTGTTGTATAATGGGCACTGGGTAGGCAGTTTGCTGGAGACACTTATTAATTGTGGATTTATAATTCACATAAATTGTAATTGAGTCATCATGTTTTAAAGGAATGACTATGGGGTCTCCCAAAATCTACAGGTTCTAGCACTCCATGTGCAATAAGCTTGTCCAGCTGAGCATCCACTTTGGGGCACAGGCCAAAAGGTATTCTGCGCAATATGAGCCTGATTGGAGCCACCTGGGGGTCCAAATTAAGTGAGATGGGTGTGCCTTTATAACCCAGTTTGTCATCAAAAACTTCAGCAAAGTCAGAAAGTAATTGCTCTAAGTCTTGTGTAGTAGCTGAATTAATGCCAGTCAACTATAAGCCCAGGGAGGCAAACAATCAAGTCCTAACAAACTTGGTAAGCATCCATCCACTATAACAAGAAGGAGTTGTCCTTTGAATTGTTGAAATTGGATGTGAAGCTTGCTGTTTCCAATGACTGGAATGGCTTGACCTTGGTAGTCTTATAGTGACAGCTTGCACGATGTCAGTAATTTTCTTGAGATGTCAGGAACCAGATGCCTCAGTGTGTTCTAGGACAGGATAGAAAGGGAAAAGCCAGTATCCACTTCCATCTTGTAGGGTTTGCCTTCTAAAAGAACATCAACATGTATTTTGTTAATGTAAGAATAACAAGTTTGGTTAGTTAGTGCTTCAGCTCTTGGACATGCTTTATTTATTGTAAAGCAGTTCTCTTTTGGTTTAAAATTTTTGGCTGTGGCTGGTATGGAGTTGGCTGGCTCATATTCTTCCCAGCTTGGCAGATTCTTGCTTGATTCTTGGCATATTCTTTCTCTGGCACCTGAGGCAGATGATGTTACTGTAGTGGCAGATTGCATGGTTGCCTCCATAGCTCACACAGATGATCTGTGGTGTGATGAATCTCTTTTTGGCTATGTAGTTTCTTCTTTGGGCCAGCTGGGGACCCTTCAGATGATTGATTTCTTCTTCCTTGTGATAGAATTCTGTGTTGACAGCTTCTTCATAGTGAATGGGTATGTTGGTTCGTCTGCTCTGGTAGCTACTGGAGCTTTGAATTTCTGCCACAGAAGGTATTGACATTTTCATGGCTTGTGCCTCTTCAATGGCTGTTTTAGATTAAGGTCACCTTTGGCCAGGAGATGCCTCTGTAAAACGGAGGTCTCTAACACCCCAGATCAACTGATCTAAAAGCATGTCATCCAGGTCCCGGAAACCACATTGAAGGGCAGCCAATCTGAGGGCAATCATATCACTGCTGGTTTCTCCTCCAGCCTGGTTCCTTCTTCTGAAGGCGTCCCAGTGGGCTATGCGGGATGGCTTTGGTGTGTCATGGTTACTCAGCTATAGTTACTCGGTGGTTACTCAATTTACTCATACCACTCAGTGTGAAGTGGTTACTCTTGCAGCATTTCCCATATCACAGCTTTGATAGTTTGTGGGACTAACAGGGCTGTGGCAGTATCAAAGACAACTGCTCTGCAGAAGCTGAGGAAGTACGCTTTTCTTCTGTTAGCAGGGATCTCTGTCAGATTGGCGGCTTCCATCATGCACCTAAATCTGTTGATATAGGACACTCAAGTCTCAGTAGTCGGATGGAAAGGTACAAAGTTTGTACCAAACAACTCGACTGCTTCATTATTACAACAAGTGGAGCCTGAACAGGGACCCTCTTATTTCATCCGGCAAGGATTTGGTGCACCTTCAACCCTTTGTGGTTTCTTCAGCCTTTTGGTTTCTGTAAGTATGGGGTCTTTGCTTACTGAGGAACAAAGGAAACATGTAGATGAATTAGGTTATTTGTTGAAGAATAATAATACCGAGGTATCACAGAGAAATCTCTTAAGGCTGGTCAAGGAGATTGCAGCTCAGTGCCTATGGGACCCAGAAAAGGGGTCCTTAAAATTAACTGATTGGGAACGTATTGGGAAAACATTGCATACTGAACCTCGAGCAAAAATAGAAGTTTTGCAGGTGTGGCATTTATGTAGGCATGCAACTGAACAATTTGGTCACAATGAACTTTCTCTTTGAACACCTCCACCTTCACATTATACTAATGCTGTCATTTGGCCTCCTTCTTCACCTGAATATATGCCTTCAATTCCCTCAGCTCCTGCAGATACAGGGCAAAAGCCTTCTGACTCTATTGTTCAGTCTTCTTTTCAGAAAATGGTAGAGACTTGTAAAAGGGATGCCTCTGTCACAGGAACAAAACTTGAAGAATTACTGTCTGTTTGTCCAGTACAATATCGTCCTAGTCAGGCTACAGCTTGGACTGCAAGTAGCAGAATGGGAGGGTCTGCCTTATCAGATCTTAAGAGAGTTTAAAAGGCAGTTACAGACTATGGGATTAGTGGTAATTTTACAAGAGGACTTCGTGAAGAAAAAAAAATGGTTATACAATGATCCCTGAAGATTGGAAGCAAATATTTTGCATGATTTTAACATGCATGCAATATGTGGTTTGGAAGAGTGAATATATAAGACATACTCAAGCTGCTTCTTTAGGAGGAAGAGGAATATATACAGCTGAGCAGCTATTTGGTTCTGGACCATTTGGTACAATTCCTACTCAAGTTGTTCTTCCTCCAGCTACATTAACTATTGTTTCTAAATGTGCCTTTCGTGTTTTTCTTAAGGTACCCCAAGCTGGAGAACCTTGAGCAAATTTTTGAACCTTTGACAGAATGCCAATGAGCCTTATGCTGACTTTGTTGAGCATTTGTCCAAAGCAATCAGACAGCAGTTTGATCATCAGGAAGCTGCTGGTGAACTTCTTCGCCAGTTAGCTATTGAAAATGCTAAAGGCTAGGTCACACTGGCCGACGGATGCAAAACGTATGCAAAAAGGACACAGCGGAAGAGTAAAATTTCGGGGGTGGCTCCATCTGTTGTTATCTGCTCTCAAAAGTGGTGAAAATTTGCATAAACTGAACGGAAAACAAGGGAAAGAAACGGACGGGGGTAGTAGGTAGCGAGGATGTTAAGCGGATGTTCGTAGGAAGCCTAGCGGATGGAAGTGGATGGAAGTGGATGATACATCCGCAGGGCTTCCAGGGGAGAATAGCAAAGTGGACACGTAGCGGAAGGAGAGGATGCATAGCGGATGATGCGGATGCATCATGGACGCCTATAGGATGCATAGCGGATGCATAGTGGATATCTAGCAGATGCAAAGCATTCACTGCGCATGCAGGGAGGATGAATTGTGTCATCTCCGTAGACATAAAAGGATGCAGCTCGCAAGCAGTCACCATTCAGACCTGCTGCCAGAGACATCTTGAAAGAACACCATGGTTCGTCAGTCAGGGAAGAAGAGAAAGCCTGTGCCTACTCCTGCCAGCCCTGGCAAGAAGGACAGAACCACCATCCCACCCCCTGGCACTGACTCTGAAGCTGCTGGTGCTTCTGCTGCTGGTGGCGCTTCTGCTGCTGGTACTCCTGGTGTTGCTGCTGCTGGTGCTTCGCCTGCTGGTGCTGCTGGTGGTTCTCCTGCTGCTGCTGCTGTTGGTGCTTCTCCTGCTGCTGCTGGTGGTGCTGCTGCTGCTGCTGTGGTGGACCAGCCCCAAGGCCCTCAAAGCCCTGCTGCTGAAGGCCCTGAAGCCCCTACCAGAGGGAGGAAGAGGCAAGGCAAGGAGAACGGAGAGAGGAAATAGTACTCCATTTCCGAAGACCATGAGGAGGAGGTGCTAGAATGGCTGAGAGAGAACAAGTACTTGTGGAGAAAGGGCCACAGACTCTATCATGACACCAAGAGAAAGCAGGCAGCGTGGAGAGACAAGGCAGAGAGCCTGGGCTACACTGCAGATGTACTCCTGGGATGGTGGAAGCACATGCACACCTGGTATGGCAAGCTGCACCAGAAGAAATCTGGCCAGGCCGCTGTTATGCTCACTGACTGGGAGATGTACATCATGGCAAATTGCAGCTTCCTGGAGGGTGAGGTCTGCCACCGAGGAGCAGCCCTTCTGTCAACCCTCTCCCTCAGACAGCCCACAGACAGCCACTCCTCTTCCAGCCAGGAGACAGCTACCATGTCCAGGCAGGTGTCTTTGGAGGGCCCCATGGCAGAGACCCCCCCCCGACAGCTGCACTCCCCATGCCAGAGGACGTGGAGGATCCCCTGTCTCAGATGGAGAAAGAAGAAGCAGCTGCCAGAGACCAACCCACCCCCACCCCCAGCTCCACCTCCACAGAAAGCAGGCAGAGAGGCAGACTGGAGGGACAGAGCCACACTGTCCTCTTGGAGATCAGGAACACAATCAAAACCAGCACAGATCTTCTCTCTCAGCTTCTCTCCACAGTGACATACCATCCTCGAACCGCAAGCCCTTCATCACATATGTGAGCCAGACCCTCATGGACCTGCCCGAGGCCCAGTACCAGGTGATGAAGGAGAAGATCACAGCACTGCTGCACCACCTTCCAGGCCCAGCTGAACCTGCTCCGATCCACTCCAGGACTGCTCCTCCACCCCAGGCGATGTCACAGCCCTTCCAAGGCTTTCAACAGCCACTCACCTACCAAGGCTACAAGTACCAGGACTTCCCATAGCAGAGGCATCCCTTCCCAGTCCAGGCCCAGGTACATCGCATGCCACAGACGCCTCGCCTGACCCAGCTGCAGACCAGACAGCCCCACTGCACTCCTCCTTCCTCCACCCCACAGTCAAGCCCTTCAACAGAAAATCTGTCATCAGTCCTGTGCCTGACATCCCAGGTCCTTGAGGAAGGGCCTCTCAACCTCACAGGACTGAGACAGTTTTCTGAGAGCTTCCTGAACACACCATCCCCTGTTGTACTCTCAGGGCCAAGCATCCCAATGGCGCCTCAGACCAGCACTCCAGCCACAGCCACATCCACAGTCCCTGGCTGCTCGACAGCTGAGACCATGGACATGCCTCAAAGTGACTGAGAATCGGGCCAGAGACTGAGTTGCTACCTGTTCACTTTATCTTTGCTTAAAGACACTTTACTTGGTTCATTTTGCTTTTTTAATAAAGTCATACAGTTTACTTAAGACAGTTATTAATAAAGGTTATCTTTGCTTCACACACTTGGTTCATTTTATTTACTTAATAAAGTGTTGGTGAAAAGTTTTAACAAATGGTTAAGCCTTTGCATGCTTGTGGGATAGGTAAGGATAGTTGTGGGATGGGTAAGGATAGTTGTGAGATGGGTAAGGATAGCTGTGGGATAGGTAAGGATAGCTGTGGGATGGGTAAGGATAGTTGTGGGATGGGTAAGGATAACTGTGGGATGGGTAAGGATAGTTGTGGGATGGGTAAGGATAGCTCTGGGATAGGTAAGGATAGTTGTGGGATGGGTAAGGATTGCTGTGGTATTGATAAACCTCCAGTGCAAGCATAGTGGGACTGTATGGTCCACCCTCCCAGCTGCCATACATATGGCCCTTTTTTATCAATAACAATTTATTCATTGATCAACACATTTCAAAATAAACAAAGCTCTTTATTAATGCCCTATTCATTGTAGGACCACTCAACATACATGGCACAATCTCATCAGTGTGATGAGACAGGCTCAAGGAAACATCCATTAAGCATCTACCATCCTGTCTTGCCACTCCACTGATCCAGCTGGGGAATTGCACCAGTGTTTCAGTAGGTTGCGCTGCTTCTTCCCTTCACATGAAGCTCTGTTGGGGCCTTGTACATCCACAGTGTCTATCAGGTTTTGTCCTTGCCTCCATTCACCAGGCTCCATGTCCCCATTCCCTTGTTGACGGTCCACAAGCCTGTTCTGCAACACTGGGTAGCGGGTGCGTATGAGATTGTGCAGGATGCAGCAAGCTTCCACGATGTTCCTCACATTCCCGGGGTGATGCTGCATGGTGGTGAGAAGTACCTGGAATCTGTTGGCCAGGATGCCAAAGGCATTCTCCACCATCCGTCTTGCCCTGGACAGCCTGTAGTTGAAGATCCTCTCTTCACGGGTGAGGTATCTGGAACTGTAGGGCTTCATGAGGTAAGTTCTGAGGGAGAAGGCGTCATCCCCCATGATGAAGTAGGGCACATCTTGTGTGTCATTGAGTAGGGGGTCTGGATCTGGAAAACCCATGATGAGGTTGCGTTCCAGCCCACCCTTGAGGTCACTGGCGTTGTATACCTGGCTATCTGAAGCTGACCCATTGCCTGAAGCATCAATGTACATGAACTTGTAGTCAGCATCAACCATGGCAAAGAGGATGATACTGAAGAAGCCCTTGTAGTTGTGATAAGAGGACCCTGAGTTGGCTGGAGCTTTTCAGGCCACATGCTTCCCATCTATGGCTCCAACAGTGTGGGGAAAGTTCCACCTCTGATACCACTGCTCTGCAACTTTTCTCCAGCCTTCTTCAGTGGTGGGGCACTGGAGGAGCTCCCCCACGAATTCGATGATGGCCTACACCACTTCTCTGACCACCTTGCTGATGCTGTTGTGTGGCACCCTCCAGGCATACTGCATGTTTCTGTATGTGGTTCCAGAGACCAGGTGGCGCAGAGTCAGTGCCACCTTCAGTCCAGGGTCCAAGCTGGGACGGAAGTTGGTGCTCGGCTTGGTCAACCTGGGTCTCAGACACTCAACAATTTCGTCAAACATGGCTGGTGGCATCCTCATGAAGTGCTGGAATGCACGAGTGTCTTCATTTCTCAGCTCCACCATCAGCTTGTCATACAGTCCAAACTCCACTCTTCTCCCGATCCATCGTTGGACCCACACAGCTCTTGGATGTCTGCTTCTTCTCCTTGCGTAGAAAAGGTGAAACAGTCTGAAGAGGGCTTGGTTCTGGTGTTGAATGATGGCAGCTACCATAAGGAATGTGTGATGATCCATGGTGGAGATCAATGGATGATATGGAAGAGCAAGAGCAAGGGTGAAGAGGTCTGTACACCACGGCTGCTGGACTGTTAGTGAGATCCAGGTGATTTCCTCCCCCTTTTTATAGGAAATATAGGTTTTCCTCTTGGTGTCCTTCCACATACTCTAGGCATACTTCAGACATCCTAAATTTCCAAGATACATCCCATATACAAACATTTTGTCCGTTTTAATGCTTTATATACAAGATGCATCCGCTTACATCCTTTCTATTTCCGTGCTACTAACGCTGTGTGGACTTTCTGTGTACCTTTCGCTTCCTCCCTCTTTCCGCTTTCAGCTGCAGTGGATGTGAGTTGAAGGGATGTCCAGAGGATGACGAGAGGATACAGTGGACATGTTACGGATGACAACGGACAAATTTCCCATGGAGGTTAAAATAGTTCCATCTGAATTTAAAGATCCTCTTCCTTTGGGATTAATTGGCTTAATTTTGCCTCATTCTGCACACAAAAAGGGCTGTTTTGTTGTGCCTGGTGTAATAGATTCAGATTACACTGGTATCCTCATGATTCAGATTTGGGTGAATCTTCCTCAAGTTCTTCCTTGTAATTCTTCTGTTGCTCAATTGCTTCTTCTTCCATATGAAATTCCATCTCCTGGTATAGGTAATCGTGGGGATGCAGGATTTGGATCAATTTCTTTATCTGTAGGCTTACTTCATCAGCTGAACTCCTCTCATCCTTTGTTAATGCTCTTCCTTAATAAACAACCATTTCAAGGGTTATTGGATACTGGAGCCGATATTACTGTCATCCCCTCTTTACAGTGGCCAGTACAGTGGCCAAAAACGACAGTTTCTTCATTGTGGGGAATAGGAGGTTCTACAGCTGCTTGGCAGAATGTTCAAGAAATTAATGTTACAACATCTGTTGGTAAGTCCTTTTTCCTATAACCATACATTCTAGATATTCAAACTAATATTTGGGGCCATGATATCCTTTCTCTTCTTAATACCCATTTGATTCTTGATGATAGCTCTTCCTCTTAAATGGCTCTGTTCTATGCTGGTTTGGGTGGAACAATAGCCATTATCACGGGAAAAATTCACTGCTTTACAACAGTTGGTTCAAGAACAAATGGCTGCTGGTCATATAGAACCTTCTACTAGTCCTTGGAATACTCCTGTTTTTGTTATAAAAAAGAAAAATGGGTAATGGCGTTTCCTTCAGGATTTAAATGTATCCAATCCATGTCCTTTACAATGTGGTCTACCAAATCCTAACTTAATTCCTAATTTTTATAAATTATTGGTAGTTGATCTTAAAGACTGCTTTTTTACTATACCTTTGCAGCCTCAAGACAAAGAAAAATTTGTGTTTACTGTCCTAGTTTTTAATAATAGCATGCCCACAAAACGATATCATTGGCGAATATTGCCTCAGTGAATGCTTAATTCCCCTACACTTTGTCAATATTTCATGGATAATGCCCTTCAACCCTTTTGGAATAAATTTCTTTCCTATTTAGTCTATCATTATATGGATGATATATTGATAGCAGCCCCGGATTTTGATGAATCTAAGTTATTAAAAGAGTTAACGGATATTGTGGCACAACAGGGATTGTATATAGCCTCAGACAAAATTCAAAAGGTAGAACCTTATAGCTACTTAGGACATAGAATGTTGCACAATTCCTCCATTCCATTTCTTCCTGAATTACAAGTACAGAAATCATATACATTAGTACAATGGCAAAAATTACTTGGCATTATTAATTGGGCATGCCCATTCTTCTACATTACAACTGGTATGTTGCCCTTATTTCAGTCTTTGAAGGGAGCACGATCACCAGGAGATCTATTTGTATTAACTGATCTTCAAAGAACATACCTTCAAAAAATATTGAATGAGTTTAAGCATTGATATGTGGACAGGATAACATCCTTAACAACAGGACTTCGGTTAGCTATTCTTCCCACTACACCCTTACCCACGGGATGTCTTTGTTCTAATGCGTCTCCACAAGCGGTCAACATTCATGAATGGATTAATTTGTCAGCTACTCCGCCTAGAAGCATTTATCCTTATCAATCAGCATCAGAGGATTTGATTATTAAAGGTCGTAAACAAGCCTTACATCTTACAGGACAAGATCACATTAGCATAGCTTTCACTCGTACAAAAGTTGAACATGAGCATTTGATGATGATTTCAGAATCATCTCAGATAGCCTTTTCTCAATATGTAGGAAACTTGTTGTATTCTTTTCCCAAGGATCCTAAAATAGTGGTTACTACTACTTTAAATCCGGCCTTTTCTTCCATTTTTTTGATGAAATCCTATTTCTAAAGCTCTTATAGTCTTTACTAATGGATCAACTACAAGGGATGTGGTTGTTTGGCAGATTCAGCAACAATGGTATTCTAAATTTACTGCCACACAGACTTCAGCTCAACGTGCTGAGCTGCCTGCTATGATTTTGGCTTTACGATTGTTCAATGACCAACCTATTAACTTAATCATTGATACTCAATTTGTGTATTTAGCTATGCAATATCTTCCCTTATTGTGCTCTATCTTTGGATAAGAATTTGTTATCCTTGTTTTTATCTTTAAATAATAGTTTGGAAACTCACTTGTATTCTTTGTATGTAGAACACATTTGAAGTCATACTTCCTTTACTAATGCCTTGACTGAATGAAATCGGAAGGCAGATGAATCCTTAAAGGATATTGCATCTTTGTTTGCTGATCCTGTTGCTAGTCATTCTTATTTTCATCAAAATGCCAAATCCCTTGCAAAGCAATTTAAAATTTCATTATCTCAACCCCGGAATATTGTCCGTGCTTGTCCAGCTTGTCAGCAACTGGAAGTTCCCTTTCCAATGGGTGTCAACCCACGAGGAACTGAAGCTAATCAAATTTGGCAAATGGATGTAACTCAATTTTCAACCTTTAAGTCATACTGTTATCTTCATACGTCTATTGACACTCATTCACACTTCCTTTGGGTTACTGCTTCAAAACATGAATGTACTTCAGATGTTATTTCTCATTGCCTATCCTCTTTTTCTGTAATGGGTCGGCCTTCTCAGTTTAAAACTGACAATTGCCCTGTTTATATTAGTAAGGAATTTCAAACTTTTGTCAGAAATGGAATATTACTTTAGTGCACGGAATTCCTTAGAACTCTCAGGGTCAAGCTATAGTTGAGCAAGCTCATCGTACTTTTAAGGCATTGCTTTAGAAACAATTACAAACTGAGTCTGGCCCTTACCATCTGCGAAAGATTCAAAATCTCATTGCTGTAGCATTATATACTTGGAATTATTTAACCTTTTTAGATTCTCTTGCAGACTCACCTGTTAATTTTGTATTTTCAAACAACTGAATCTTTAGCAAGGCCTTTGGTAAAATATCGCCAAGCTCCAGATCCAACCTGGAAAGGCCTTACACCGCTGATCACCTGGGGTCGTGGTTAGGCTGCCATGGAAGATCTTTCTACTTGACAAGCAGTGTGGGTTTCAGCGCTCTGTGTTCGTCCATGTCATAGCATGGCATCAGGGCCTTCACAACCCGATTCCGGATTTCAATTTTCATCTGAACATGGAAGTCTGTCTTTCAAGGTCGACACACCCGCAACCCATCACTTGGGACCAGGATAAATCTACTACATATCAAGCTCAACAACAACTGCAGCAGGCCTCATTACCTCAAACTCCTGAAAATCTTGCTGCTGTTTTTGATATTATTACTGCTAACTCTGTTACTATTTTACTTTGTTTTTTCTTGTTTATGGTTAATGGTGTTTCTGCTCAAAATGACACTTCTGTGGTTTGTCTTAACCCTAATTTGTGGGTTCATCATGCCCAATACACGTTTATGACCCATGGCACAAGTATTACTTTATACTATGCCCCAATGGCATTTGGTCAAATTTCTTTTACCCCTAACTTAATCATGTCTTCTATATATATATATATTTTTAAAGTTTTTATTAATTTTCTACAAACAGACAAACATACAAAACATTAAAAACATCTACTCTCATATATACTTCCGGTGTATCGGTTGGTTCATCAGTTTTGTGCATTCATTTTATAGTGTCAGTTACAGTTATATTGCATAACCACTCATATTGTCAATCCATATTCTAATATTACTAAAAAAAATAAAAAAATCTTTTTCTGACTATACTTTTAATCATTCATGCTTTGTGAGATAACAATACTTCAAACAGTTTATTCTATAACTTATCATATAATCATAACAAATCAATCCTAAAAACCCTTCATATATATAATACTAATGCTCTATTATTGTATTTTATCATCTAACCATTGATAAAAAAAA
>BLBF01000262.1:848011-873996 GCA_015471245.1 Laticauda colubrina
TTCTATTGCTTGAATAAATTTTCTGGCAAAGCCCATCTGTTCCAATAGTAATAACATAAATCTCCAGTTCACGTTGTCAAATGCCTTTTGAGCATCTAGGAATATCAAAGCCATTTGTTTTTCAGGATGAGCCTCATAATATTCCAAGGTATCCAAAATTACTCTCATGTTGTCTCTAATTTGTCTCTTTGGTAGAAATCCATTTTGATCTGGATGGATAAAATTATTTAAATATTTTTTCAGTCTTTCTGCTAAGATTGAAGCAAAGATTTTATAATCTGCATTCAATAAGGAAATAGGTCTGTAGTTCTTAATTTGCAACGGGTCAGCCTCTTCTTTTAAAATAAGTGTAATATAAGCCTCTGACCATGTTTTGGGTGTCATCTTTTTTAACATAACTTCATTCATAATTTCTAACAATGGAGTGTTCAATGATTCTTGAAATTTTTTATAGAATTCTGCCGGAAGCCCATCTGGACCTGGTGCTTTCCCATTATTTTGTCTTTTAAATGCTTCATTTAATTCCATCATTGTTATATTGCTTTCTAACATTTCTTCAGTCTCTTTAGGTATCTTCGGTAAGTTAACATTCTGTAAATACTGTTTAATTTTTTTCTCATCAATATTCTCTTGTTTATATAGTTGTCCATAATAATCTCGAATAATTTCCTTTTTCTCCTTATTACCACAACAAACTTGACCTTGATCATCTATTAGTTTCAATATTTTTCTTGATTCCTTCTCCTTTCTACGTCTCGGTGTTACAGCTGCGATCTCGGGGCTCTGAGATCTCAGCTGATATTTTTGCCTCTGGTCGGTTCTAACGGACCTAAACCGTCCCGTAGAGACGGGGATTGTGAAGGGCACAGTCCCAGGATCCCAGAGATATCGCAAAATCTCTGGTTTGATCCGGGAGAAGCCCTTTTGCTGGAAGCAGAAAGGCAGCCTCCAAAGCTGCTGAAGTCGGGACAACTCCGGAAAGAAAGGGATTTAAATGAGCGTGTATCAGTTGGGTGAGAAATTCTTTTGCATTATAAATTGATTAAGACTTGAAAGGACATCCTGAACAAAGAAGAAATCTGTGGCTTTATTTTTGTTTTGACTGAACCTTGGTTGAGCGGCGTTTAAGTGATGTCAAATTGAGACTTAGTTTTTTTTTCTTATTTTCTTTGAGGACTTTAAGGTGACTTTGTAGGTAACCGGATTGAATTTTCTCTTATATATATTTTTATTTTTTACTTGATTTTTATTTTTTATCTTTTTAACTTTCTTTTTAGGATAGAGGCTCCCTTTGACTATCTTTTTTTTTCTTTTGTTTGAGTTCTTTATAAATATTTTTTCTTTTGGCTGGGGGGGGAAAGAGTATTAAGAGATGCTGCAACACTGCCAACTAGAGGCTTGAAAATATTTTATTTGAATTGGGGAGAAAAGCACTTCTTTTCAAGGACATTTTAATGTGATAAGATAGAGGGAGAATACAGTAAAATATTATTACAGGTGCTCTCTTGGACTCTTATCAATATCTCAACATTTGAGGCTTGGCTTTGAAGCTGCTGGAGAAGACAGTCATAATAAGAGCCTTGGATAAAGAAATAAAGTGCAATGTACAGTGCATATATATATATATATATATATATACCTTTGAAACTCCTACTCGCCAGCCTTTTTGGTAAATTTTAACTCTAGTATTTTTGCTTTTTATTTTAAAGGGAAAGCCTCAGAGTTCTTTCTTTTTTCTTCTCTTTCTTTTTTTTTTCTCTTGCTTCTTTGCTTCTTCCATTTATTTTAATTGGATTAGGGTCTAGAAGAACCTGAAGACCTTTCTTTTTCCTTTTTCCTTTTTTCTTTTTTGGTTTTGGGCTTTTTACTATTGGATTTTTTTTTCTTTTTGATTTTTTTGGACTATATTTGGTTACTATACCAGCTGGATTTAAAGTCAAAGAGAGCTTGAAGCCTTGGAAATATTAAAATGAGCAGGAAGCCAAAATCATTCGGCGTATTTGCTTCTACCTCTGCTTCCCCACCACTTGAAGGACAACTTTTAATTCAGACAATGTTGAAGTAAGATAAGGAACAAGAAAAAGTAAATTTACAGATGATTATGCAAGGAATTCAAGATATTAAGATAAAAATAGATACCATGGACAAAAAAATAGAGAAATCTGATGAAAATTTTAAACAAATGATGGGAAAGTATGAGGAGAGATTCCAAAAAATTGAGGAAGAAGGAAAACAAAGAGAGGAGAAGATTGGAAATATTGACACTAGATTAACAGTGATAGAATAAGAAAAAAATGGGATGTTGAGGTGGGAGATGGAAAGGTCTTCTATATTTGTTGTCTCAACTATAATCTATTTCACAGTCCTGGCTATTTTCTACACCCCGTATGCAATTGAATTCTGTCCATTGACGTTACTTGAAAGTTAGTCAATTTACAAGGGGTCTGTGTTTCTGCTGTCACGCTAAACACACTTGGCTTCATTATTGGTCTGATTATGATGCTGCTCAGCACATATTAAAAAAGCTAGGGAATTATAGTTATTGTTCTGACTATTATTGGTTGTCAGGTACCTTTAATTCTTCTTTGCATGGAATTAATATAGCTCCTGATATGTATCCTGACAGTTTTCCTTTTTTTTAATTCCTCTGATCAATCTAATACAGGATCGATATGCGCTGGTTGGCAGCTTAAGGATCCTAATGTGTGGTTCTTTTTTGATAAATATACTACTAATGTTCATCCTCAGAATTATCAATGTGCAACTATAGGTTATTAACTATAGGTATGCTCCCATCAACTCGACAGTGGCGTTCCTCTCTGGGGCCTACACAAAATGATGAAGTCATTATTGACACACAGTTGTCTTCTGGTTCTACATTTGGCTGTGCATTGGCAGGGGCCGTTACAGGAGTCCTTACTCTAGGCTCTTATCCTGGCATAATTGCTCAAGAAAACAGACAATCTATTTTGGTCTCACCTGCAGACTTGAAAAATCCATCAATGCTACCGCTATTATTATTCGTGATTTACAGCATGAAATAGAAGACTTAAATCAAGATGTCTTACAGCAATGTTTTGCCATAGACTATCTTTTAGCCCATCAGGGAGGGTTCTGTACGTTAGTTGGATGCCGTGGATGTGCTGTGCATTTTCATTCTTTGAATAAAACTATTGAGGATGAGCTTGCCAATTTACAATCATACATTCAAAATAATATCCATGCTCATTACTCACCTTTTGAGTGGCTAACCAATTGGCTCCCTAATTCGTCTTGGCTCAGACAGTTTTTCTTTTATGCTATAATTATTATTATTGTACTAATTGCAATCTGTTGTTTTATTCAATGTATTCCAAATTTATTCACATTGTTTCATCCCGCTTCCCCCTCTCTTAACTCTCTTCAATTGCGATACATTTATAAATTTTTGAATTCTCCATTTAAAATAAAAAAACGAGGATATGTAGAGTTGTAATTGCAGGAATGTTCCAATCTTGGATGGATAAAGATAAAGGATGTTTCCAAGCAAATACAACTCAGGCAAACAAAGTGACTGATCTATGGATAAAGGAGGATTAGAAAGGGGAAGTAGACATAATTAATTGTATGGATTGCTGTACTAAACAGTAATGAAAGTTAAGCAGTAACCAAAATTAACCAATGATGGAGGATAACTAAAAATGTATATAAATGCAAAGACTATACTCCAATAAAGATCATCATCATCAGTTGTTCATGATCAAACAACTCGACTGCCTCTCGTCATTACAACACTAGAGGACAATCATTTAAATATGAACCAGCAGTGTGCTGCAGCCACCAAAGAAGCCAATGCAATCCTAGGCTGCAATTTACAGAGGGATAGAATCAAGATCACATGAAGTATTAGCACTGCTTTATAATGCCTTGGTAAGACCATAATTGGAACACTACATTCAGTTTTAGTCACCACTATAAAAAAGTTGAAATGTGTGCAGAGAAGAGCAACAAAGATGGTTAGGGGGAGGAAGGCTAAGGCATATGAAGAATGGTTGCAGGAATTGGTATAGAAGGACTAGGGGTGTTATGATAACAGTGTTCTTATATTAGAGGGGACCCACAAAGAAGAGAGGATTAACCTATTTTACAAAGCATCAGAAGGCAAGATAAGAAATGGATGTAAACTAATAAAGTGGAGAAGCAATCTAGAACTAAGGAAAAATGCCTGAGAGTGAAAACAATTAACCAGTGGAACGGCTTGCCTTCAGAAGTTTATTTTATTTATTTATTTTATTTGTTAATCGCTTACAAGATAATAGGTATAAGTATAAACATGAGTTAGAATACAGGAAATAGGTACAAATAAATGGCTACAATAGGACAGGGACGGGAAGCACAATGGTGCATTTATGCACAATCCTAACAGACCTCTTTGGAATATGGGTACTCCATCACTGGAGGCTTTTAAGAAGACACTGAACAGACATTTGTCTGCAATGGTATAAGGTTTCCTGCTTAAATAGGGGATTGGATTAGAAGACCTCCTTCAAACTCTGTTATTCTGTTATTCCTTTGAGGCCAGCCAAAAGCATCCTATTATAATAACAGAATGTTGGTGCCTAAAAGTACTTCTCCCCTTTGTCAGCATTACTTTTGAAAGAATTAGAAAGAAACAATGATCATATTTCTTATGTAGATCTAAAAATCTCTTGACTGACCATTGTCCAGGCTATAATTTTTCCTTTTCCTGTTTCTTTAGGTATTTTCCAGATCATTACATAAATCTATATGAACAATATTTCAATATTTTATTGCTACATCTCCCTGGATTGTCTTAATTACACAGTAAGGCAAATACCTAACTTTAGAGATCACTAATCTACAGGATTGTTTTCTCTAGCATGTGCCCTTCTCTCAATTCACCTTAAGATAGATAATTCAAGGCCTAAAATGTTTTTAATTTTCAAATTTAATTTGTGAGTCTTATGACTTATATTTCCATTTTAGTTTATTTTAATGATATTGGTATATTGTTTTATTTAAATGTGTTATTTTATATGATGCAAGGATAATGTGGTTTACTTGTTTGATGTTCAGTACACACTGGGGATTATTTAATAATCCTTGATAATAAAATTGTAACTATGATTTACATAAATACTTCATCTGATGCTATGATAGCTGTCTATGTATAGCTTTGTTGTTTTTCAATTCCATCTTCTATTCCTCTTTTTTTGCTTGGTTTATGGAATATTTTGGCTAATTAAATATTACAGCTGCTGTTAAAAAAATAAGAACAAAAACTGTACAGCAATAAAAAAGCTACTTGCAAAGCAAACTCTCAGAAAAGCTGTTCCTTTAACATTTATAGTGTGTCCACCCAGACAGAAGATCTGGCCAAATGCCTAACCATTCTCCATTCAGCTTGGAGCAATGAAAAATGAGTCAAGGATCAAGTTCCAGATGCAAGGTACTATTATTTGCATCTGGACTAATTAGTTATTCCAGAACTACTGCAATTGTTAAGGAAAGAAAACTAATCCCCTATCCCCAGAATGCATTGTCAAGATCATATTTATTTCAAAATTCTTTAATTTCCAGTTTGAGCTTCAGTGCTTTCTTAAAATAAGGTAAGATGATGATGAGATGATGATAAAAATAATTTATCTTAGTAAAACAAATGCAAATCCAAAGCATATTTTAAATTTTAACGATATGGTCAACAACCAACTGTATTTTAACAATTGTTGACATTAACGATATAAGTATAGTACTAATAGAAAAGAATGTATTATTTTTTGTTAGAGAATAGAGTTTTGCAATATTATATAAAATTCATTTTGGCATTATCAGTAAATCATAGGTTTGAAAATTTTATATTGGTGTCATAAGTTAATCATTGAACATAGAGATGTTCTGAGTAAAGCATATCCAGCTTTCTACATATAAGTCTACTGAAGGTAGAGTAAATTTTTGCAATCCTGCAAAATTAGTCATTTTGTAATATACTTTGTATTACCTTAGGTTTTATTTTGTAGATATTTTCTAATGAATGTATTTCATTGCCGAATAGTTTTGTTTCTCAATAGAATTAAATGCTGCACATAAATTCTGATAGAAATGACTGTGTCTGCTAAAAATGCAGTTTTGGAGCACCCTTTTTTTTCAGAGAAAACTGGTCTGACTTTTGTTTTCAAGATAAACAACAGAAGAGAGTCTTTTCAGCAATTCTTTTACATGTCTAAAAAGAAGCTAATTGACTAAATTAAAAAAAAATGAAGCTAATTCTTATATATTATATAATTATATTATCTAATGCAAGCCATGTTTTATTATTTGTATTACCTAACGCAAGCCATGTTTATCCGTTATATTGAGACAGAAAAGCATAAAATATCTATGAATACTTCTCAATTAAAATATGATAAATAAGCAAGATCTGTGAAACTTGCAGAACTTACAATTTTACAAATCTGATATATCAGCCAGAAGGAAAAATGCACAAGTATTTTCTCTTTATTTATTTACAATACTTTTTCCTTGTATTTTTCTCTTTATGTTTCTAGGATAGCTTATAATAGAAATACTTTAAAATGAAATCAATAAGAACAATTTACATAAAAGCCTAATAGTAATAGGAAAATAGGACAGTTTAAATAATGAAATACTACAATTTAATTTCAAAGTTGTAGATTGTATAAATCATTTAATAATGTTCCATACAAATCCGTATTCTGGGTTTCTTAACATGATAATAAGTTAATGGATTTTTTTTTATTAGCAGGAGCAGCCATTGGATTTTGAATACAAGTCATTATGTGGAAAAAACACTCCGTCCTTTACCTTTTGGTTTTGGCCATTGCAATAAACAATGTAGTATATGGACAAAACAGAAGGAAGGGACAAAGGTTAAGTCCTCTAGCAAGAAAAGACAATCTTCAGGGTAAATTCCTAGAATTTGATATAAGTATTATATATGAGAAGGAAGTGCTAGAGGTTGCATGAAAGATTCCCAGGGGAAAGTGATATATTTCTTTACCTGCATTTTGTATCTTCACAAATGTCATGGAATTCTCTATTTTCATCCTCAGTGGATTACAAAGGACATTGTTATTCTCTTCTGAATGTCCATCTCTTTCTAATGGCAGTCATGATTCATGGAATATGCATTGAAATACATATAGGACCCACAACCATATTTTCAGAATGGTTTGGGAGACATTCAGATGGTCTGGTAATCATGTCTATTGATAAACATGGCTGTCATTGCTACTGGATTATATTGAGCTGTTGATCTAATAACATCTTAATACACGGGGGAGGTAATATAAAATAATTGTAGAATAGAAGTTACACTTGCCTACAATTGTGAATTATTTATATGCATTGAAGGCTACCTGTGAAATAATATTAAAATGTTACATCTATTATCTCTATAGTGCTCTTTCTCTCTAGTGCAAAGCATCATCATTTTGAATTCGTGACCTAAATGATCCACTCTATTCTGTAATTCTGTAAATCAGAATTGTACAATTGTGAATTGTGAAACAGCTCTAAGCAAATCATCTTAAAAATGATGAATGTTCAACAGTGACAGACTATTTCAGAAGGAGTTATACTGTATAAATAGAAACTGGGCACAATCTGTTAGGAATGCTGTATCTGATATTACAGATTCTGTATTCAGCTATTCCCAAGGTCCTTCCAGCATTCCAAGATACTGAGTGATGTTAATGAGACTTTTCAAGGGGTGACTGTTTAGTACTGTGTACCAAAGCAAAAATGGAATTTTATGTTCTAAAACTTCCCTTATTCCATGCATTTACTTACAGTTATTCTATTATGTGAGAAAGAAGTTAAAATGCACTTCAGTGAAGTTAATGAAACTTATTAGCTTCTCTTATTGGCATGCTATTTCGTATTCTTCTGGTAAACCATGTTTAGGCCTAGAAGATTTGATATATAATGGATGGGAAGGAATTTTACTGATGTCTAAAGGTGCTTTTTTCAAAAGAACTTCCTTCAGTTTTATTTCCTTTGAAAATACTTCGTTTCTCATCCAAGAAGCTTGTTCAATTCTAATTGTCTAAAAGAAAATAGAAGGACGTATATTCTTTGCAATCAAATGGTCATTAGCACTCTGAATTAAAGTGCAAACGGATGTGAAACATTCTTGAGAATTTTCCATTCCTCATTCCTAAGAAAATCCACATACATGTCTCTGAGGATACAGATAAACTCCCAAGTGGCTTCAACAAATCTCAGAGCTAACAACCAATCCTCAGAGTGTTAATGACTGGATGACTTCAAAGAATATAAATCCTTCAATTCCCCTCTAGTCAGTTAAAACTGAATTTGGATGAGAAGCAGAATGTTTTCAAAGGGAAAAAAAAGTTGCCTTTTTAAAAAAAGCACCTTTGGGATAGCCATGATTTGGATGATTCAAAATCTCCATGGACAATTTTACTGAGTTTTTATTGTTTGAATTTGAACATCATTAACTGAGGGAATGAGATAGAAAATTCTGTTTCACAAGTTGTCCATGCTTATGTTTAAAACAACTGATAATATAGAGATGTGCAAATCAATATACATCAATATCCTTTGAAGTTTCATCATGGTTGCCTTGATAGTGGTGTCCATGGAATGACAATTTTGAAAGCAGCCCCACTCCTTTTGTACATGCATTACAATGCTTCATTTTTAATGTATGAATTTTCTCAACATGTCATTTCTAATCTTGTCCTTTTTAGATTCTGTCTGTTTTATTGACATCATCTTTGTTCTGGATAGTTCTGAAAGTGCAAAGAGTATATTATTTGATAAGCAGAAAGAGTTTGCTATTCTCTTAAGTGATAAAGTCTTCCACATGAAGCCCACCCGTGCTCAAAGATATGACATCAGACTGGCCATCATGCAATTCAGTAGTACTGTCAGAATTGACTATCCTTTTTCAGTGTGGAGAAACTTACAGATTTTTAAGCAAAAAGTCAATGAAATGAGCTACATTGGACATGGCACCTATTCCTACTATGCTATTTCTAATGCAACTCAACTGCTCAAAGCAGAAGGTCGCAAAACAGGCCTCAAAGTGGTTTTGCTAATGACTGATGGTATTGACCATCCCAAAAGTCCTGACATTCAAGACATATCAGAAAAGGCCAGAGCTCTTGGAATATCTTTCATTACCATTGGCTTGTCTAATGATGTCAATAACACCAAGCTGCATTTGATATCTGGTGATTCTCCAGGGAAGTCTGTATTAATTTTGAATGAGCCCAGCCTTTCAGATAAAATAAGGAACCAGTTGGTAAGTCTTTTTAAAGTTTAATTCATTTTAATTGTTGAAGTTGCAAGGCTTCAGAACAGGAGGGGCATGATTTTAGGATTGGGCAAATAAATTTATACTATGGTATTTGCCAACATAGTATAGATATTCTGGATAAGGAATCTCAGAATAATTGAAATTGTAACTCATAAGGAAGGCAGAATTAAGAAAAAATTGATGTAAACTATTGTAGCTATACATTATCCACAGTTTTAAAAGATGTAAAATATAAGGATGACTATTTTCGGAAATAATCCTAAGCAGCACCTTTTTAAACTTGCAGTTAAGCTACTTACTGGTGAGAGTTATTATTTATAACTTTTGTACATACAGTATAGTTATTATACTGTCCTAATTTAGTTTTTAATTGTTTAAATTATTTAGTTTAAATGGTTTAATTATAAGAATGCAATTAATTAACTAACCATAATTAAATGCCATTATTTAATTGTTTTACTATAAACTTTCTTATTCTTGTTTGTTAGTAATTTTGAGTATTCTCTTTGTTAAAAGGTAAGATATCAATCCAACTCATGTCTATTGTGTTTCTTATTCTAACTTGACCACCAATCATTATTGAAATTGTTGTTCATTTGTTTAGACCTTAGAAAGTCCTTTATGAAAGTTATAGAACTGTCTGGAATCTGCTACCTCTCATCCCCAGCCCTTTCCTGCCCTTCTCTCTCCTCACCATCCAGCATTTCAGCATCACAATCTTTAGACATTCTTCAGTAATTTGTCGATGACATCCTACCAATGTCTACTTGTTGGTGGACAAGACAAACCCAGTTTCTTGCTTCACTAACCATTATTGCATGGCGAAGAATTAGATCTATAATTCTTTAGAAGTTATCTTATCTCAAACTTTGATACATTTCAAGAGTAAGGGAATGTCAGAGTAGGAAGAAAATATGCTTCTGCAGAATGAAAAAGAAGGCAGAGTATGGGCAGAATGGAAGATCAACATTATAGCAATAGTTTATGACAGACATGCTTTATACTGCTGGTAGAAAAATATCCCAAATGTTGAGTATTCTAAATAGAGTGAGTAGTGTTTTGAGTAGTATTTTTCTTTGACTTAGCTTTGCACACATTTTCTCAGGCCCATCATCAAAGACATGTACAAATTATAGGTTTTCCGGTAGCTAATTAGATTATTTATTTTGGACTCTTTGGCCATCCTCAGTTTTTGTAGTTCTGTCCTCTTTGAATCTTGCTTCTTGTTGACAGAAATTCACTCTCTGGCTCTGCAAGCATTCCAGAGTTTTTATTATGTCTACTTGGCCATCTTGTTTGCAACTCCTTTTCCCTTTTTGTTTTCTTCTTCTTTCTGAGATGCTGCTCCAGATGCATCTACTCTTGGCAGTTTTTATCCTATTGACATTAAAAGTGAAGCTAGAGAACAAAACCTCTCCTTCTTTCATTGTTTCTGTGTTACTTTGTTCTGCTCTGCTTTGCCTACTGAAATAGTTTTTCTCTTCAGTCTGCTTCCTTTAGGAAACCTAGAATATTTTTTTCATTCTTTTTTTTCCTGATCTCAAAAACAAAAAGGTGAATGATTCAGCCTTTCTACCATTGTATATGATTCTTCCTAATAAACCTTGCTTTCCTTTGCAGCAGTAAAGATTTGCTTTTAGTTTAATAGGCTTGTTTGATTTACATAGTGCATTTTGCTAAGTATGAATCCAGGGAATAAAATGGAAAATCTGAAAAGGATGCTCAACACAACATCAATTCCTCAACTTTGAAACCCCATTTCCTATTTTTTTAATAAATAAAATAAGAAAACTTGGGAGTCAACCAGAACACAGCAATATCTCAATCAGAACACAGTGATATCTCAATATACCTGAAACAAAGCCAGTATGCTTCCAGTCCATCCCTAAATTGGAGAATGTGTGAAAACTCTACCTATGCAGCCTTCAGTTCAGAAAAAAATAGGTTAAATACTTAGCTGCAGATTGTCTAGTTATAGAGTAAAACAAGTTAAACATAGACAGCCCTATTCCAACTGAATAACTTTTTATTTACATTTACACAGTTAGTAAGTAGGAGGGCAAGTATAGATTTGCAGACCAAAAAGGAATACCTGTTTGGCAGCTAGGTGTGTGGTGGCAAGTGTTGGAACAGGCAATACTCACGAGGACATTGGAAGACTTGACAAAAGTCTATGTGGCAACATATTCTTTCTAATAGTGGTGACATTTAGTGGCGGTGAACTATTTTTCAAAAAATGTCAGTGGGTTGCATAAGCCTACTAAATGGACCATATAAAGTATGGCCCTGATTTAGACCATACCTGATGTTATAGAATTATTGAACTGGAATGGATTTCATAATCAAAACATTTTATTCCATATTCATGATTGTTATTGTTACTTTTAAGGGCATTCATAGGATTTTGCTACTTTTGTCAAAATGTGCTAGACCTGCAGGGCTGCCTAAGAAGAAGCACAAACAGGAGTACTAGCTGTCTATTTATTGTCAAATTACATTAACAGAATCTTGCAAGGCTAAAATAATTTATTCCCTCCTTTTACTTTCTGGAAAACTAGGGAGGGTTCTTTCCCAGGTCATCTCAGGGAAGAGGTAAGTTTTCTTTGTCAATTGTCCAGTCTATAGATCTTCTTGTCTCTCAAGGTCATTTCCAAGGTCATTCCCTCTCAAGATCATTCCCACAGTATTACACAATGACAAATGTAATGTGAAAATCAAAGGTCAGGGTTTCTGTCATGAATCCATTATCTTAATTTCATAATTCTGCCTTTTTGTTTTCCCTGTTAATTCAAGGGAGTTCATGATTATTTTTCCTGTATCCTATACAAGAACGGTAATGGCTTGTGGGAATGACCTTGGAGCCTAGAGGAATAGCTTGAACCAGAGCAATGGTTGAAAAAGAGTTAGTTTTGCCTGCAGCAGGAAATGGGCATGGCAAATGTCTCAGAAAGAAACCCCCCCCCCCCAGTTTTCTGGATGTAAAAGTGCCTGGGATGAGGGAGAAATGTACTTTTAGATTTTCAAGATTCCGTTAATGTAACCTTATAATAAAGTAGAGCTAGTTATTCTGGGTGTCCTTCTTGCCTGTACCATCTTACAAGGCTGATGACATCTAATGAAGTTTTCACTTTCTACACCATGTTCTAGAAAGCTAAAGAAACACTGAATATTGTCACACATCACAAATTAGGATTTGTTTAACAAAGGTTTATTGAATAAATCCTTATTAGCTGACTTATTCACGGCTACAGATAAATCACATTATGACTTAATGTGACATATTCATTATGTAAATCCATTGATCCATTGATCCACCCAATCATTTTTTAGTCCAACATGCTGTGAAAATGTAGTCTATTTATTCAGGAATAAATATGTTTTCAGCAAAAGCATACACATTAATGCACCCTTTCAGTTTTGTTTTAAGTTATCCAAAAGCTGATGCTTTGGTAGAAACATATCAACATGTGTTGAGCTCAATTTTTAATGCAGTCTGAATTTACACAACAATCTAAGCTAAAGTAAGATATGTAGTGGCTAAACATGCAGAAAATTCATCCATTATCTGGGAAGTTCTGTGAACCAGGATGTAATCAGCATAAGCATAATATAATGTACTGTTTGGAAAGTTCACAAAGGTAGCAATGATATTTATAAAATCCAGATTTAAGGATTAGTATACTGTGTGAACCCAGCCACTGTACTACATTAATCTTTAAAGAAGAACTTACTGTAATGTTTTAAGCCACAATTAGCACTGAATTACCATATTATGAAACCCAGTCATGATGTCTTATTTGATAAGTTAAACCATGATGTTTGTAAATCTAATAATAAAATTAGAAATTATAAAATTAAATATAATAGTAGTGTATTGCTACATGGAATAAACAAAAGCAAGATAGAGAACAATTCCGTAGCTGATCGTCCAGTTGTATTACGATACATAAACATAATACAAAAATAAACAGGATGTGATTAGATCAGAAAGGAGCTCTAGACATAATACAAGATCAAAGTTCATAATAGAATTACTCAGGGGAGTATTAGAAGCTGCACAATCTATAGCAACTGTCATGACAAATAACAAAATGAGATCAGTTGATGTATTTGTCCTTGAAAATCTAGAAAAATCAAAGACTGGAAAAAAATAAAAGATAGCTTTTAACCAGGTGCAGCTTTTCTTATCAATTCTGCTCTCTGAGGGGAGGAATTGTTATTTCTATTTTTAAAAATTATTTTAGTTTTCAATGTTTAAGATTATTTTTCAGAATCAGGTCCTAAAAAGATCAGCCAGTATGGCCCAACTTATTTTAAGGCTAGGTCGCACTGGCCGACGGATGCAAAACGTATGCAAAAAGGACACAGTGGATGAGCAAAATTTTGGGGGTGCTCCATCCGTTGTCATCCGCTCCAAAAAGTGGCAAAAATTTGCATAAACAGAACGGAAAAGAAAGGAAAAGAACGGACGTGGGTAGTATGTAGTGGGGATGTTAAACGGATGTTCATAGGAAGCCTAGAGGATGTATATAGGATGCAAACTATTCACTGCTCATCCTTTCTATTTCCATGCTACTAACACTGTGTGGACGTTCCGTGTACCTTTTGTTTCCTCCATCTTTCCGTTTTCAGCTGCAGCAGATGTGAGTTGAGGGGATGCCCAGAGAATGCAGAGAGGATACAGCGGATGTTTAACAGATGATAACGGACATAAAATGTTTGTTGCTCGTATGTCACGGATTTACATCGTACACGGCGGAAAGTTCATCCATTCACAAAGTTTTGTGCAGCTCAAAACTTCTTGAGCGGATGAAATCTCAGGGGACGGATGCTCAAAGGATAGAGCGTATGAAATACGTATGCAATGAGTACACAACGGATGCATAGCATTTTCCAATGTTTTTTAATGTTTTACATCCTCTTTGCATCCGTTGGTGCAGTGGGACAGGGGCTTTAGTCTGTTTATATGAGTAATCATTTATTATCAGCATTTCCTACATTACTAAATGTTTCTCATGTAGAAACTATTTCAAACAATGGATGCATAAGTAACAACCTATACCTTTTTTACTCTCAACAGATTGTTTATTTCTCTCTTTAAAAAAATATATGCCAGGAACTGTTTTTCAGCTATTCCCAGTCAATTAGACAGCAAAAAAGTGGGCAGAATCTGGATTCCAGGGGACCCTTAGATAAAACTTGCAGGGTGTTTTTATTCTGAGCTCTTAAATCCTGTTAAAAAATGAAAATGAAATTACAAAATGAACAGTAAGACCAAATTAAAACTAAATTACATTAAATCAATTATATAGTAAACATTTATACAATCATATCAATTCATTTCACTGAACAAATATTCAAGAGTAGATATTTTCCAAGCTTTTACTATGGTATATTGCCATGAAAAGAAATGTCAACCATGCCTTTGGAATTAATGTGGAACCAATATCATCATAATAGCTGAAAGAGCCACTTTTGCATTAATTATTAATTTGTTAATGATAATTTTTCCTGAATAGGCTAGCATTCACACAGAATAACAGAGTAACAAAATAACAAGAGTTGGAAGGGACCTTGGAGGTCTTCTAGTCCAACCTCTTCTCAAACAGAAAACCCTATATCATTTAAGACAAATGGTTATCCAATCTCTTCTTTAAAACCTCCAGTGTTGGAATAGCCACAACTTTTGGAGGCAAGTCATTCCATTGATTAATTGTCAAGAAATTTCTCCTTAGTTGTAGATTGGTTCTCTCCTTGAATAGTTTCTATCCATTTCTTCTTGTCCTCCCTTGTGTTTTGGAGAATAGGTTGACCCCCTGTTCTTTGTGGCAGCTTCTTAGATATTAGAACACTGCTATCATGTCACCCCGAGTCTTTCCTTTCATTAAGCTACATATCCAATTCCTATAACTGTTCTTTGTATATTTTAGCTTCCAGTTCCCTAATTATATTTATTGCTCTTCTTTACACTCTTTCTAAAAAAGTCTAATCAAAATGTTTGTATCAAGTTGACCAAAAGTGGGTGCAAGTTTAATCTTACCAAAGCATTATAAAGTGGTATTAACACTTCACATGATCTTGATTCTATCCCTCTGTTAATGCAGCTGAGGATTGTATTGGCCTTTTTTGCACCTGAAGCACAGATAATTTCCCCATGTGTACATATATATTACTTGGTCTTTATCGTATCTTGATTCCTGTTTGCTAAATTCCTGCTTCAATGTAATGACCCTATTTATCCATATCATTCCCATAAATTTAAATTTAAATAAATAAGTGCATGATTCTATTTTCATGGAAACTTAGAATGGCAGGAATAAGTAAAATAAAGAATAGCTGATAATTCAAACATGAAATGGTAAAAGAAAACAGAATGATTAGGAAAGATAATTGAGAGCCAGGCAGCATGCAAGTTTAATACATTATTGTTATTATTATCCTTTTATCCCTTATCTTATTTTTATTGTCTTTTATTAATGTTTATTACACTTGAATAAGCTTGTCTGATAAGCTTATTGTATCTGATGTTATAAATTCATGGCAAAAGTGCTGTGTCTATGTTCAATAAGTTAATAAAATATTTTAAAAAAACTTTAGGCTAGCAATTAATGAACAAAATATCATGTTAAGCTAATCTGTTATTTCTTCTATTTTTTTCAGGCCATTTTATTTGAAGAGAGGGTAAGTGAGATAAATTTTATGAACATGCAGTGGATTTCCATTTTGATATAATGTGTACATTATGCTACCTAGAAATATTTTCTTTGACTTATTTACTCCAAATCATCCAAGTAAAAATATAATATTTTCCAGTCCTTTCCTCGTACTTTAAATTATCATTATTCACTTGCGAAGAGTTAATCAATTGAAACCACCATGTAATGCATCTTTGAAGAAATTCATCAATTCTAAATTTTTCAAGTAACTTTCTCTTTGAGATGGCAATCTGAGCTTTGAACCAAAAGAGTGAATACACAAGTGGGAGAAATGAACAGTTCTCAGAAGGTTGAATTCCACAAATAAAACCCTACAAAGTAAAAATACTTCTGTGTTATGAATAATTTAGTAGTTCAGGAATGTACAGCTGTTTCTTGTTTATGATTCTGCTTGTACAATAGGTTGAAAGGCAAACTAAATATAATATGTTGGCTGCAGAATCAAGTCACTTTTTCTTTGGAGAGGTGAAGCTAGGATTTCAGCTGCAAGATAGTATTATATTTGAAGAGACATGTATTTGGAGGGACTTGTATTTGAAGGGACATCATGAGCAAGAAGACTAAGTGACATATGACATCATTACATATGACACTGTTGCGACTTCTATTGATACCTACAAAAAGGTCATTTTATGTACTCTGGTAAACCATTTTGTGAATGTTTTAGTCTAGCATAGTATCTAAATTCAGCCATTATGATTGGTAAATTATAATTATGTCTTTCTCCTCAAATAAATAGAGCTAGAGCTAGTTTATACATCAAACCATGGCTAAACCATGATGTAACTAGACATAAGGTTTAATCCAGGAGTATAGCATTAAATTGTTACATTATAGATGAGTTAGAATGTCATAACATAATTTGTAGCAAGAGTTTATTTACCTAAATCCAGTGGTAGAATGCTGCTGGTGTAAGAACCAGTTTGGTGATTGCATGCTTCGCATCCAGTATCAAATACAATGAGATTACTGTAATGTTGAGTAAAGAAATAAATGTAGTTTAATCAGCTTGTTTTGAATAAAGGTAAATAAGCAATACCTGGAAACTTATTTGTGCAGGGCTGTTTCCTAAGTGAATTCAGATCTGGTATTTTCAAATTGTCTTCTTCATTTCCAATACTAATTTATTTATGTTTCAATGTTTCCTAAAACTTCTAGTGTGGAAAGAACTGTGAATGTCAGAAAGGAGATCAAGGGCCTCCCGGGCCACCTGTAAGTGTGTAGCATAATAAGAAATGTGAGGTTTTCTCTACTTACAATTCATGAGAGTAAATGATAATCTCAAAAAGCTTTAAGGTTAATATATTAATATTTGAAAATAGTTAAGAAAGGAAAAAAATCAACAAAGAACAAAACATAAAATCCCTCTAGAAGATAGATTTAAATTTCAGTTGTGTTAAACTTTTAAGATACCTAGTTTGATGGAGTGGTGAAGATATCAGGTTACAAATTGGGATATTATGAGTTCTGGTTTCTCCTTAAACACAAAACCAGTTTGGTGACTTTGGCCAATCACTTTCTCTCAGCCCTAAGAAGACAATGGCAAGCCACTTCTGAAAACACTTGCCAAGAAAACTGCAGTGAGTTGTCCAAGCAATCTCTGAGAATCAGGTATGATTAAATAGAAGAGGAAAAAAGCCTCTTAACAAAATTATGCTTGACTATTGCACATAGGAATTATTAAGCTCACAATTAACATATAAACACTGTATAGCAGGGGTCTTCAAATTTGACAGCTTTAAGACTTAGGGATTTCAACTCCCAGAATTCCTCCTCCAGTCATGTTAGCTCAGGAATTTTGGGAATTAAAGTCCAAAAGTTTTAAACTTGCCAAGTTTGAAGAATCTTGCTGTATACAAAAGAGCCAATTTTGGGTAGTTTATGTATACATTCAAGCATGAATGTTCAATCTGGACACTTACTAAAGCACAAGTTTTCTGGATATTATTTTGTGAAAAATCAGGATATTGGCTATAGCCTTGGCAACAGTATCTCAAGGTACATAGGAAAAAGAAGAACCAGGTAAAAGTGAGCTGGTGCAAAAACTATTCAAAGAAAGAAGTGAGAAAAAGGTGAAATACACTACTGCCCTATATACTCTGTAGCACCTATCCAAATTTTGTTTCTGGATTTTGGTTTCAACCAAACTTTGGTCTTCCTTAAACAGTTTAGCAGAAATTCTGCATCAGCTAAAATCAACAGTAAATAAACAAAGCTGAAACTCATTTTCATGCTATTAGTATAATTAAATAAGTGACATGTTTCATTTTAACCAAATTATATTTGATTATTTATTAGTAATAGTAGTAATAACAACTCTAGTAGTAAACTAATTGTCAGTTGTTTTCAGATTGGTCTCAATCTTTAAAGTAGAAGTATGTAACTTCTGTTGGATTGAAGGCCAAACCATGCTTTATGCACTTTGTCAAAAGCCACAGTCCAAACAGGAGGACATGTTTTGAGAGTTTAAATTGATATCTTAATTGTCTCCAAGGAATGAAGCACAATTTCTGTTCTGTATGTAAAGTGGATGACTCCAAATCTACCATTCTGATTGGCTAAGGAAAAGAACAGTGGATTGGTTCACTAGGAACCAATCCAAAGAGCTGCCAAAAAGGCGGCAAATCCAAATAACTGCCATTGGCTGCAAGCAGGCAAGCCAGCCTGTATAAAAGGGCTGGCCCCGGCTTCAGCCGGCGTTCCGTTACTGACTGGTTATAATAAAAGTATTTGTTGTTGGAACCCGGTCTACCTCGTGTGTTTTCCGAACAAAATACTGGCGACGAGGATGGGATCGTCCTGAACGGAACAAACCTGCACGTGGTGATAAGAAGCCCAGACTACAACCAAGATGTCTGGAAACAACGCACCGCCCGCACCCTTCAATCCCAACGAAGAGGATTGGGATTCCTATGCTGATCGCTTCCAAATGTACTTGGAGAGCAATGAAATGGAAGGCATTTCTGAACAACGAAAGAGAGCCGTGTTCCTAACGCACTGCGGAACAACCGTGTTTAAAATGGCAAAAGCCCTCGCTAAGCCTCGGGACGTTAAACAATTAACGTGGACAGAATTACAGAGACTCCTAAAAGCACACTACGCTCCGATGGTGTCTAATTTAATAAAGCAACATGAATTTTACCGAAGAGACCAGAGAGAGGGAGAAACCGTCGCCGACTTCGTCGCTGCACTCAGACAAATAGGGGGTGAGTGTGAATTCTCAAACATAGACGAGGCAATGAGAGATCGTGTGGTGTTGGGCCTGAGAGACTCAACCGCACAGAGTAAAATGCTCAACAAGCCCAACATCACCGTTACCGAAGCCATTGCGGAAGCCACAGCCGCTGAAGCTGCGAAAAAATCTGCAGTGGCCCTTAAGAAGATGAACACACACAGCGATGAAACACCAGCCAAAGATAGAAAGCATCCTGCCACCACGACCCATTATGAAGAGTCGGGCGAAACAAACGAATCGAGCGAAGAGGACGACGAGGTCCACCGTTTGCTCACAAACAAAAAAGAGCGCGAAAGGAGAAAGTGGCGGGAATGCGCTGGCTGCGGAGGAAACCATCCACGAGCCGAATGCAGATTCCTCGATGCCATCTGCCGACATTGCAAAAAAAGAGGGCACATCGAGAAGGTCTGCAGAAACAAAAAATCCTACAGCCCGACGAGACGCAGAAATTCCCCAACACGAGCCGAGCCCAATCGAGCCGAAAGAAAATGGCAACAAGAAAAGCGAGCCAATACACACCAAACTGTCATTATCCAGAGCTCCCAGACGGAAAGTGGGAGAAAAATTAAAATCGTCGTAGAAATCGAGGGAAAACACTGCAAGATGGAAGTGGACTCGGGGTCCTTCCTCTCCATGGTATCGTGGGACACAATTAAACAGTTAGTCCCAGGTATCAAAACCAAAGACTTGATGAAGCAGCACCTAACCCTCAAAGACTATCAGGGAAACCAAATCCCTGTGATGGGCAAGGGACATTTTCAAGTCGCCTACAAGAATCACATCAAGGTGCTTCCACTGACCATAGTCAACCAAGACAGACCAAGCCTCCTGGGCATCGAGTGGTTCGCGCCATTGGGCATCGGGATGACCGGGGTCGATCGAGTGACTACAACCGGCTGGGGAGACGACCTCGTCCGAGAATTCCAGGACGTTTTTGACGGATCACTGGGCAAGTACCGGGGAAACCCCATTTCTTTCAATTTAAACCCCCAAATAGCCCCACGAAGAATAAAAGCCAGGCGAGTTCCTTTTGCACTAAAGGCAAAAATAGAGGAACAGCTGGACAAATTAGTAGCCCAAGGGGTTTTAGAATCTGTGGACCATGCCAAGTGGGAAACGCCTATCGTCACACCCATTAAACCAGACGGGTCCATCAGAATCTGTGGTGACTATAAGGCTACCCTGAACCACGCATTACAACCAAGCGCATACCCGGTGCCAGTAGTCCAGCATTTGCTCCATTCCCTGGGAAATGGCAAAGTTTTCGCCAAACTCGACTTGGCACAAGCCTATCAACAACTCCCAGTAGACCCAGAAACAGCAGAAGCGCAGACTATTGTCACCCATAAGGGCGCATTCAAATGCCACCGACTCCAATTTGGAGTAAGCGTAGCCCCTGGCGTCTTCCAGAGTCTAATGGAACGCCTTCTAAATGGCATACAAGGAGTCGTTCCCTACTTCGACGATGTCCTAATCTCGGCCAGAGATGAAACACAATTAAGGAACAGACTGAAAAAGGTTCTGACTAAGTTTAGAGAATCTGGCCTCAAGGTTAAAAGAGAGAAGTGCTGTCTAGTTAAAAACAACGTCGAATTTCTGGGCTACTCAATAGACGGAGAGGGTATCCACCCCACAGATAAAAAAGTTAAGGCGATAAATGACGCTCCTGAACCTAGAAATAAAACAGAACTACAACCGTTCTTAGGATTAATTAATTTCTATAATGTGTTCCTGCCAAACAAAGCCACTATAGCAGAACCGCTACACCGCCTGCTAGACAAAAAGGCAACTTGGACTTGGGGTTACAAAGAAAAAAAAGCCTTCCAAAATATTAAAAGACTGCTAACATCAACAAACGTTCTCATCCAATTTAGCGACACTCTGCCATTAACAGTGACCTGCGATGCTTCACCATATGGAGTAGGTGCCGTCCTGAGCCACCAACTACCAGATGGCAGAGAAGCACCCGTCGCATATTATTCTAGGACTCTATCAAAAACCGAGCGGAATTATAGCCAATTGGACAGGGAAGCTCTAGCAATTGTCGCTGGAGTAAAACGTTTCCACGAATATTTATATGGGAGGACTTTTCGAATCATAACGGATCACAAACCGTTAATGGGGATTTTGGCGGGAAACAAGCCAACACCTAACATACTGTCACCGAGAATGACGAGATGGTCAGAATTCCTGGCGGCTTATTCTTACACTCTGACACACCGACCAGGGAAACAAATTTCCCATGCGGACGCTTTGAGCAGAGCGCCTTTACCAACAACCGACGCAGACCCGGCACCAGCGATGACAACGCTACAAATCGAGACTTGCCCCGATCTACCCATATCAGCGTATGATGTCGCCAGAGCCACCGCGAAAGACTCATTGACTGCCCGCGTTCTTAGCTGGGTAGGTAAAGGCTGGCCGGAGAATCAAAAAACTGAAAATTCTAAACCTTTCCGGTCCAGACAGACTGAACTTTCCATCCAAAAGGGGTGTTTGTTGTGGGGTGATCGGGTAGTAATCCCTGCTAAACTGCAGCCCAGGGTCCTTAGGCTTTTACATGAAGAGCACCCCGGAATGGTGAAGATGAAAAGCCTCACCAGAAGTTATGTGTGGTGGCCGGGTATTGATAAGGACATAGAGTATTGGGTAAGCTCATGCCACAAATGCCAGGCAATTAGACCATCCCCACCAAAAGCACCTGTTAAGGACTGGGAAATCCCTCGAGGACCGTGGTCAAGAATACACATTGACTTCGCGGGGCCTACCAAGAGGCATACCTTTCTGATTGTCGTTGATGCCTATTCCAATTGGCTTGAAGTAAAAATCATGCCATCAACGACAACAGAAGCCATAATAAAGCAACTAGACAGCCTGTTTGCCACCCATGGCATACCAGACATTCTCGTCTCAGATAATGGGCCACAGCTAACCAGCATACCATTTGAGCAATACCTAGCCTCCCTAGGTATAAGACATGCACTAACCGCGCCGGCTCACCCGGCTGCGAACGGCAGGGCTGAGAGAATGGTCCGGTTTACCAAAGAAGGGTTGGAACGAATGGACGCTGGAGATATCCAACAAAAAGTAAACCGGTTGCTCACACTCCAGCACATCACACCCAGTACTATCACAAATAAATCACCAGCAGAACTACTCATGGGGCGAAAATTAAGATCTCACCTGGATAGGTTACACCCAAATTTTACCCCAGAAAACCCACCTGACTCCTCAACACGGTTCAGACAATTCGAAACAGACGATTTAGTTTACGCAAAAAATTTCACCGGGGACCCGGTATGGCTACCCGGGCAAATTATCCAAATTACAGGCCCCAAATCCTACCGAGTAAAATTAGACGATGGAAGGGAATGGAAGCGGCATATAGACCAGCTTCGATCTCGAATTATAGAAAGAACCGCGGACTTACAAACATTCACAAAAAAACACAGCGAAATGCAAACCGAGGTGGGGGGGGAAAGGCGAGAAACGAATAAAGAACTATTTAAAAATAAAACTAACATTCAATACGACCAAAAAGAGCCAACAAAAGACTCACCGTTTGAAGAGACCCATGGAAAGAGACCATCGGAAGGGGCCAGCCAAGCCAGCTCGACCTGCCCCAAGGAGACGGGAGGGAGCGGCAGAACCGCTGGCCTAAGAAACTCAGGTGGCGGTAAAATGGCCGACTCACCCTTCCAGACGGTTCCAGAGAGAAGGACGGACAACACAGCAGCCCCATCCGAACCGGTCGAAGTCTTCACTGAAAATGAACCGCGCAGGTCAACTCGAGTCCGAAAAAGCCCCACCTACCTGCGAGACTACGTCACCACGTAGGACTGAACTAAGGAGGGAGGGGTGTTCTGTATGTAAAGTGGATGACTCCAAATCTACCATTCTGATTGGCTAAGGAAAAGAACAGTGGATTGGTTCACTAGGAACCAATCCAAAGAGCTGCCAAAAAGGCGGCAAATCCAAATAACTGCCATTGGCTGCAAGCAGGCAAGCCAGCCTGTATAAAAGGGCTGGCCCCGGCTTCAGCCGGCGTTCCGTTACTGACTGGTTATAATAAAAGTATTTGTTGTTGGAACCCGGTCTACCTCGTGTGTTTTCCGAACAAAACAATTTATTTCCTCATAACCCCCGAAATGCAAAGAGCCAAAAAAGTGTAGCTCAATCATTCTGCACCACAAATCATCACTCAAGATGATTCCAAAGGCACAATTCAAGATCATGACACTCATTCTGAAGAAAATGACACAGCAACAGCTAAACATAATTCCTGAGTGAGTTTGTGAGAAAAAAAAAACAAAGATTTCTCCAATAAGTTTAATAAATGGCCCCCCCCCCCCAAAAAAAAAAAAGCAGCAGCGTCTTCCAAAGAGCTTCAGATGTAAATCTTAAGATTATAGAGGCAGTTAGTTCATAACATTATAACTGTTTGGATTTTAAACTTTGGTATCCTGTTTAACTATTATCTGTCTTGAGATTTTGTTGGACAAACGCTGGTGGTTGTTATCAGTATGATGTGTTATTCTTCTATATAATTTTGGTTGATTTCTTTAATCACTGGTCATTTTGCCAGTCAGACATACTTTAAATTGCATTGCGTGTATACTCAGTACATAATGTATATAATTTTTTTTTGTTTTTTAAGGGTGGCCATGGAGGAAGAGGGGATAAAGGTGAACAAGGACCCAAGGGACAAAAGGTAAATCCAAACTGGAATTTCTTAAAAATGCACATTGTTTGTTGAGAAGTTCTATTATCAATCCTATATCCCATGTAATTTTTGGATGTTTATTTCAAATATGTGTTATGGTGCTTTCACTTTCATATTTTCCATGGGGTACATCAAAAATTACAATTTTCCTAGAATATTTCTTCTCCCATGATTAGGAGCCAATTAAATGCTTATTCGGTCTTGGCGTAAATCAGAATTAGTGTTCCACTGTTGTGAGTTCAAAAAAATCTGGTCTCTTAATAATTCTTGCTTGATATCTGATAGAATAAAATTCATCTTCAAAGTTAGACATTCTATGAAGAAAAACAAAAATAACCAAATGGCTTTTAAGGTAATGCTCAGAGCAATTTTTTAAATGAAGGATTCCACATGAGCAAGAAAATATAAACATGATTGTAGGAAAGGTGTACTTGTTATCATTCCATTGTGGAATGATCAGTACACATCTCTGGATCTTGATATATTGATTTAAATAAAATTATAATCAAAGTTGGATTCTATACTTGGTTAAATATAGCATATGCAAGGCAATTTTTTTTCCAAATACAAAAACAATTTTTAATTAGTTTCTACTTTTTTTTTCCAGGGCGAGGCTGAGAAAGGAGAACCTGGTGAAAAAGGTTCAGAGGTATATGGATAATTACAATGATCATTTAGCTAAAAGCCCATCTATATAATGAATTGTCAGTTCTTGAAAAAGATGCTTTCTGATTAGTATCTTCTCTGCTAGCTTGTTATCTGATGCCATTGATTCATTGCTCTGGTATCACAATGGATACTTTGAAAGAAGGGATATTCTATTTCTTTTACTTGTCTAGAGGAATCCTAGGTGGGCAGAAATTATGCAAACTGTTCTTCAGTGCAGTTCAATCTGTCCTTCTTGTATATATAACATTGTATGCATATAGGAAGGAGGTAGAGTTGAGGAAGATGAGCAGACTCCATATTTGATAGATAAATAAAATAAAATATATATAAATAGAACTTATATTGCAATATGTGATGTTGCTTTTGACTTTTAAATGAAACTATTGGGTATTGTAGATACCCTAGTAATTGTTTCACTTTGATGTTAAAAGAGCTAGAATGGGATCTAGTCTTCTTTCAGTTTTGGTTTCCTAAAGATAAGATAAGAAAAACTCATCAATTTTTTTGTATGAGAACAGTGGAATCAGATGGGAGAGACCGAGCTGCAAATTTTTATTCTCATTAGATAACTTCTGACCAATCGCTATCTATCAACTTCCTCTTAGCATTTTAGAGAAAATGACACAGGAAGAGAAATATGCACACTAGTCTTCCCAAATCTGGACATTCTCCAAAAATATGCACTTTGATATTTTCAGAATTCACATGCAGGAAATCTACATATTTAGAGGACAGGTCTGGAAAATTAATATAAGCCATCTGTCAAGTATAAAGAAGATAATGAAGCATTCATTTATTGTCAGGCAATGAAGAGGGTCTGTTCTTTTATTTTCTTGCATAAGAATGCAAGTTGAAATGATTAGGGATCTTTGCATGTAAAAGCTGTATGTGTAAAATGTATAAATCTTACTTTCTTCTTTTAAGGCTTGGCCATTTTTTTCTCCAAAATGCTCAACCTTCTTATTATTGATATTTCTAATAAAATATCCTTGATAAAGTAATTTTTAATATTATTTTGTAACAGGGAAATCCTGGATATAAGGGAGAAAAGGTAAACTGGCTAAAAAAGTCTTATTCTCACAATTTGTACGTACTGTAATTATATATTCAGAAATGCAGTATTTAAAATTAAATATGAGTGTATGTATATTTTTATAATCAAAATGAATAGCATAGTCATTTAACTTTCTGGATCAAGATTTAGATTCACACTTTGAACTGAAGTGTGTATGTGTGTGTATTATGTAAGCCAGATATATAAATCATTCAATTTCATTAATACAAGAAACTCAAGATAACGATATATATAAAATAAATATAAAAAAAAATATATATATA
>BLBF01000262.1:876041-896044 GCA_015471245.1 Laticauda colubrina
AGACAGACAGACAGACAGACAGACAGACAGACAGACAGACAGACAGACAGACAGACAGACAGACAGATGGAACTCGGGCAGTTTATGTTTCCTCCTGCTCTCTGACAGTTACAGCACTGTGCTTATGGCATGTGTCCTCTAAAAAGAAAAGGATAGAACACCTACTTGTTTTATTTTTATTTATTTATTGAGGGTTTTATGCTTCTCCAATCTTAATGACATTTTTTAAATTCCTCCTCTGTTTCCCCAGATGATATGCACTGCTGTGTTATAGCAGATGGCAATCTGACCTTGAAATAGCTAAGCAGGCTTTAATGAGAGCCCTCCCAGGAATTTCACAGTTATAAACTAGAACAGGAAGCTTAAAGAATTAGAAAACAAAACAACAAAACATTGGCTGTTTTTATCTAAATGCTAGAAAAGAAGAGTTTGACATAAATGACACTTTATTTTTAAAGTTTTGATATATGGCAGTTGATAATATAAATATACAAAATCCAATATCATCAATAGAAAAGAATATATGTGGCTCAGGTTTGAACTGTAGAGTCCTTGGTGTGCTTTGAATTTGGTGCTCTGAATACCTTTGTATGGTGTTGAAATGTCTGCAACTAAATTCAGAAAGTACCAAGGATTCCAGAGTATTACAGAACATTAATTAATATGTACTCCCAGAACAATAATTGTGTGCCTAATTTTTTAAAAATGCAGTTCCTCAGAAAATAGTCTCTCCTACTAACCATCGTTTTTAAATCTGTGAAGAAAAGGTTTGTTTTAAAAATGTTTAATTTAGAAAACAGGAAACCATATGATCCATAAAATTTTATCATGTTATTATCCATTGACACTGAAAGCATCTCAAGCCATAGTAGAGGATAAAATGAAATATGCATATGTGTCCCCTTAAAGAGAAAATCTAAATTACAAAGCAACTGGTAGAAAAAGGAAAATCATATGTTCAGATTGTAGATATGTAAGGAAACAGTTTTGTCTAGGCATTCAAATTTTTGTTCAGGACAAATAATAAAATGGCTTGGAACATCTGTAAAGGATTAAAAAGCCAAAATGGATTAGGCATTCAAAGAAATTTCTGAGTCATCCAGATTTCTCATCACCCACAAGATTCCCACTTGCAAGAAAAAGATGAAAAGGGTTTGCCAAAAGGACATTTTTTTTCCGCACAATAAAAAGATAGATATTATGCCAGGGCGAAATAACCAGACATGTAGCAGGAACATAGAGAAAAATATTAAGGGAACAGTTCCAATCTTCAAGGACCCATTTACAGTCTGGACAAACCATTATTGCAATATAATATCTGTACTATTATATGCCCTTTTTTGTATTTAAATAATTCATTACTGATGTTTCCCTTTGTCCCTAATTCTGGGCTTCCCCAAAGAACACTTGGAATCCCAGCTTTAATAATAGCTTAACAGATGACTGCATGGCTGAATACAGAATTTGACATGGACCATGTGCACAGATTTTCAGAGAACAAGTTTTATGTGGTTAAATTAAAGGAGTCGCTTATGCTTGTCAGATAAAAAATTCTGTACTCATTTCTAGGAACCAAGCAAACCATCCTAATGAATTTCACGCTCTCTTCTCTCTTCTCCCCCTCGACTTAGTTCACTTTTTATTTGAATTCTTGCAGTTAAATTTTGTAAAACACATTACTTTCTCAGGAACCCAAAGGATATGGATGTTATGTTGTTGGGTACAGGGGATCCAGGGGTGGTAGGTCAAAAAAGTTAGGCTAGAAGATATGGTCCTATGATTGATGGCCCACTTATTTTTTACTGATGTTGCATGGAAGATGCATGTTAAACAGAACATGGCATCATTTGCATGATTGTACTTCCATCATGACTTTTTGACTGAAAATGTGACTCATTTAATAGGCAAGGGTAGCAGCTGGAGATCATGCCAAAAGTAGAACCGTTTTCAGCATCTAGAGATGTTCATCAACAACTATTGGTAGATTCAGTTAAAAACAGAAGGATGAAACAAATTCATCTGCTTTTCTTCCTTGGAAGTTATTGTTTGAGCATAGTATTCATGCCAATTACCGGTAATTAATTCATACTTTGCATATAGTATGCTCCTTATTGCTAAATATTAGTATAGTAAGTGGAATAGTATATCAGAAACAGTGTAGAAATTTTCAATATTCATATTACATACTTCACAGGTGATAGCTGAAAACTGATAAATAAAAAAGAACAACCCTGACAAAAAGGCAAGATTGGAAAATTCTCCTTTAATGAACAGATAATGAACTGTAGCAGAGAGAATGATTTAAAAATCATCATTTGAGCCACAATTCACTATTAACAATTATATTTATATTATTTTATTTGAACAGGGTCTAGATGGCCCTTCTGGCCCCAAAGGACCTAGAGGCCCTCAGGTAAGTTTATTCAGTTTTACCAATCACTTCATTATCATTTATACTAAAAATAATAGTTTGTCCTAATTCTCAGGGCTAAATTACACATCATACCTATATTCTGTTTTTTTTTAAGTTAGCAATGGTTCAGGGATAATTTGGGCTTGAGAAATTATATTAGAAGTAAGATTTATCTCTTCTTTTTATTAACTGTGGGTTAATAAAAATGTTCTCATTAAACTATTGGGAATGCTGTTGTTTCATCAATTATTTCATGACAATTTCATCTCATATAACATATAACTCCTAGGCTTGGACAGGTACTGATTCATGACTTATTAGGAATCAAACGAGCAAACCTTCTGCGTATATGTGGAGGTTGCATCCAAAAAAAAACCCCAATGACTCCATGGAAAAATTATCTTTCATAAAACCAGTCCTTCATGTCAGAAAGATTGGGGACCACTATCATATAAGATCTGGGAATTGAAGAAGTCATCCTTCCCTCCTTATATCTTCTATAAACCACCAGATATCTCACATTTCTAATTAAGAAAAAAGCAGATGAGGAGATAGATTTGACATATATATGATGTATCGATCATTCCAGTTGCTTACATTTTAAAATATTATCATGTATTGGCTTTTAACAATTCTATTCTGCCTTTATTATATAAAACTGCATTTGCTTTTTTAAGTATACATTTTCTTATATTATCTTACATTAGTTGGACTCATCTTTTTTTAAAAAAATGAACTGATTTTGTTAATAATTTCATGATACAACAGTTTCATGAACCTGTCACTGACATTTTTATATTGTAAATTAAATTCTGCTGATATCTATTCTTCCTAAAACTGGCTTGATTCAAATATTTACCCATTATATAAGAAAAGAGACAGATGAAGGTATTCTAAGAACATTATGGCTCCAATACAATGTCAAATGCCAGGTAACCAATACATTTACTCCACCAACTGAAGCTTCTAAATGTTCTTCAAGGACAACCCCATGCACTGCAATCATCAGACAGGAGAACATGTGAGCATGAGTGACAAGGAGCAGAGCTTCCTGATCCAGGAATGGGCACAACTAGTGCACCAACCAATGGTGTGCAAAGGTTATCATGGTTACCATGCATTCTTTCGGCATTTCATATTAAATTACATATCACAAATCATATCATTACATATTATATTAACTATTACATTATTTGGCACAGAAATACTGTAACCTTGTAAGTGGTGCTCTTAAGGTACTGTAATACACAGCTCAACTGCACAAAAATGAAAGATTCTGGTTTCTTATGTCAGTTTAAATATTAAATGCAGCAAACCTTTTGAAGAATGAATGTGAAGCAATCCTTTTTTATAATCCTTTTTTAAATTAAATATTAAAATTCAAACTGCAAAAAAGGGAAAAATACAAAAACAAAACAAAATGAGACAAAACTACACAAAAAAATGTATCAAAACAAAACAAAACAAAACAAGACATTTACATCAATTGTTCCCTCTAATTAAATACTGCTAAATATATTTCAGAGATAGCAACTACTCCTCCCTTGTATAGCAGACACACAATTTATAAATTTGCACAATACTATTGCCCAACTCACTTAGCCTGATTCACTATATGGAAAGATAAAAAAGTAAATATTTGGAACATGGCAACAACTTGCCTTTATGCCCTAGAGCAGGGATATGAAACTTGCTGTGTCACGTTGTCACATGATATATCGTGACCTCCCCCCTTTTGCTAAAATAAGGGTGGATGAGGCCAGCGCATGGCACATCTGGTCTGCGGGCCATGAGTTTGACATCCCTGAGCTTTATATAATTTTAAAATTGTTATAAAAATGAAACTTTTAAAAATTCATGTTTGACTTGAGTTTCATGGAGGTATCTGGCTGGTGTTCCAGATATTTGAATGTTGGGTACATTCCAATGTCATAGCATAGGACTTTTTTTGTTCTAGAAACTCAAATAACTGAGAGCATTGTCATGCTGCCTTCTTAAATATGCACAGATTTTTGTCTCTCTTTTTATTTTTAATAGCTATCAATCTCTGGCTTGTCATTTTTTCATATTCAGTATTCTGTTCTACAGTCCTTAGCTTGAAGTAATACTGTGAGAACATTTTTGTCTTCTCAGTGGAATTGCTAGCTTCTCTCCCTGCCAATTCTTTAGCCTTTAGTACAAAAAATATCCAGCATTTCTCCATATTTATTCTTCTCTATTTAAAATAGATTCCCATGGGTAGAGAATTGTATTGCTACTGAACATCTCTAATTGATTTGGATTTTATTTTTTGGATGTTTTGCACTTCAAAACTCTCCAGTTCAATCAGCCATACCAGATAGAACAAGACTGGTGAAACCTATGACTTTAAGGCATTTTTGTAGATTGTTATTCTTGACCATGGCCTCTAAGCTCATGCCTTTGTTGTTTGGAAATACTAAACAGGATGGTGTTTTAGGGTAATTTTTTGTGGGATTTGAATATAAGAGCCTGATATTTTCTAATAAAATTTCCAATCATATTTTATATTATTACTTGAAAATTGTGCAATTATAGTTCTGAAATTTTGTTGCTGAGTATTGATATGACCAAGTAATGGTGTAACCAATGGATCCATTTTCTTGGTCTTGTTCAGTGTTTTTCAAGCTTGGCAATTTTAAGGTATGTGAACTTCAACTCCCAGAATTCCCCAGGACAAGCATGTTATTTTTTTAATATATGCTATTGAACAATAGTCCACAAGGCGTGACACTAAGTATCAAGATCATGCATACAGTGCTATGCACTATACATGACAACCTCATGGCCTAATCAAGGGTTCACAGCAGCTTAAGAGAAGAATAATGACAAAAAGAAAAAAGTGGAGCCTAATAAATAATATACTATACAATCTGCAGAAGGTGGATGTGGATGCGACTCTTGAATGACTGAGACCCTCTGTCACTAATCATGCCTACAATGTCTTCTGGTAAGCTGTTCCAGACTCTGACTGCAGTGTGTACAAAACTCCTGCCACTTGAGTGTGTTCTGGACTTGGGTTCCACAAGAGCATGTCTCGGA
This sequence comes from Laticauda colubrina, assembly GCA_015471245.1. Classification (NCBI taxonomy): domain Eukaryota; kingdom Metazoa; phylum Chordata; class Lepidosauria; order Squamata; family Elapidae; genus Laticauda; species Laticauda colubrina. Next base: position 881,515 of record BLBF01000262.1, read on the forward strand.
GTTGACACACTAGAGTGAGTTGTTCTTCTCATTGTATAAGGTGGGGGAACCAGCTTTTTCAGATCTTGAGGGCAGAGGCCCATCTGCATTTTGTACAGGGCAACTGCAGCTGCAAATTGACGTCTATGGTGAAGCGAAGGAATATTGGAGTTGGAGCGTGCCTCATCCTCATTTATTCCGATTATGCATAGGGCCTTCTTCTGTATATGATCAAGTAGTTGAAGTACTGTAGGAGATGCATTCAGCCAGCACAGAGAGGCGTATTCCATGATACTTCTTATCTGGGCCTTGTACACTGTGGCTCTCCCAGGGGCATCCAGTTTAGATGCTACCCTCCTAAGAGCACCAAGTCTCTGTCCAGCTCTGGACGAAATGTTCCTGATGTGCTTATTCCAGGTGAGCTTCTTGTCAACCGTGATGCCCAGTATCTCCAGTTCGTCTACCTCGGCGATTTTTGTATTTCCAAAGTGCAAGTCTATCCTCGATGGTTGTCTCTTTCTTGATATTGTTAGAGCCTTGCACTTGGCTGGCTCAAAAGACACCCTCCATTTATCAGCCCATTGCTTCATGTCTTCCAGGTCTCTGTTTAGGCTTGCATTAACTGGCTCCGCTTCTCCTGATGATCTAATTTCACAGAACAGGGTGGAGTCATCAGCATACAGATATAGGGATTCTCACAGAGATCACCCAGGTCATCAATGAAGACTGAGAACAACAGGGGACCTAGAATTGATCCCTGTGGTACTGAAGCATTGATGGATATAGTTGTGGATTACTGGCCTTATAAGACAACCTTTATCGATCTATCTGACAGGTAGTTTTCAATCCAGCTGAGCAGTTTTCCTCTGATACCCTTCCCTTCCAGCTTGGAACAGAGGCCGTTGTGCCAGACCTTGTCAAAAGCTCCCTTAATGTCCAGCGCAATGAGTCGAACTTCATTCCCTCTGTCTAGTGCGTTAGACCATTGTTGAGAGAGGAGGGTTAGCAGATCTGCAGTACTGTGGTGAGGTCTAAAGCCAAATTGTCTGTCTGAGATAAGATGATGCTTGAATAAGTAGGTTTGAAGTTGGGATTGAACAATCGACTCCATAACCTTGCTTATATTTCTCAGAAGGGAGATTGGGTGGTACATTGCAGGGTCAGACTTTGACTCCATTTTGTGGATCTGGATGACATGCACCATCTTCCATTGGTGGGGAAACATTCCATTTGAGAAACATAGCTGGAAGAGGTGGTTAAGTGGTCTTGCTAGTTCTGCACTACACTCTTTGAGAATTAACATTGGGACTTCATCAGGGCCAGTTGCTTTGTCTGATTTAAGTTTCCTAAGGGTTCTTTAAACGTCTTTGGCCCTAAAGGTGATGTTGTCTAGCACATGTTGTATATCACCCTGAACCTCCGGTGCAAAGTCTCTGGCATTATCAAGATGGCACTTCTTGGCAAAGGTTTGGCTGAGAAGCTCTGCTTTCTCCTTTGCAGTAGTGTAAACCTGGTCTTGTTCCTTCAGGATGTTGACACCCTCACATCTTAAAGCTGCCAAGTTTGAAAGCACAACCCTAATAATTCCAGAAAAACAGTGAAATGACTCATTGGTTTTATAATAGGGTGGGTGTTGTATGTTACTAATTTCTATATGTGAGTGATCGATTGCTGCTCATATTGTTTTGAAGAAACTCAGCTGTTAAGGCAACACATTTGTAAGAGTTTGTTCATAAAGAATAATTATATGTAGGCCTGTGTATATTGCTTGTATTTCTTATCACTGCAATGCAGCAAGTTAGTAATTGCTTTCCAGATTGAATGATTTTTTTCCAGGGATGGGATTCAACCGGTGTTACTACTGGTTCGGTGACTATGTTTTGCGCGCAGATGCACACTTTGCATGAACCAGTTCAGTGTCTGCTGCTCCTTAGAGCTACCAGTTCTATAGAGCCAGGCAGAACCAGTAGCATTCCACCCCTGATTTTTTTCAACATTACTGTTTGGAAGAAAAGTCCCTTATGACCATTTCCTTGTTTTTTCAGTGGCCTGTTTATTAGTTTTGCTTCCCAACTGTGGCATTTATTTTTTAGTAAATTGGTTTTTATCTGTATTTCTCAAATTTGCCAGTCTTAAGAGATGAATTTCATGCATCCTGCTGGACAATTCTGGGACTTAAAATTCACACAGGATAAAATTGTCATGTTTGAAAAACACTGCCTTATATCTTTATTGACTCTATAGTTAAACAAGAAATTAAATGTATTTTTATAGCTGGTTTTTAAAATTTTAATAATTTTAGTATCTGTGTTTCTCCAAAAATAACACCGGGTCTTATTTTCTTTTGGGCTTCAAAATAAGTGCTAGGGCTTATTTTTGGGGGGGAGAATGACTAATTTTTTTCCATATCTGGAAGGCCCACTTCCTTTGCTTGCTTGTGACCAGTGCCACAGCCATGAAGCAAATATGAAATGGAAAGCAGATGCTGAAAATGCATCATTATTTCATAATGTGCAATAGTGCACTTTGAGTACTATTTTTCTAACAAATGTTTCCTCTATATCATATATTTATTCATATGACTTTAACATCTCAAAAATAATAGAATTTAAGCAGTTGTTTCAAAAGGCTTAATATGGGGTTATATAGTATGTTATGCTCATACTATATATGTTTGTGATTAATCCTTGTACACTGCCAAAAGTCACTTATGTAACAGGACAGTTAATATAAATTATATAAATAAATAAATATAATTCAGACAGCAGAAACAGAACAAAAGGAAAAATCTATTTTGTAATAACATGATTTCAAATCATTTTGCACTTTTTTGTACTTCAAGACTTCATGTTTGTTTGTTTGCAGGATGCCTTTGCTGCTGTTACTATATACTTAATTCCATCTGGGATAACTAAAAAAAATACAGCAGAACATGATTCAGAAATGGTATAAAATTTAATCACCCCTCACTTTTTTTCCACTAAAGGGTATTGGTGGCCCACCAGGTGATCCTGGCTCCAAAGGCATTCAAGGAAACAAGGTAAGAAACATATGATTACATCATTTTACAAGTACATATTCATCAATTCATCACATCCTAGTCAGGTTCATAATTTTTTTTCCTTATCAGAAGTATTACTTATTGTTCTGTAACCAGTGGGATGGTCTGATTTTATACACTTTTTTACTGTTATAAGCATAAAGTTGCTTCATATACTACATGTAAAGCTTTAAGAAATAGAAAAAACAGGTGGAGGTTTTTTTAAAAAAAACAAATTTTGAGAGTGTTTGCATCTTATATTTTTTATATTTTTGCAGAAAGCAATAGCGAGATGAGAGATAGAACACAATTGCCCATACAAATGCTCATAAATAATATCCAGGGTTTCTAGATACACCCAGATCCCAGGTAGGGGAACAAAGCCAGATCTTAAAGAGATTTCCAGACTATTTGAAGAATGGAATCTGTACATATCTCTAAGAAGATGCTGTTCCAGAGGGCATGTGCTATGACAGAAAGAGCATACTTCCTTGATTCCATAAGGAAACAAGCCTAAGAGCACACCCACTCTGCCTAATCATATGGGAGAGTCAGAAATAATAGGGACCAATATTTGTACTCTTGCAACACTTTCCCAATATCTCAGTTTAAAATGAAAATGAGATGTAAAAGAGTTAGTTAGGCATGTTGCCTCTAGAGGAGAAAACATTCCTAGAGAAATAGTTTTCATAGTTTAAATGTTATGGATGGTGGTTATATCAAATTAATTTGGGGAAAGAAAATTATGGGTGTAGCTCTTTTTCTTTTTGCCAATCTTTTCTTTCTAGTACACATTTATATAAATATTACCCTTGATACTTTACACATCCATTCAAGTACTGAATAACAAGATGTTTATAAGTATGATGCTACTACTCCTGTTTTGCATTTGATTGTTCAATCACTGTGCTCGGAATGAATGCAGCTTCTATTACAGCATATGTGGGTGTTCCTGACATGAAATATCTTGGCTTTATTTCTGAAGCAACCAGAACATTTGAGGATATAGAGAAATGTTTTCTTTTAAATGTAGAATACATTTATGATGATAAAGATTTTGGAATCTTGGTTTCTCTTCCATTTTTTCCTTGAATTGACTATTTTCATCCTTGGCTAGTCATCTTTTTTATAGATGACCTCTATTATTTTTGCAAACAAATAAATAAGCAATTTTTATGAGGATAAATGCCTTGCATTAATGAATTTAGAGCATTTGAATATAATGGGTTGGATTCAGCTGGAGGCACTTGCAACTGTGCTAGGTATAACAAAGGTCTTTTTCTTCATGACAGGCCTTAGTTTTCCCCTAAATTGTTATATAGATGCTCCTCCAAATTGGGACAGATGTAATTTTAGCTTTCTTCCTAAGAATACATTGGGGAAACTACCTCAGGAAATTGAGATCAAAACACATTTCACATTTTTATTTTGCTCTGCATTACAAGAAAAGATAGAAAGACCTTGTTGATGGATTAGAGAATAAATGAAAGAAAAAACAAAAAACATACCATAAGATATTCAGAAAACATAATATGCTGTAATTTGTTTCATTGATTCATATTAATTCATGAACCAATGGTGGAAATTACCAAGCAATGAAGAAAAGGAATAAAACAGATCTCACCAAATTTGTAAGCCTTATGAATTATGTATTTGTATTATATTTGTAAATATATTGAAAATAGAAATATACAAAAAGATGAAAAAGAAGGAAAGTTTTCCAAAGATCTCCAAACATATAAAAAGGTTCCAACCTAAAATGATATGTTAAAGATTCTAACAGACAGGTACTAGCTGAAAATCAAAGAAAGATGGAAAGAATACACTGAAATATTTATATATTTATACTAAGACAGCAGCATCCAAAATACCTCTAGCACTACAAAAGAAAGCACTCTGGTTGTTATTACATTGGAAACTAACAAGTAACAGAAGAATGAGTACAGTTCTAACTAAACCATTCCAGCAAAGTTGGAGAGTTGACCACAAATTGGAAGAGATCAGTTTGTATAAGTATCAATATCAAAGAAAGAAGACTTGATAGGACAAGTACTCCTTGACTCGCTTAGCTACCTTGAAGTTATGGTTGACCTAACTGGGGGTACTCACAATCTGGATTTGAAGTTTTGTCAGTTGCCCACCTATGGTCACATGACCAAACTATGGGCTCTTAGAAACTATGGCCATATTTACATATGCTCTTTAAGCATAAGCATGCTTTTTAAGCATCCCATGGCACATTATCATTTTATGACAGGTTTGCTAAAAACCAATATTTTTTTTTGGTTTTTAGTAAAACCATTGGTTCCATTACTAACCACTGTAACAAAAGTCATAAAATTGGTTTAGTCAATTTATGATCGTCACTATTTATAACCACGATGAACAGACACCATTATGGCCAAGTTCTGCTTGTATTGCACAATATCTTCAATTTCACATGCTACCCAACAACACTCAAGATCATTCTTCACAGATTAGACCCCTATATAGAAGAAAAATGCTTACTAGTCAAGGTGGTTTTTAAAAAGCTTCAGGAACAGGATAATATTGCATACTGGATAATTGAAAAAGTAATTGCCAAAAAGAAGTCAGTATGAGCTTTGTTGGTTATAGAATTTCCTTTGATTGTGGAAGCTCTGTTAAGCTGTGGAATATCCTTAGGAAAATTAGAATCCCAGAATATCTCATTGTCCTCATACAAAGTCTTAACGCGTAGGTCATGAAACCACAGTCCAGACAGAACACAACAAAACAGATTAGTTCTAAATTGACAAAAGAGTAAAAAAAACTTGTATATTGTTTCCATATTTATTCAACCTATATGCCTTAACATATGTTGAAAGAGCCTGAACTGTAAGAAGATGAGAGTGGGTTTAAAACTGTTGGAAGAAAAGTTAATTATACTGTGCTGCAAATGTGAATATTAAGTTACAGTAAAGGAGCCGTGTAAAAAAATTGAATGATTAAAATTAAATATATAAAACCACTAAACAAATGACAGTAAGTTCAGCAACTAGGTAAGAATAGTTAATGAAAGCACTGATGTGGTGGATAATTTGTGCCTTTTAGGACTGACCATCAAGAGTAAAAAATTCACAATAGAAAATAAGTGCAATTCACTAGCAACAAAGGCCTTGAAAAATGTATTTAAGTGGTATAATGTGTCGATACTTAGAAAGATTAGAACTATTTGAACAAAGGTTTTTCATCTGCTTTCTATGGATAAAATAATTGAACTAGTAAGAAGTAGGATAGAAAGACTGTTCATGCATTTACCCTCTCGTACTTGAGAAGACACCCAAGAATCTAATGAATAGCCAAGAAAACTAATAAATAAATCATCTGAGTCCACTTCTGTCCTGTAGCACAATATTATTAAGATTTGGAGAGATTGCCATCTTTGAACAGAATAGTTTTATGCTGAAATATTTGCTTTAGAAGAGTGGTAATGTTAAACTTAAGGTACATTGCTTGAATAGCAGGGAGACTTTATAAATCTTTAAGAGCTATAGTGGTGCAGTGACTAGAATGAAGTATTGCAGGCAAAGTCTGCCCATTCCAGGAATCTGATTCTGACCAGCTCAAGCTTTCCATTCTTCCAGGGTTGGTAAAATGAAGACCCAGACTGTTGGAGTTAATAATGCTGACTCTGTAAACCACTTAGAGAGGGCTATAAAACACTATGTGAGTCTAAGTGCTCTTGCTATTACAATTAATTACCCTGTTCAGTAGGTAGCAAATGAGCCTTCTAGCATGGCAAATACATTTGGTTCTAAGGGACAAATCAAATGATGCCTAATTGATCCTCATTTTTAGTAAAAAAATTTGCAAGGCTTTAAAGAACTCCATTGATTACTTTCTAGATTTGCAAATATATTAAGCTACAAAAGCCATCATTCTTAACTAGTTGCATTTTAGTATCCCTTAAATTTCTAATAAATTAATTCCTTGCTCTGGAAGAAATTACAAAGTAAAGTGAATCATTGTTTATAGTTAATAAGTATCCATTCAACTAGAAAAGGTCAGTGCCGTTTTCATGTGAGTACTATGGTTGACAGATATTTAGCAGTCTCTCCAAATTTTGTTATCTTTATAGAAAGATCGTTGAACTATTCTTTTTAATTTTCCAGAAACTTATGAATGAATTCTAAGTCTAGTCGTTATTTATATGATGAGTACTCTTTCCAAGTATATAAATAAAAAGTCTGTTCTCAAGATAATGCCAGTGAATGGAATGTCAGTTGCTATGGAAGGATTTTCTCCAAGAGGATAATTAATTATTGGAGAGTCACAGAAGAAGATATAGATGGTTTTTCAACTGAAGAACAAATATGGAACACACTTGTAACTGCCTGTGATCAGATCTTCTGTTGATACATACCAGTGCTAGATAGAAATAGCCATTTTATTATATATGTAGATTGTTAAAAAGTTAATCAGTCACAAGGCAAATTGATAGCTTCTGATATTCAGAAGCTATAGTCAGGATAATTGGAAGCTCATGGAGCAAAACATTATGACCAATTCAGATGTGTTTTTCTGTACTATCTTGCATAAGCCCCTGTCACACTGCACCAACGGATGGAAAGAGATGTAAAATGGAGAAAAACACTTGCCATCCGTTGGTTAATGCGAAGCTTCCGTTCTGTACTCACTGCCTCCGTTTTGCTTCCTCTCTATCCGTCCAGCATCCGTCCATTGACATTTCATCCGCTCAAAAAGTTTTGAGCTGCTCAAAACTTTCTGAGCGGAAAATGTATCCAACGTGTCCATTCTGCATCCGCTAGGCATACGGGGGACATCTGTTCTCCATCTGTCAGCATCCGTTACGTATCCGCTACATCCGCTAGGCATCCGCTGCGCATCCGCACAACTCACATCCGCTCCAGCAGAAAGCGGACACAGGGAGGAAGCGGAACGGACGCGCAGTGTTAGTAGCACGGATGGAGAAAGGATGAAAGCAGATGCAGCATGCAAAGAAAGCATTTAAAATGGAAAAAACGTTAGCAGAGGGGACCTATCTCGGATATTAAGGATGTCTAGAGGATGCCTAGAAGATGCAAAAGGACACATAGGGGAAAACCTATATTGCCTATAAAAAGGGGGAGCAACTCACTTGGATCTCACTTTCAGCCCAGCAACCCTGCTGTGCAGACCTCTGCAGCCTTCATCTGCCTCTTGCTCTTCCACAGCATCCAGTCATGTCCACCTTGGATCGTAACAAACTCCTTTTGGTAGCCACCATCCTTCTGCAACAGTGCGAAGCCATCTACAAGCTCTGTGAACTCTACTACGGGAAGAAAAGGAGGCGACCAAGAAGCGTCTGGGTCCGAAGATGGATCAGAGAAGAGCAGAGTACGGACTGTACAACAAGCTGATGGTGGAGCTCAGGAACGAAGACCCTCGTGCATTCCAGAACTTCATGAGGATGCCTCCAGCCATGTTTGACGAAGTTGTGCAGTGGCTGAGACCCAGGTTGACCAAGCAGAGCACCAACTTCCGCCCCAGCCTGGACCCTGGGCTCAAGGTGGCACTGACTCTGCGTCACTTGGCCTCAGGGACCACCTACAGCGGCATGCAGTATGGCTGGACGGTGCCACACAACACCATCAGCATTGTGGTCAGAGAAGTGGTGCAGGCCATCATTGAAGAATACATGGAGGAGCTCCTCCAGTGCCCCTCCACTGAAGAAGGATGGAAGAAAGTTGTAGAGCAGTTGTATCAGAGGTGGAACTTCCCCCACACCGTTGGAGCCATAGACGGCAAGCACATGACCTGCAAAGCACCACCCAAGTCGGGCTTCACTTATTTCAACTACAAGGGCTTCTTCAGCATCATCCTCTTTGCCATGGTCGATGCTGACTACAAGTTAATGTACATCGATGCTTCAGGCTACGGCTCATCTTCAGATGCCCAGGTATACAACGCCAGTCATCTCAAGGAGGGCTGGAACGCAACCTCATCATGGGCTTCCCAGATCCAGACCCCCTGCCCAACGACACGCAAGATGTGCCCTACTTCATCATGGGGGATGACGCCTTCTCCCTCAGAACCTACCTCATGAAGCCCTACACTTCCAGACTCCTCACCCGTGAAGAGAGGATCTTCAACTACAGGCTGTCCAGGGCAAGGCGGGTGGTGGAGAACGCCTTTGGCATCCTGGCCAACAGGTTCCAGGTACTTCTCACCACCATGCAGCATCGCCCAGAGACCGTGAGGAGCATCGTGGAAGCTTGCTGCATCCTGCACAATCTCATGCGCACCCGCTACCCAGTGTTGCAGAACAGGCTCGTGGACCTCCAACAAGGCAATGGGGACATGGAGCCTGGGGAATGGAGGCAAGGGCAAAACACTGAGGATGTGCAAGGCCCCAACAGAACCTCACATGAAGGGAAGAAGCAGTGCAACCTCCTGAAACACTGGTGCAACTCCCCAGCTGGAGTAGTGGAGTGGCAAGACAGGATGGTAGATGATTAATGGATGCTTCCTTCAGCCTGTCTCATCACACGGATGAGATTGGGTAATGTATGTTAGGTGGGCCTACAATGAACAGGGCATTTAATAAAGAGTTGTGTTTATGTTGACATGTGTGGATCAATGATTACATTAGTATTGATAATGAAGGGCCATAGGTGTGGCACCTGGGAGGGTGGACCATACAGTCCCACTATGCTTGCACTGGAGGTTTATCTATCCTCACAGCTATCTCAACCCACCCCACAGCTATCTTAACCCATCCCAAAGGTATCCCTGCCCATCCCACAGCTATCTTAACCCATCCCAAAGGTATCCCTGCCCACCCTACTGCTATCCTTACCCATCCCACAAGCATGCAAAGGCATAAACCATTTCTAAAAGTTTCCACCAAGACTTTATTTAATAAAATAAATGAGGCAAGTGTGTGAAGCAAAGATAATCTTTATTAATAACAAGCTGTAAAAGAAAAATGACCCAAGTCATTTAAAGTCTACAGGTAGCCACCCAGTCTCTGGCACTCTTATCAGTCACTCGGAGGTGTGCCCAGTCTCAGGGGTGGACGGTCCAGGTGCTGTGGAGGTGGGTGCTGCTGGAATGCTGGTCTGAAGCCCCACTGGGGTGCCTGGCCCCGAGAGGACAACAGGTGACGGTGTGTTGAGGAAGCTCTCAGACAGCTGGCTCAGCCCCGTGATGTTGAGGGCTCCTTCCTCCATGCCATGAGGTGTCAGTCCCAATACCGACAACAGATATACTGAGGCCGGGCTTGGCTGTGGGGTGGAGGAAGGAGCAGTGTAGTGGGGCTGTCTGGTCTGCAGCTGGGTGAGGATTGGCGTGGGTGGCATCAGTGACGTGGGTGGCATCGGTGGCATCGGTGGCATCAGTGGAACCAGTGGCAACGGTGGCATCCAATGAGCCTGTGCCTGGACTGGGAAGGCTGCTGCCTGTGATGCTGAACCTCCTGGTAGCCGTAGCCCTGGTAGGTGAGGGCCTGTGGAAAGCCTTGGAATGGGAGTGACATCACCTGGGGTGGAGGAGCAGACCTGGACTGGGTGGGACCAGGTTCCTCTGGATCTGGAGGGTTGTGAAGCAGCTCGGTGATCCAGTCCTTCACCACCTGGTACTGGAGTTCCGCCATGTCCGTGAGGGTCTGGTTGACATAGGTGAGGAAGGGCTTGCAGTTGGAGGATGAGGAGTCGGTGTGGACCAGCTGAGAGAGGAGATCTATGCTGCTCCGGATGGTGTCCCTGATCTCCAGCAGGACAGTGTGGCTCTGCCCCTCCTGTCTGGCTCTCTGCCTTTCTGTGGAGGTGAAGCTGGGGGTGGATGCGGGTAGGACTGTGGTGGAAGTCCTGTCTCCTTTCTCCCACTGTGCCAGGGAGTCCTCCATGTGCTCCGCCATGGTTAAAACAGCTGTCCGCGGGTTCTCCACCGTGGGACGCTCCACAGAAATCTGCCTGGGGACAGGAGCTGACTCTCGGCCGGAAGAGGACTGGCTCTCAGCAGGCTGCCGGAGAGAGAGGGTTGTGAGAGGGGCTGCTCCTTGGAGGATCTCACCCTCCAGGAAGATGCACCTGGCCATCACGTAGGTCTCTCTGTCTGTCAGCTTGACCGTGGCCTGGTCAGATTTCTTGAGGTGCAGTTTCCTGTACCAGGTGTGCATGTGCTTCCACCAGCCAAGGAGCACCTCCAATGTGTAGCCCAGACTCTCCGCCTTCTCTCTCCAAGCAGCCTGCTTCCTTTTGGTGTCCCTGTAGAGCCTGTGTCCCTTTCGCCATAGATACTCATTCTCTCTCAGCCACTCCAGCACCTCATCCTCATGTTCCTCCTCAATGGAGTATTGCCTCCTCTCCCGTTCTCGCATATGCCTCTTCCTCCCTTTGGCAGGACCAGATGGGCCTTCATCAGAGGGCTTCCAGGTTGTAGGGGCTGCTCCTCCACACCAGCAGCAGCAGCAGCACCAGCAGCACCAGCAGGACCAGGGTCAGCAGCAGCAGCACCAGCAGGACCAGGATCATCAGCAGCAGTGTAACCAGCAGCACCAGCAGGACCAGCAGGAGAAGGACCAGGAGCAGTAGCTGGACCAACAGGACGAGCAAGACCAGGAGCACGAGCAGGACCAGCAGGATGAGCAAGACCAGGAGTACGAGCAAGACCAGGAGCACAAGCAAGACCAAGAGCATGAACAGGACCAGGAGCATGAGCAGGACCAGCAGGACGAGCTGCAGCTTCAGCAGAGTAAGCACCAGCAGAAGCACCACCGCCAGAAGCAGCATCAGCAGAGTAAGCACAAGCAGAAGCACCACCGCCAGAAGCAGCAACAGCAGCTCCTCCATAAGCAGCATCAGCAGAAGCACCACCACCAGAAGCAGCATCACGAGTTCGTCCAGAAGCAGAAGCAGCAGAAGCCCCAGCCGCAGAAGAGCAAGCCCGTGCTACAGAAACCCCAGCAGAAGCAGAGTGAGGGCCAGGGGGTGGGAGGGTGGCCCTGTCCCTCTTGCCAGGGCTGGCAGCAGATGGCTGAGGCTTTCTCTTCTTCCCCATGGTTGTGGGGTTGCTGGCTGGCAGCAAGGCTGGCATGAAGGCAGGCAGCAAGACTGGTAGGCAGGCTGGCATGCAGGCTGACAGGCAGGCAACAAGGCTGGCAGGCAGGCTGGCAGCAAGGCTGGCAGGCAGGCTCGCAGGGAGGCTGGCAGGGAGGCTGGCAGGATGGCAGGCAGCAAGGCTAGCAGGCAGTGATGCAGGGCAAGCTGGCAAGGGACTTGATGTGTCTGGAAGCAGGTCTTTCCTCTGAATGGTGACCTGCTTGGGAGCTGCTTCCCTTTATATCCGCGGGGCTGACGCAATGCATCCTCCCCGCATGCGCATTGAATGCTAGGCATCCGCTAGGCTTCCGCTCTGCATCCGCTTCATCCACTCGGCATCCGCTGTGCATCCGCTTCATCCACTCGGCGTCCGCTCTGCATCCGCTGTATCTGTTCCGCGTCCGCTTTGCTGGGTCCCCTGGAAGCCTTGCAGATGTGCCATCTGCTCCCATCCGCTTCCATCCACTAGGCTTCCGTTCTGCATCCGCTTTCCATCTGCCCTGCATCCTCTCCCCATCCGTTCCTTTCCGTGTTATCCGCTCTGGTTATGCAAATTTTTGCCCCTTTTGAGAGCAGATAACAACGGATGGAACATTTTTCTCGTCCACTGTGTCCTTTTTACTAACGTTTTGCATCCATCGGCCAGTGTGACAGGGCCTTTAATTTGCATGCTTCAGCATTATTAACATAGTTGCAGTGTGTTCTATTTCTCCAATTTTGACATTTGCATTGTTGTTGAAGCTTTTGTATTTATATTATTGGCTTTAATAAAAATTTAATACATTTTTAAAAGACTTGCATACTTTTAAGATACATTTTCATTAAATACTTTGTGTAATTTTTTATATAGTTTCTTGAAAGGATAAGCGCTTTGCAGGGGGGGAAAATTAAATGCTGTGTTAACTGAGAGATTTTAAGAATACATTCATTCAAATGGCCTATTTTTAATATTCTATGAATTGATTGCTTAAAGAATCTACACATAGATTGTCTGCTTTACTTTATAATTCCAATGCTTAGAAATTCTGATTTTATTATTTAGATTAATCAAATGCCAGTTTCAAATTTTAAAATGGCTATGTTGCTAAAGTGTTTCTCTCTCCCTGTTATCTAAGCATTGTTTTACTACCAAACTGTGTGCAGATGGTCACTGAACCTTGCATAGCAGCAATTAGAGTAAGAAGAGTAAGAAGATAGAGTAAGAAGAGAGTCACTGTTTGAGGCTATCAATAGACTTGCATGTACATGGTCAAATGTTTTGAACTCAAAACTACATTTTGAGTTGCCTATTTCAAATTTCAACAGGTGTTTAGACAGTACTAGAAGTATGGGAACACAATTTTGACTATCCCCAAAGTGTTTGATGCTCACAACATTTCTGGAGTGGTTGGAACTGTCCCCAAATACATTCAGTAAAAGAAAATAATTTGACATGAACTTGAAACAGGATGCTTAAAACTCAAATATATGCATACTTAAATAAATCAGTAGGGTTTCATGATGAGTCACATTATGAGGTTTCGTAATTTAAATAATAATTTATTAATCTCATCATTATAGTTTGTAAACTTTTGATTTCATTCAATTTTATTGTTCAATAATTGATTGGTTATGAACTAATAAGTCATTTTCAACTCCCACTAACCACATGGAGAAGATCTGAAAGAACAGGTAAGGGACACAACAACATGGAGAAATGTTCTCTATATTGATGTGTTGATGTGTTACCTGTTTTTTCAAGTCTTTGAATGGTGGACCTTATTGCCACCATAACTGAATCCATCCACCTCATGTTTTCTTTCATTTTGTCTTTCCCAGCCTTATAACCTTTTCTAGAGAAACCTACGATTTATAACATAGCATTATAAATAATAATAAATATTAATAATAATATAATAAATTATTATAATTATTAAATTTAATTTAATATAATTTAATTATAATTATATTATATTATTATTAATAATATAATAAATGATTTTGTTTAGTGACCCTATCATTGCTGAAAGAAACCATGCATTATCCAGTCACAGAAAAATAGAATGATTTGTTTTCATATTACCCAATATATATCTATTTTCATCTATATATAAATTGAACATATGAAACTGATTATAAAAATGTATCTACTCAACGTTACATGTTTAAAAAATGGACTTAATTACCATATTAAAACAATACTTGATATTTTGGTTGCCTTTAAAATTATAGGCTACTTTGCAGGAATCTTATCAGCATAGAAACTTTGCCAAGATAATTAGAAGAAAATACATAAGCATGTTATTCTTGGCTTTTCTTCATTTCATGCTGATGGGAAAAATGTTTTTTTTTTTGGGGGGGGGGGTTTGATAATTAACATCAAAGCATTAACTTTTCTATAATCAAGCTACCAATAGGGAGCAGATTTATAATAAGATTATATTTTAATAAAATATTCATATATATATAT
>BLBF01000262.1:921044-980612 GCA_015471245.1 Laticauda colubrina
ATATATATATATATATATATATATATATATATATATATATATACATACATACATACATATATATATATATATATGTTATCAGTAAATAAATTGGATATGCAGATGTTAAGACATGAATACAATAAAAAATGAAAGATTCCTATATTGTCTAGACCAGTGGTCCACAACCGTTTTGGCTCCACAGACTGGCAGTGGAATTGTTGTAGGAGAGAGGGGATGGTTTCACATATATAATGTAACCCCGAGCATGCACAAATAAAGCTTCGTATGCTCAACCATCGCTTGCACTGTCTAATCCTCTGCGGCCCAGTTCCCAATGGGCCACGAACCAGTATTGATCTGCAGCCTGGGGGTTGGGAATCCCTGGCCTGCACAACAAGAGAATATCTTAACTTCCATATCAATTGTCAGTGGATCTCAAATTGTGATTATTTAACAAAAATAATATTTATAATTTATAATATTTATAATTTATTGAGGACCCAGATTGTTGGGGGAAGTATGCTAACATTGTAAACCACTTACAGAGGGCTGCAAAGCACTATGAAACAGTATATAAGTTTAGTGCTATTGTTATTGCTTTATATTATGTTTGTATAGAAAGGGACTATCAAAAGAACAGTTCATTGTATATGTAATAATGATTATACTTCTTTAAAACATGTTTCTACAGTATTGCTTTACGACACCTACCAAATCTGGGGTGGGATTAGCAAATTGTATAAATATGATTGTGAGATAGAAGCTAAAACATTTTCAGAGAATGTACGTGGAATCTGACAACCAAACAACATAAATTGATTTTCTGTTCCTTTACACAGAATATATATGCTGATATACCATATATTGCAGTCCTGGAAAAATAAATTCATGGCTCTATTTATTCAGTGGGTTGAAGACCTGACTGCACTTATCTTTTATGAACAGATTGCTTATAGACATAGAGATTGTATAGACAAGTATAATGAACTATGGAAATTGTTTATACAGAATACAGTGGCTTTTTAAAAAGATAGTGATATAAATTATTAGAAATACTGTCCACATGTATATTTGAATAATATTTTCATTACACATGTATATATAGAATTATAACCGTTTATTGTTACAATGACGCACAACTATCATAATTAGGGTTTTTTGTCGTATTTCTTTCCATTTTTCTTCTTTATGTATTTTTTAATGATTAAAATGTATTAATAATAATACATATAGTACTATAATGGTGGATCATGTGTTCCGTCTGGCACTCTTACTATATACTTTATAGTTAACTTTGACATGTAAATAGCAATTCTACTGTTTCCCTTTTTTCTTCAATAGAGTGAACAACCTGCTTAGTCTGCAAGGTACATTTGGCATCTGGAAAACATGTTTCAGAAGCCTTGTCTAACAAATTATGATGCCAGATACCTGATCAAAAATGCAGTCTTAAAATTCTGAAATATCAAAAGAGCAAGTTTTATACTTCAGAACTTTGCTAGTGCTTTATTATGATTCTGTGCCATATTGATTGGGATTAATTTAGTATGCCTGATGTGAATCTTATGCTCATTTGTTCTTTCTGAAGATTTTTAATGCTGGCATGTGATTGTTATAGTATTTATTTAATTTTAACTAATGAGTTACTGTGGAAAAAACTTTGGTTGGGTGGTGTAAAAAAGCTATTTTCAAAAAGTCAATGAAAATAAACAATATGCTTGAAGTTCAGCTGATTCTATACTTTTCAGCAGAGAAATCCAAATTAAGTAAAAATAAAACTCAATAGTGGGGGCTTTTTTAGTGTCAGGAAAACACTGAGCACATGGAAACCTTCCACAACATTGATGAAGGCTGTCTATACAGAGGGAATAGTGCATACATGATGCTGTACCATCTATTCACAAGATCTTTTTTTTTTCCAAATTCAGGGGCCACGTGGTCCTGAGGGCCTGCAGGGTGAAAGAGGCCCACCAGGTGAAGGACTACCAGGACGGAAGGTTAATATTCTATCTAAAACAAATAGACTTCCAAATAGACATAGTGACTATTTCCCTGTTTGTTTTAATTATTTCTTTCTAGGAATTTGTTTACCGGCAATGACTTCTTGCCACAAGGTTTTTCGGCTTTAAAACATTTCCTTGTCCCCTGAAACGCAAGAAAACATGTTTCCTCCTAATCAAGGCATGAATATGACAATTTGTCAGTCTGATGAAAGCTTTGTCAGATTTGCAATATTTTGTAAGCAGAAAAAAAGTTGAGTAAACACATAAGGCTTGCGAGAGGTAGAGAAAATGATGCATACTGTAAAACAAGTAATTAGGATTAGTCTTTTCCAAGGAGACCAGCAAACATCCCTATCCTGAGCATCCCTAGCTTTCTTATATTTTCCCAGACTTTTTGCTTCACCCGACCTTGAATATGAATGATGGGACCCAAGGAATGTCATAATGAATCTCCATGGACATTTATATTTTTATGAAGCATTACCAGCATTTGGAAGTAAAATATGTGAAGCTACTAAGTAACGAAGAAGTTTAAAAATATAAAAACAATGATTTAATTGTGGGAATTAAAGCAATATTTATTTCCTTGTTCCCACATGTATCCTGTACTGACAGATATACACTGGAAGATTCACGACCTCCTGCTGATTGAGATTACTCATTTATTTTTCTACAGACTTTTCCTGTTCCAATTTACAATTTATTAATATTTAATTGAAGGAACCCTGATAACAAAATTTCAAATTTTTAGCAGAAATTAGATTGCAACCAAGTCATTTATTGCATATACTGCATAGCATTAACTCTTTGATATTGTAATGCCAAATTTCTGTAGTTATTAGGAAATTTTAGAAATTTAGTAAAACTACCATACTGTCAGGTCCAAAGAACAAAAATGACATGCAGAGTTACTGCTGAGTAGTTTCCCCTTCTTGCCAGACTAAAGCAGTTATCTACATAATTATAGATGTACTCTGTGACCTGCTAATGAGGAATATACCTTCTCTCTGCCTACCAGATTTTCCAAGTTCTGCTGTCTTTTTGTCCTCTGGGAAGCTGTTTTTCCTTGCTGAGTTTCCAGATTACATTCTCCCACACATATAAATGCATCTCCTACTTGCCTGTTCATGAGGATGGCCCATTTACTAATTCTGGAGGACATGTGCATGTCTTCAACCAGTTCTAATCAGCTACAAAAAAAAACCTCTAATCAACTTTTCTTGCTCCATGTCAAAATGGAGTTTTCTAATCTCTGTTAATGTCAATGAGGATATTTTCTCAACAACAAATGTAGGGGGAAAAGTGGAACATCAAAAAAAAAAGATGGAAGCTTGAGATTGTACAGATTGAAGGTGCTATTTTCCAGATGTGAGGAGAATGGAACGTGTAGAAGAAAATTTTAAGACTTTAATTTTTTTTTCCAAATTGATTGAGGTTATAGAAAAAGAAGTAAGAGCAGAAATTCATGCCAGTGATTAACTAAGTATGTGACTGCCCTTCACTGATTGTCCTGTGTAGTGCCAGAAAGAACTAATATAAATTAGACCAATGAAAGATTAGCAATATCTTTTTATTTTAAAAATCTTGTACTACATGCCATCCTGTATGTGATTTGACTGAGCCCGAATCTGTTTGTGTCCAATTAGAATTCAAGTGTGACATACTTTTGTCTCTCATTCTCTGCTTGCTTTTATTAGAAGTAGAATAGAGTGATTTAATCAATATGGAAGTAAATATATAACATAAGCTGGGCTGAAAAATGGGAGAATGATGGAAAATAGGTTAATCTTTTATTGCCCTTTTGCAAATGCAATTGAATGGATGCACACAGAGTAGTGGATAATAATGTTACATTATTATATTGTGCCTTGAATCTACATAGTTTAAGGCAGTGTTTCTTAATCTGTGGTCCATAGATTCCTGGGGGACATAATGATATTATAGGGGATCTGCGAAGGCTTGAGAAAATGCTATGATTTAAATCTTGAGTTAAGTCTTTGGGAGTCTGTGGCCATGCTCAGTGGCTACAAAAGGTATTTAAAAAAAGGTCTATATGAAATAAAAAGTAAGAATCACTGGTTTAAGACATAAACTTTATATTAAAGAATTGGTCCTTGCTGTAATCTAATAAAATATCTTTCTGTGGTAAATGTTGAGTACAATCCTAAGTCAACTCAGAAAATCTTAATACATCTTTCCAGGGAGACAAAGGTTCTGAGGGACCTGCTGGACCGGTTGGATCCCCAGGCCTATCCATCAAAGGAGATAAGGTACCATATAGAACTGATTGTATAAACAGAATTTAATATAGCTGAACCCCCAGCACTGAAGCTTCCACATGAAAAATGCCTCAGAAGAATTAAAGAAAATAATAAATAAAATCAAAGAATAGAAAGAAGTTTTAAAGAACAACTTATTCAGCTGTGAGGTGGCTTAGAGCTAAGTTAAGATGGTGGTCTCACGTTATAACTGATACTCTGTCATTTTCACATGTGCAACATACAGTGTTTTATGCACATCCAAAAGGGCAAGGTTTTTGATCACTTTGCCACAACCACTATCTGGAATTTTACCATGGAAGTTGCAGCATTAATTCAGATAATTGAGATAATTGCAGTATCTCTGCCTTGTGACATAGTCTCATTATTTTCCCAATTGTTCTTCTCTCATTATTCTTCCATTCAATCCAGTTCTGTTCCTTCTTAGTAATTTATAAACTATTGTGCAATCAGGTTGCACATAAGACTTTTCAAGTTTGAACCTAACATAATTATGATAACACTTCAATTAACGCAATAATTTACGCGAGCATTTTTCATGTAGGGAGAACGAGGGATGGAAGGAGCCCAAGGCCCAATGGGACCACCTGGAACTGGCATCCAAGGAAATCAGGTAACATTTCATTTGGTCCCCTCACTCCAAAATCCATTCTTCCTTAAATATTTTTAAATTGGTAGTGGGGCAACTACAATGTATGTTCATTGAGTATTTGCATATCTAGGTTAATTTATAATTCGAGGGTAATCACAGAATCTTAAGAACTCCAAGCAAATTAGAATTACCCAGCAAGTTTGAAGACCCTTAATTTTTGTACTGTTTCCAAAAACAGTACAAAAAAGGAAATACTTGATATTAAAGCCAAACCAATCAATATTGAAGCTGCCTTATATCAAGTAGACTCTTGGTCCATTTGACTTTGTCTTGGTGATACAGTTTCCCAGAGCTTTTACAGAGTTTCAGACTGCTGTTCTTCAAGCCTCCTAAAAGAATTCTGGGATTGAACCAGGGAAATACTGCATGCAAAACTGGTATTTCGTTACTGAGCTAGAGCCACATCATTGTAAGAATAAAAACAATGTGACATCTTTTTGCAAAAATTTCAATTTCTTAATGGCAATTTATAGAAAACATTAAGAATAGCTACAGCTATCATCAAAAGTAAATATATTGATTTGGGGATGTTTTCTGGAGTGAAATGAATTACTCTAGTACTCTCAGTTTTATAGTTGAGCAGAACCAGTTTAATTTATGTATTGAGCAGAATCAGTTTAATTTATGTGATTTTGTTCAATTGTAACTTAATATATGTCTGAATTCATCTGCAAATCTAAAAAAAATGCTTGAGATTTGCTCCTCCTGAAAGAAAATAACATTTATTTTTGTAAATAAATGCAAATGAACTATAAAATTAAGATGAACGCTCTAACGTTTGATAATTCTAAATCTGGATTATTATAAAGAGCTATCACCTAGAATTCAAAACCAACAAGGAATTTTAATTCATTGTAAATCAAAGGTGGAATTCATGCTTTACCTGTAGCAATTCCTGGGTTCGATTCTTGGTATGTCAGTGTAGCAGCTAACCTTAGATGTGACATAAAATATGACAATAGTTGTGATGGTGCAGTGGTTAGAATCCGGTATGGCAGGCTAACTATTGACTGCCAGAAGTTCAGTCCTGACCAGTTCAAGGTTTACTCAGCTTTCCATCATTCCAAGGTCAGTAAAATGAGGATCCAGATTGTTGGGGGCAATATGTGCATTCGGTGCTTAGGGAGAGTTGTAAAGCACTGTAAAGCGGTGTATAAGTCTTAAGTGTTATTGCTAAGTGCTATAAAAGATTCTGAGGCCTTTAGCCTTGGTACCAGCTAGAGTGGACATATCTGGATTAGTCCCACAAATTTCCAGTACCGTTGCTGTCTTATGGTCTAGGAGTAACATTTGAAGAATATTTGATTCCAGCACATTAATATTTTTCCAAACAAGCCGAATGCTGAAATAACTGTATAAAACATTGAAGGTGGATATAGATAGAAAGCATGGGAAAAAAGAAATGATAGATAGCTAATTTTCAGTGACAAATAAAATAATTTAAGCTTGCATTTGAAAGTAAAAATTACCAAATGTTTGTGAGTCAATTTTCTTTTTTTATTATATGATGATTGTCCGTTCTGTCAATAGAATGAGCAAGGACAAGTTTATCCAATTGAAAAAATATATTTTCAGGGTATTCAAGGGCTAAAAGGTGCTCCTGGTGTGAAAGGGTCACGAGGAATAGGACTGCCTGGACCAAAAGTATGTATATATGTGTTAAATTTATAGGCTGATACTATCTGCTACAGCTCTGGTACATTTACAAAATAAACAATAAAAGCCATCACTCTGTTAAACAATTGATTTGCATAACACTGTCGAACTATCTAGTAGGGCACATTGCAATTTTTCTTCTCATCTACCTATTTCCTTACTTTCTTATGACTACAAGTTTGTTGCTTGTATCTGATGATTTATATTAATTGTTTTTTAGTATCCTAGTATGATTTATGTTGACTGCTTTTTAGTGTCCTATGACTATCACTTATGATTATGATGAATGTATTTCATAATGATTATGATCAGGATTTATCATTTGTTGCTTGTATGTACACTGAGAGCTTATGCATCTTCTGTGTCCCATTCCTTCTGTGTCCCATTCCATCACACTTGGCCAATAAGGAATTCTGCTCTGCTCTGCTCTATTCTATTCTAAAAAATCCCATCCCATTCTAATTGTCAAAGTGCAGTAGACACAGTACAGTATACATAATTTCCATCTAGGAAGATTTCATGTCTTCATTATAATAATAAAACATAAAAGAATTTTCTGTAGTATGCATTTAACTCCACTACAATATACCTAATGACATGTCAGGGGATGACTGCTATGTTAACATATATTTAAACTATATATGTTAACTATATATGCAGGGAATCCATATAATATCAATATAGATAGTTTAAAACATTAAAACAATAATTTGATATTAAATATGACTATCAGATTACTTGCAATGGGAATTCCCATTTAAAATTAGCTATTACAGTTTGGAAGGAGAATTTTTTCCCCCAGTGCATGTCTCACCATGTGAATGGTGTTAATACCTCCAGCAAGATGCTGGAGATACTAAGTTCTAGTCAGCTCCTTTGAGGCATTTGCTTCTGTTATGGACACATTTCTTTCATTTTGTTCCCTAGCCATTATTTTCCAATGCTATTCTGCTTTAGGCACACTGCTTTCTTTTATCTAAAAGGGCTTCTTTCCCCTACTTTTCTTTCCTCTACTGTGGAGGAAAGTAAACATGACAGAAAAAATCATTAATACCTCTAGCAGAAGTATAGGCGGAAGAGAAGCTGAAGAGCTACTTCCCCATTTCCCTTTCCATCAGGGAAAGAGGAGTCAAACACATCATCAGTCTCAAGTCCCTTCATGCTCACAAGAGATCTAAGTCCAAGCCACTTTAAATTCATTGGTTCCTACGTAATTTCCTTTGACCCTAAGTAGTTCAGATTCTTATAGAGATCCTAAGCTGGCAATAAACCTGTATATTAATTTGAACTGCCTAGAGTCTTGGTTTCATGTGCTTGACAAATATGTGAATTAACTTGTGACCACAGCACTGATCATCTCTCAAAACTTGTCTCCTCCCTTAGGGACAGCAGCTAATAGAGGTTTTACTATTGACAGGAATTCTACCAATTATTTTTCTATACTTCTGCCTTAGATATGTGATGGTAACACCAAATTCTCGAAAGAAACACTTTAACAGAGCAGTGAAGCAAGTCTATATGAATGAGAGGATGCTTTTCCACATCTAGTAATCAGAGTTGAGTCAAATTAAACTTTGATAAGGCAACATGCAAAGTGACAGGCTCTATTCTGTACATTGAAAAATTTTTGTATCTGTAAATAGATAATGTGTGAAATATACTGTTCTGAGCCAGTTCCCCAAACACAACAAACCCTTTGATATGAACTCAAAAGATTCTTTAGTTTCTCTTGCAGGCAAAAAGTTTCTCTCACAGGCTAACAAATCCATCCGGCCGGAAGAATGTCTGCCACATCTATTAATCTCTATCCCCTGCCTTTTATTCCTCTGAACTAGGATGAAGCCTTGCTAGCAATGGTGGCTCTTCCTTCTCCACAATCAGCCCATGATTTTCTATTGCTCTTCTCTTTTCTGCCTTCTGTGCAGCCACATGTCAAGCACTGGACCCAGCTGTTCCTCCTCTTCCTTATCAACCACCTCCAGACCTGGATGCTGTTTAGTCTCCATCTGAAGGTTGAATGATGGCCCAGGCCCAAGCTCCGCCTCTGTCTCTCTCTCTCTGCCAGGTCCATTTCCTCTTCCCCCTCAGAGCTCCCAGGTTGCCCTAATGCTGACCCTGACTCCCACGCCTCCTCCTTCTCATGATCTGATTTAGCTGTTGGAGGGGCTGGCGGCCACCAGGCCACAACATATACATTATTAAGAAATATTTGTTCATCAATTTTTATTTTTGTTTTTACAAGGGAGACTTGGGACCATCTGGACAAAAAGGAGATATAGGAGCACCAGGAATTGGGCAGCCTGGACTGAAAGTGAGCCTGTTTTACATTCATAAATCTAAAATTTAAATTTTTGTTTGATGAAATGAAACTTTCCTATGAGCGGTAATTCTGGAAACTGCATCACTCAAGGGGATAATTGTTTGAATGCAGTAGAAATATTGTTACATCAGTTAATAATAGCATATAAATATTTCACAATATTTCTAGCAAAACACACCTAGCGATGATTCAGTATCTGACAACATCTGAGTAAGTTAAGGTACTCGCATTCATTCAAGATGAAAGCAAAAGTTCTTAACTGAATTTCACACATTTAAAGAATTTGAATGGAAGTAATCAAGCATTCTCTCCAAACAATGCAAATATATTGAACTGTTTTATTTAAAAAATCATTTTTTTAAAAAAAAACACTTTCTTTCAAAGGGAGACCCGGGAAGAACCGGATTTACAGGAGAAAGTGGTAAACCAGGAATACAAGGGATACCAGGAAAAAAGGTAATTGGTTTGTTTGTTTTAGATAACTCCAAGACAGGGCTACAGATCCATTAAGTGAATGAGAGAAAGGCACCCCTTCATACTGCTATGCTCCTACCACCTTCACTAGGTGTTTGAAGCAAGAAGTTGCACTTTTACATTTATATATTTTGTGTTATTATCTTAAAGCTACTGAATTTGTGTAGTTTGTTGTTTTACATTCCTTTGTTTGTTTTGGGTATAATACAATATATATTTATAGTGCTGAGTAGATGAATCTTGTTGATGATAGGGAGAACAAGGACTGCCTGGTCCAAGAGGCCCAGATGGAATTCCAGGGAAAGGACACATGGGTCCAAAGGTAGGATTTAATTAATTTATTTTGTGATTGTGTTATTAGAGTAGAGAAATAAAAATAAAAAGGAATCAAGCCATACAACAGTATGTTTTTTTTAATTCAAGATGATGCTTTTTCAAAAATGCTCCCAAGTTTAAATATTTTTAATCTAATTTATACAAAAAAAACTTTTGAACAAAAAATTTTCATCATTGTATTGGAACAAAGATGACAAAATATGACAGAGAAAAGGTGCTGCCATTTTAAAGAATCTCCAATTTGCAGCTCAGATATGCTTACTGACTTTTTCTCCATATCAGTTTGACTTGGAGAGAGAAAAAATCCTTTGCATTGATTTTTGTACAAGGACTTTTCAAGAATCATTATAATGCAGAGTATCAGCTGAGAGAAAGAATTATTCTGTGCAAATCTCAGTTGCCAAAAGTTATGATCTCAGGTTACAAATTTAATTCAAAACCTAAAAAAGCCATATTTTGCATGAAAAAAATTACCAAATAACTGTCATATTTCATATGTCAAAACCTGAATTCATTGATTCTATATCAAGCATACTATTAAGCAAGGGGATAATGATGAAGTTGCTGAGCCAGGATCTTAGAAATAAATTGGAAAAAAAAGCAGTGGCAAACAACTTCTGCTTTGCTATTAATGCCCATAAAACTATCGAGAGTCAAACTGAATGTAAAGCAGATGTACTTCTTGTTTTATATGTTGAACTATATGAAGATATAAGAGATTTAAATATATTAGGCTTTATTAGATCCTATGTAGGCATCATGTACAGAGTAAAGGAGCAATATCTTGAAACATATTCATAAAACTAGTAAAATAATTTGCTTAAAAAGTTAGGCCCTTTTTCATATTTGAACATGGAAAACACCTGGAATTTAAGAATGTAAAGCCTTCATCCTATATATTTACTGATTTTTGCCCTCTGTTCTATGTTTCCAGTATGACTCTGTTCTAAAAATATTCTTAAATAGAAGTTGTCAATTCAGATTATCTCCAGATAGATTAGATGGAAACCTCTGTAATATCGCTTTTCCTTTTTGAAAAAAAAAATCAGGGTGAAGAAGGTCAGAAAGGTGCCCAAGGATTAGATGGACCACGAGGTATTCTAGGCCCTCCAGGCCCAAAGGTGTGTTTGGTGCATTTCTCAATTGTTACTCAATTGTTCTCAAATGTTATTATGGCATTCAGTAACCTGCACGCAGATTGTTAAATACAATTCATATAATGCACTTTTCAGGTAACCCCCCAATGATCAAAGATAGCATGTCTGTTGGGGAATATAAATTAGTTCAGCATATCTGGAGAACATTTTTCTGGAAAAGGCTGATAATATATATATATTGATTAACAAATCATGAAAGTTTAGTGAATTCCACTGCTATCATTATAGTTGCTTAGAATGCTTGCTTAGAAACTGGATATTAGTTCAAGGATTTCAAAAGCTCATAAATTCAAAGTAAGATCAAAGTCTTATAGATATAATATCATTAAGACATGTCCTACAAACAAATTTCTTAACTTATGAATTAACAAAAAGGAAAATATTGAATTAAAATATGTGTGTTAAATGTTTGCTGCTTTCCAATAGGTCCAAGGGAGAAGAGGAATAACTGCCATTTAAATGTCTTAGTCCAAAATTTTGAGATGATTTGTAATGCTCTTGTTATTATTCTGATTCAGTGATATTTATAATAAAAGAACCAATAACATAAAACCAGATAATTATGATAAATTGAATTCCACTGACTTTAGGGCTGCACTTTGATTTGGATTTAAAGGTGAAAAGATATTTTAGAGTGTGTATGCTTAGAAACTGTCTGCAGCGTCTAATTTTCTTTGGAGCATGTTTTTACAAGGAAAGGAGGCAGGAACTGTACTGTTATATCATGAGCATAGTCATATCTCCAAAAGCTGGATTTGCCTTTGAATCTGAAATGCTGCATGTTTTCTACACATTTTATAGTATTACTGATTGAAATATTACAGGCCCCTGTAATATCAGCTGACTTAATTCTGAACTAATAAAAAGAATCTATAGAAAATTGTAAGAGATATTTTTTTCTTTTAATTGATCGCTTAAAATACAAATAAGAAATCTGTTGATATCAAAATATATAAATGGATTATTTTTTAGGGAGAATCTGGAATCAAAGGTGACATTGGTTCTCCAGGACCTTCAATACGTGGACTACCTGGCCCCAAGGTAAATAAATACCTGGCCCCATTGGCTGTTCATAGGAAGAATATTTACCTGATGTTAGTCCTGCAGGGAAGTATAGGCAAGAAGCACAACTCACACCAGTACAGTATAGGTGGTACCTTGCTCAATAATAGTAACTCTGAGAGAGATCTTGGAGTCTTAGTAGACAACAAGAGTAGATGACCTTTACTTACTGTGTGGTATTGCTCCACCACACATCAGGCGAGAGGTCTCAGCACAGATGGAGAAAACCAAGCAAGAAGTTAACCCTCGCCACCCACTCTACAATCGTGAACCGGCTAAAAAGAGACTCAAATCCAGACGCAGTTTTCTCCATTCAACCGAATCCCTTGATGACACCGCCCACGGTCGAAGGATTACCCTATGGGCCAACCACCTCCAGTCTGTGACGCATCAGCTCTCCTATGAACCAAGTGAATCACTTCCTCCGGGTTCAAGTGAGGCATGGCCCATCTGGTCATGCCTGAATCGCCTACGGACAGGAACAGGACGATGCAAAGTCCTCATGCAGAAATGGGGCTATAATAGGGATGGAGAAACTGCTTGCAACTGTGGGCAGGATCAGACAATGCAACATCTTTTGGTCTGCCCTCTCCTACCAGAGCCATGCACTGTCAATGATCTGGAGACTTTCAACACCAAAGCCAGATCCTGCGCTCTGCACTGGACAGGACTTGTGTAGTGACTCGAGAAGAAGAAGAAGTAGACAATCATTTAAATATGAGTTAGCAGTGTGCCACAGTTGCCAAAAAAGCCAACACAGTTCTAGGCTGCATAAACAGAAATAGAATCAAACTCACACGAAATGTTAATACCACTTTATAATGCCTTAGTAAGGCCGCACTTGGAATACTGCATCCAGTTTTGGCACCATAGTGTAAAAAAGATATTGAGACTCTAGAAAGAGTGCAGAGAAGAGCAACAAAATTGATTAGGAGACTGGAGGCTAAAACATAAAACAAAGAACAGTTGCAGGAACTGGATATGGCCAGTCTAAAGAAAAGAAAGACTAGGGGAGACATGATAGCAGCGTTCCAATATCTCAGGGGTTGCCACAAAGAAGAGGGAGTCAAGCTATTCTCCAAAGCACCTGAGAACAGGACAAGAAGCAATGGGTGGAAACTAATTAAGGAGAGAAACAACTTAGAACCAAGGAGAAATTTCCCAACAGTTAGAACAATTAACCAGTGGAAGAACTTTCCTCTAGAATTTGTGAATGCTCCAACACTGGAAGTTTTTAAGAAGAGCTTGGACAACCATTTGTCTGAAATGGTATAGGATTTCCTGCCTGAGCAGACAGTTGGACTAGAAGATCTCCAAGGTCCCTTCCAACTTTGTTATTCTATTTGAAGTCTGTTTTTATTGAAGGCTACAGTCATAGCATCTTGCCAAGTGGGAAATATTTCTCCCCTTTATTTTTACCCTGAAGAAAACTAGGGAGTATCCCTTTGAAGACTAGGAAGAGACCCTTTCCCACACTCTAACTCTTTCTGTGGGCTGAGACATTTTTTACATGCAGCTCTCCCTTCTGTCTCTCAAGGACATTTCCAAATACCATTACATCTGGAAAACAGGAACCGCCAAAAGAATAACCATTAGTAGTTTACAGGGAAAAAAAATGTTGACACTTTTAAAAAATACCAAAAAAGGAGAATATTTGTAGCTCAAGGTTGAAATGGAGAGTCCTTAGTGCTTTTTGAGCCTAGTTTTTTTTTTTTTGAAGACATTTCATTATCTAAACTTGGTAACATCATCAATGTTAGTCAATGACTAACACTGTCTGCAAAAAAAACAACCAAGTTCAGAGAGCACTAAGGATTCCTTACTTAAAAAAAATAACTATATAATGGCATAGGTTTTAAGAGATTATAGTCCCCTTTATTAATGCTTGGATCATTTTCCTAGTATGGCACCATATATAAAATGCAAGAAAGGGAAAGATAATAAAGAAGGATAGAAGAGAAATGCAGCACAAGTATTTTTGCATTGTTATATTTCATAAATGTATGAGAAAATGAGATTAAAAGACTCTGAAGGGGGAATAAAGCATTAATGGATTCAGGGGAACATAAAAATCAGTATATGGTTAACTAAATCCATCACAGTGCAAGGTACTCTTAATATCAAACTAAATGCTAATTAAGACTAGTTTGAGGCATAAATATCTAATGGATTTTAAACTGTGCAGAACTTTTGTGCAGCAGCAGCAGCCAAAAAAACCTAATGCAATCCTAAATTGCATTAACAGAGGGATATAATCAAGATCAAGTGAAGTACTAATATAACTCTATAAAGCCTTAGTAAGACCACGTCTACAGTACTGCATGCAGTTTTGGTCACCACACAATTAAAAAGATCTTGAGACTCTAGAAAAAGCACAGAGAAGAGCAACCAGGATGATTAGGGGACTGGAGACTGACGCATATGAAGAATGGTTACAGGAACTGGGCATGGCTAGTCTAGCGAAGAGAAGAACCATGGGAAACATCATAACAGTCTTCCAATATTTGAGGGGCTGCCACAGAGGAAGGGGTCAAATTATTTTCTAAAGCACCTGAAGGCCAGACAAGGAATAATGGATGGAAACTGAGCAAGGAGAGATTTAACCTGGAAATAAGGAGAACTTTTCTGACAGTGAAAACAATCAACCAGTGGAACAGCTTGACCTCAGAAGTTGTGGGAAAATCATCACTTAAGACTTTCAAGAGATTGGATTCCCATCTGTCAGAAGTGATGTAGGGTCTCCTGCTTGGGCAGGGGGTTGGACTAGATGACCTGCAAGATCCCTTCCAACTCTGATTTTCTGTTATCTGTCAACATTGTATCTTGAAGCAGGATTAATGCGTGTAGGCAGCAGAGGGGTATAAAACATATGAAAGAAATACTTTTTATTTGTAGTTTTGGAATTGTCATAATTGATGGACAGATCTTTTCCTAATTATAGTTTGAAATATAACTCCTCATCAAAGTTGTTCAGATTAATACCTAAAGTTGTTTCCTTAAAAAATTCAGATATAATGCAATTGTTTTAATTTATTCATATTCTATGTTTAGGGTGAACAAGGATACCCAGGCCCTCCTGGAAATGATGGAAGCCCTGGACATACAATTATGGGACCTAAGGTAATAAATAAATCAATATGACTTAAGATTGGGGAGGAAGGGGAATTTTCTTCTACTTAATATCAGGTTATATCTAGTATCTTTTTTCTCTTTTGGACATATTTACTTTTCATATTACATTTTAGATTTCTATTTTCTAATATACACTTGCTTAGTGATGTATTGTCTTCTGTTTGAAAACGTTCAATGTTATTCTTAATAAGTACTTGAGAGTGATTTCATTTCCTGAAATTTCTGAAATATTTACCAGCCTGATGAAGCATATGGTTGATTATAAATTTGAGTTTCAAATGTTGCTTTATTCAGGATGATCATAGTACATGAATTTTCAGATTTTCTATTCACTCAGGTTCTTCCATCAATATTGATTAATTTAGTTTACAGTTTTTCATAGACATTCACACGGTTATTTCACACTGTGGATTCTCTTGTATTTTTTGGGGTGGTGGTGGAATCTACACAGTATTTAACAAAAATCATAGGCTGATACGCTGATAAATGAAACAAAATTAAAGTGAATACTTGCAACAAAGACCAGAGACAAATGTCCTTCCAGTCTTAATGCCTCTGTGCCCTACATCTCAAATATGTATATTATTTATTATTATCCTAGATTTACAGTAGAAAATTTAGTCAGCAGTTTCATAGAATTTAATAGGTGTTCTCCTTGAACTTACCCTCACAGCTACGAAGCAAAATTCAGCTATTTCATATGTAATTTTGGTGCCACACTGCCAGGACAAATTATATATATGAAATTTGGTGCATATATTCAATTTCAGGTGAACACAATAGCTTTATTTGCAGAGATATAGGAAAACAGAACATTTAAACTTTTGATCTTGCACACTTGAAATGACACTGTCTGCATTCAGTGAGGTATTCTGATCTTGTGCTGGAGAATAAAAAGCACAATTTCTGAAAAATTGCTCTTCTAATCTCAAGAGGAAGTTATTGGACAAAATACTTAGTTTTTAAGAATAGGATGTTCACAAAGTAAAAACACATGTTGGCAACTCTACTTGAACAAGACCTTGGAAGTCAAAATGTAGAGATTTTGCCCTTAAATTTCTTTCTTCACTAAGAGAATTAATAACAAGTAATTTGATATATGAAAGATTGGCAGGCTTTCAGAGGGATCCTTTGGTACATTCAGTATGAATTTTGGCTTTCTCTGTCTTCCTTGGAAAGTAACTTTTCCAATGTTATACCGTTTTTTTAACTAATAATGTCTCTTCAAAATATAAGCAAGAATAGGACAAAAACCAAATGTGATCTAATGTAATTTAAATACAAGAACCCAATTTATTATATTTAACATTGTTGATATGATTGATATTTAATTATTTTATTCCTTAAAATACTATTAACATTACAATTTGGCAGCAACATTTGACAGGTTTCTGGAAGTGACAGCTGATAAGAGGTTGCACCTTCCTTCCTTTGTATTCCATATAGAGGCACAGCTTTCCATGCTATGACAATGGAACAATTACTTTCATTGTTAATGAAGTGAGTTTATATTAATGCTTATGATTTGTATTCAGGGTGCTCCAGGTATTATAGGACCTCCCGGACCCTCCGGGGCCAAAGGGGATGGCTTTCCTGGTCCACCAGTAAGTATAATTTCACTTATACGTTCTTGTCTGGAATCTAAAGATAATAAATGAGGTTGTTAATATTTTAAATTACATACTTACATACATATATACCATACTTACTATAAGAAGATTATATTACAGCTTTATAGAGGCTGTGACCACATATGACACCGAGCCATTATTTTTAATCATGGTTTGTTGTTGAAAAACTTAAAGTTGCTAGGTGTGCACATTGTGTTAAGCCAAAAATAAACAAATCATATTAGGTCTTAATGGTAAATGTGAACTCCTGAGTCAAAAATGTTATTCTTAGTCCTCTCTCCCCAGATTGTCCTGGAGACACCAGGAATTGAATCTGGGCTATTTCACCAGCAAAGTGTCTCTTTCTCCTGAATGCCTCCAGTTCAAGGAAACACACCCGGTCATGCAAGACTGTTCATGCTAACCCTGTTCTCTATTGCTCTGCAAAGCTAATTTGCCTGTCTATTTCTTTAACTCTGCTAGGGATCTCAAGGATTACCTGGCTTTCCAGGACCAAGAGGCCTTAAAGGAGCTGGTGATCCAGGACAAAAGGTGCAGATGTAGCATCTTATTTAAGTTTTGAAATATATGTCTTCATAAAAAAAGTACTGTGAGGTTTTTTTTGCCAAAGCATGGGATGTCTTGCATAAGTCAAATTAGTCAATTTGCCCTTGTAGCCCAGCACTGCCTATTTTGACCTTCTGAACCTCAGGGCTAAATTTCTCATCACATCATTTTATATGCTTGATGCGTGCATAAGTGGACCAACGTGCCTACCGTCCCTGTCCTATTGTTTCTTTTATTATATTTTTTATTTTTTTTTATATGTATCCATGCATTCATAACTATGTTTTTACTTATACCTATTATCTTGTAAGCAATTGACAAATAAATAAATACCGCATACTGGAAGTGACATGAATCTAGGGGGTCTAGGTTTTGGATTTAATACTTCTTCCCTATTTCTGGATTTTGTAGTATTGTGATTAATTAAGTTCTGCAAAATTGAAAAGCTTGAAAGACCATGTATATCATTTTGCACTCAATGGATATTTTTCTCCATGGAATAGGACATAACAATAGAATATTATACATATTGCTAATCTTTTTTACATAGGGATATTGTTTTTCTTCTCTTGCTGTTGACATTTTGCAAGGATGAAAATCCAACAAATCTTTTTTGAGGCTACCCGTAATTGCTAATTTAAATGGCACTGTTTTAATTCCCAGATAATTTTGTTTATTTCAAACAAATTTCAGCTTTGTTTAACTGAAAAGCTCCCATTAATAAATCTGCATACAAGTCAAGCTGGAATGCCACTAAATTTGCAGCGTAAGAATGTTCCCTGGAGGTCAGTTGGGGCTCTGTTTTCTTGGCTTGAGAAATGGCTCACACAAGTGGCCAGCAGAGAACTGGAATTTGATGTAACAGAGAGTCAATTCACACCAAATTGCCTGTGGGATGCATGAACTGTATGGGCACTGCCTTGTTGTCAAGACATAGTACACAGTAAAGAAGCATAGTTGTAATCACAAATGAAAATAAAATGCATAACTGTCAAGGAATTGCAGCTTAAATAGCACAGTAGTGGTAGAGACTCTACAGTATTCTGCCTATAAACCAGATCAAAGACCTATACCACCAACATCGTCCCTAGGAGATATGCTAGGCCAGCTGTTGAAAGAATGTCTTTTTAAATTGTGACCTCTCAGGTTCTGGCTGAACTCCCAAAAATAGCAGACTGGTTGTTCCTTCAGGCATCCTATTAATCTCATGGTTGCTAACTATTCAGGACTGGTGGACTGGCTCAAAATATGTTGCTGCGAGAAGAGACGAATCAACAATTACCAGGGAATGTTCTCTGCTGCATCCAAGTCTGTTGGATAACTTAGTGGGCTTACGATGTAATGTATGAAAATAATAAAAACTATAGTTCTTCAACCTCTACTGCTAATAGTGGGGCTGGCAATATGGAATGCAGTGGGTGGAATTTTAAAATTTGGACCCAGCTACATAATTGTTTTGACAACTACATGCATTTATACATGCACTATAAATGAATCCACTATGCTTTCATCTTATTTACTTTAAGTGGTGCTATTTTGCTTCTTTATTATAGAGCATTTAGAACACTCCCATCATCACTTGTTTTTGACTGTTTCTGTATCTGATGGTAGAGGGAAAAGTCTGGTTGCTATTCCCTAAGGGATCTATTAAAGGGTATCTATTATCGGGTATCTATAAAACCATCTATTGTTAATTTTATAGCTGTTGAGGGTAAACAATTCAGTCTTTCAGAATTGGGTGGCCAAGAAATTTTATTATTAAATAAATAATAAAAAGTTAACAACAGTAATGAAAAATAAGATATATTTTTTAAAAGTAATGTCAAATGAAAAGCAAAATGGAAATACACTTCCTCTTTTTGGTATTACTTACGAAGACATCCTGATTCTAATTCTTTGCACAGGGCTAGGTCAGATCTATCCAATCTAGTTGAAGGGGCTGCACATGCCAGATTTGGCTGGCTCTGCCAGACAAGATTAGAATGATATTTGGCTCCATCTGCTCCATGGTCATTGTCATCCTCCTTGCCTTGCTTATGTAATGAGGGGATTAATGAAATGAATGAAATGAAAATAGATATAAAATAACAGTATGGTAGAGATACAAGAAATAGATAGGGAACTTTTCCAAGAGTTCTGGAAAAGAGGGTTCAGTGTTCAAGGGGATTATTACTGAAATTCAGATGTGACTACTCATTGAGTCATGACTTTACTATGGCTGCATTTTATAGATCCAGGGAAGAGAGATTCAAGGCATGCAGAAAGATACAAAAGGGATGTACATTGTGTAAGAGATTGGTGCAAAGCTTGCTGGAAAAATATAATAGTAAGCAGCCTTACAGTATAAAATCATTTATACTGAGTTTGAGATATGTCAGTGGAAAGCAGCTTCTTGTAAGCAAGAAGTCATAGAATTGTAGCTTAATGTGCATTGTGTGTGCTCATTCTTGGCAACTCTGCAAATGTTTTCAGATGCAAAATTAGCTGAATAATTTAGGAATCATTTGGCTCCACCTACTGGTCACATTTAGCACACTGGGCATCTCAACACATATACAGGTAGTCCTCAACTTATGGACACAATTGGGACTGAAACATCGGTCATTCAGTGGGGTAATTGTTAAGTGAGTTACACCCAATTTTACAATCTCTTTTGCTGCAGTTGTTAAGCAAATCACTATGGCTGCTAAGTGAATCATATTCTGGCTGCTAAGTGACTCCAGTTTCCTAGGTTGACTTTGCGCATTGAGGCCAAGTAATCCCGAGACACTGCAAGCACCAGAAACAACTATTAGTTGCCAAGTGCCCAAATTTAGATTATGTGATTGTGGGGAGTTGTGATAGTTGTAAGTGCAAGCACAGGTTGTACCGATAAGTCGCTTTTTTCAGGACCACTACAATTTTGAATAGCTACTAAATGAATGGTTGTAAGTTGAAAACTACCTGTATTTAATGTTAATTCTAATTGTATACTTTTACTAGAACTATTTGAAGTTGCTTCCTTTATTAGATTTTTATCCCAGCTTTATATGTGTGTATGTGTATCACACATGGTGGTATTGGTATCATACCTAATGTTCTCTTGTTTCTTTTCTCACAACAACCAAGCAAGAGTGGTACCCATTGTTTCATATTAACATACCCCAAATAGGCTATTCCTATTAGACAAAAATACCTGACGCTGATTGGTTACTTTTCTCGACGCTGATTGGCCAATCATAGCAAGCCTATGATTGGCCAATTCGAGCGGCGGGAAAAACAAGTAGCCATCATTGGACACTAGCTGCGAGCAGCTTCTCTATAAAAAGAGCTGCTGCGGCTCCTGGTTAAGACGGACTTTCTGCACTAAATAAAAGAGCTGAAGTTACGCTGATCTCCAAGTCTCATTTCCCGCAAACAACACTGGTGACGAAGGTGGGATTCTGAGAAAGGAGATCAGTCGAACACGTGACATCGAAAACCGAGCAGATGAAATGACCGGAACCAACTCGCCACCCACACCATTCAACCCAGCAGCAGAGGACTGGGAATCCTATATCAATAGATTCCTCATGTTCCTGGAGAGTAACGATCTACAAGGAATCTCGGACAACCAAAAAAGAGCCTCATTCCTGATGCACTGTGTGCCGACAGTGTTCAAGATGGCCAAGGCACTAGTAAAACCAGACGATGTGAAGCAGATGGCCTGGCCAGACCTAGAGAAGCTGCTGAAGGCTCACTACGCACCGACCATCTCCAGCCTCATCAGGTGACATGAGTTTTACAAATGGGACCAGAGGGAAGGTGAGAGCATCGCAGACTTTGTAGCCGCTCTCAGGGACATTGGAGGAGCATGCAAATTTCTAAACATGGACAAAGCCATGAGGAATCGCATGGTCCTTGGACTAAGAGACCTTACCCTACAAAGGCGGCTGCTAACCCAGCCAAAGATTACCATTACCGAGGCTATTGCTGAAGCCACGGCAGCAGAAGCAACTAAAAAGTCAACGGCAAAGATGCAGCAGATGAATGCCAACTCACCAAAGACACCAACCGAGACAAATCAGAGCACTGAGAAGAAGGTAGAAAGCACACACAAAACCGCCGCATGCTATACAGACAGTGGATCATCCAGAATCAACAAGGACGACGAAGAAGAAATCCACAGACTTCAGGATGAGTAAGAACGGCGACTGAAAAATGGTCGTAAGTTGGGGTTTCAGTGTGCCGGATGCAGAGGAGACCACCCCTGTTCTGATTGCTGGTTCTTAGACGCCATGTGCTGGTACTGTGAACAGTGGGGCCACATCACACGAGTATGCCAAAATCGGAAAAGCAACAGCCCCAGATGGAGGGACAACACACCACCAAGAAATAAAGAGAGGACAACATGGAGCCACGAGAGTCGTGAAGGAAAAGGCAAGCGGCCAAATGAAAACTATAGGAAAGAGGAAACTCATCAAACCATCACCATCGGCCATTCTAACGCAACAAATGGTCAAAAGGTACATGTGGCAGTCTGGATCGAGGGCCAAGAATGTAAGATGGAGGTCGATTCCGGATCATACCTATTGATGGTATCATGGGATACCATCAAAAGACTAGTACCACACATTGGCAGAGCTGAACTAGAACACTAATCGCTAATTTTAAAAGACTACCAAGGGAACAGAATACCGGTAGTAGGACTTGGACACTTCCAGATAAGCTTCAAAGAACACCAAAAGATATTGCCTCTAACCATCGTAGACCGGGACCGACCAAGCCTGCTGGGATTCGAGTGGTTCGAACCTTTAGGAATCAGAGTGACTGGCATTAACCGCATCGCCGATGCAGACTGGAGGAGAACCTGATGAGAGAGTTCCAGGACGTCTTCGATGGAAAGTTGGGCAAGTACCAAGAGTCCCCTATTTCATTCAATTTAGACCCAACTATAGCTCCAATTAGGCTAAAGGCGAGGCAAGTCCCCTTCGCACTAAAACTCAAAATTGATGAAGAATTAAACAAACTAATAGAACAAGCCATTCTGGAACCAATTGACCATGCCAAATGGGAAGCCCCAATTGTGACCCCAATTAAGCCGGATGGGTCCGTGAGAATTTGTGGGGACAATTAGAAGCCCGTCTCAGAGAGGTTTTGCAAAGGTTCGAAAAAGCGGGACTCAAGGTGAAAAAAGAAAAGTGTAAACTGGCCACATCAAAAGTCAAATTCCTGGGGTACCAAATCGATAAAGAGGGCATCCACCCCACAGAAAAAAAGATTAAGGCAATCAAAGAAGCGCCTAGACCTCAAAATAAAGTTGAATTACAAGCATTCTTGGGACTTATAAACTTTTACCACGTCTTTCTGCCACAGAAGGCAACTACAGCAGAACCACTACATAGACTATTAGACAAATCGGCCACCTGGACCTGGGAATGACATGAAGAGACAGCATTCCAGTGGATAAAAGACCTCATCACCTCCGACTCGGTATTGATGCAATACAGCGAGACATTACCATTAACAGTCACCTGCGACGCATCACCGATTTGCATCGGAGCTGTACTTAGCCACGTCCTGCCGGATGGAAGAGAAGCCCCATAGCCTTTTACTCAAAACCTCTTTCAAAAACTGAACAGAACTATAGCCAGTTGGACAGAGAAGCATTGGCGGCAATATCCGGCATAAAACGTTTCCATGAATACCTTTACAGTAGGACTTTTACCCTTGTTACCAATCACAAACCCCTTTTAGGAATACTCACAGGAAACAGAGCCACCCCAAACATACTATCTCCGAGAATGACAAGGTGGTCTGAGTTCCTGGTGGCATACAACTATAGACTGATCCATCAACCCGATAAAGACATTTCTCATGCCAATGCATTGAGCCGCACCCCCCTACCAGACATAAAGACTGAATCGGCACCAACCATTTCCACCCTATAAATTGAGACTCTAGCAAACCTACCAATAACCGTGGCTGACATTGCCAGAATGACAACACAAAAGACAACACATTATCACAAGTGTTAAACTGGGTAGCAAAAGGGTGGCCGGAAAACAAGACAGATGTTACTTTTAAACCTTTCAAGAATAGGCAAACTGAACTGTCATTACTAAAAGGTTGTATACTTTGGGGTGATCAGGTAATAATACCAGAACCATTACAAGAACAGGTACTGTGTATGTTGCACGAAGGCTACCCAGGCATCGTGCGAATGAAATCCCTGGCCAGGAGCTACGTATGGTGGCCAGGGTTGGACAAAGACATTGGGAAATGGGTCGAAACCTGTGGAAATGCCAAAACTCATGCCCTGCACCCCCTTCAGCACCTGTCCTGGACTGGGAAACACCAAGGGGCCCCTGCTCACATATACATATAGACTTCATGGGGCCAACAAAAGGGCATACATTTCTAATCGTAGTAGATGCTTACTCCAATTGGTTGGAAGTAAGCCTCATGCACTCTACTACCACTGAAGCGGTCATCAAACAACTGCGAAAACTATTCACCCCAAATGGGTTACAGGACATGCTCATCTCCGATAACTGGCCACAGTTTACCGCATTACCATTCGAAAAATTCCTCACTGAACATGGCATATGACATGCCTTGACAGCACCAGCCCGACTAGTGATGAACGGAAGGGCGGAACGCATGGTCCAGTATACCAAAGAAACATTAGACAAATTAGACATAGGGGACATGCAAGAAAGAATTGAAAAAATGCTCACTAAACAGCACATAACACCAAATTCCACTACAAATAAAAGCCCGGCAGAATTACTAATGGGTAGAAAGCTACGATCACAATTAGATAGATTACGCCCAACATACGCCACCAAAAAACCAACTGACTCCTCCAGCAAGTATCACAAATTCGAACCAGGAAATTTAGTCTATGCAAAGAACCTCACCGACCACCCATTGTGGGTACCGGCGAGGATAACACAAATAATAGGACCATGTTCCTATAGACTAGAGACAGATGACAGTCGAATCTGGCGAAGACACATTGACCAGTTATGGTCACGAACACTAGAACGCACCACCAACACACCCAGACATGAAGAACAACACACCAAACCAACAACATCACAAACGTTACACAAAAATATCACCAGACCAACCAGAGAGGGGGGAGACCTGAATATAACAAATAAGGGGGGGGAAACTATATGACAAATAAGGGGGGTTACCCTATGGTAGAAAAAGAAAACCCTCTGGTAGAAAAAGAAAACCTTCCGGTAGTAAAAGAAAACCCTCCGGTAGAAAAAGAAACCCCAGAAAACCAAAATAATTACAATAAACATTCACAAATAAATGCAAGCAAAAACAATGACCTACCCACAGAAGTCTTCGGCGAGGAGCAAGAGGCACAAGAAGACTTGGATGCCTTGCCATAAAGGAGCAGCCGGGCCGACTCGACCAGCCTGAGTAGGCCGGGCAGGAGTGGCATGGCTGACTCTACCTTCCAGGAGGTTCGACAGAGAAAGACAGGAGAAACAGTGATCCCATCCAAACCCACTGAAGAGGACACAACTAAACTGCCCAGATCAACTAGGCAACCTAAAAGCCCTGCCTACTTATGTGACTATGTACCGTAGGACCATACCAAGAGGGGAGGGGTGTTCCATATTAACATACTCCAAATAGGCTATTCCTATTGGACAAAAATACCCTACGCTGATTGGTTACTTTTCTCGATACTGATTGGCCAATAATAGCAAGCCTATGATTGGCCAATTCGAGCGGCGGGGAAAACAAGTAGCCGTCATTGGACACTAGCCGCGAGCAGCTTCTCTATAAAAAGAGCTGCCGCGGCTCCTGGTTAAGACGGACTTTCTGCACTAAATAAAAGAGCTGAAGTTACACTGATCCCCGAGTCTCATTTCCCGCGAACTCAACACCCATGATATCATATCATATAATATGAAATCATATTGCAAATGTAGAAAATACTTAACTTAAATCGGTCAGTATCAGCATGTATTGCAGACTGTATATAACATAGAAAAATGGGATTAAAGTAAATGCAGCAATTGAAATTATATCATCAGTTATCACAGTGCTAAATTCTTTTGGAGTAGTATATCTTTTACTTTCAATCATTCAAACAACTCTGTGTGAAGATAATACACACTACAGACAGTCTTAATTACTCCAAATCCTGCTCCTGGTATTTTCTTTATCATCAGGTTTTTAGCACATGAAAAGTTTCTGTGGGAAAAAATGGTTTGAAGTGATGGAAGAACACAGAAAATGGGATACTGGGCCCCTCTCTCCATTACACATTTGGTTTCAATAAGTGTTTTGCAACCTCAGGAATTTTAAAATGTATGGACTTCAGCTCCCTATCCTGCCATGCTGTATAATGAATTCTAGAAGTTGAAGATCTCCAGATCTTAAAGTCCCTGAAGTTGGAAAACACTGGATTAAACAAAAACAAGACAAAAGAAACACAGAGGAAATATATAGAATATAGAACTATAAAGCATTGAAGTAGCTGTAGTAGAATATGAAGTATCTATACCATGGAAAGAGTGCAGAGACAGTGGAAAGCATCTGAAGTTATTTCTGTAAAAAATAATAAATATTCTGATTAGAGTTTTAACTGAATTTGGCTACCACATGGCACATTTCCATGTTCCAAAAATTTGGAATCTATCTTTCCAAAAGTTAACAGAACTAAAACCAGAATAAGTCTATTATATTACACATAAGGTTCATTTGCTTGCAAAATTGTTTTCTTGGATCCAATATCCATTTTTGGAATACTGTTTCCCAAGGTATATTTATGGTAGATGGCTGCTTAGGGTAATATTCAAGCCTTGCACTTATAGCTTTGCAGAATCTGGTTTTGAAGTGCAACTCACACTTTTTGAAATTAAATAAAAATAACTTTAGCATTTTGGGTTTATTTCAGAGAGCGTTGTCTCTGAGACTTGGTATGATAGTTTAAGGGCCATAAGATCACTCAGTTTTCTGTCATATCACAATTCTGCTTTCTGAATTGGGGAAATCCAGCATTGGATCCTCAATTCCTGTTAGATTTTGCAGATGAAATTTTTCGCTACCTTGACTTCTCAAAGGGCCTGGATAAGGGGCAATGGTAGTTCTGGAAAATCTGAATGATCCAATTCCTATTTGTTTTATTGATGTAAGGTGCCATATGAAGTACTGCTGCCTGAGAAATTCTGGGAGTTGAAGTCCATAAGCCTTAAAGTTGACAGGTTTAGAAACCCCTGCTCGAAAACACAAGACAAAGAAATGGCAAATTACATGAAATATTTGGCTTTGCTTTATTTGAATGAATTACCATATATTATTTCTAATACAATGCTTTGAAATAACACTTATCTTATGAGGTTGTAATGAAATTGCCCTTATCTTATATTCCTTACCTCTCTCCCTGTCTCCCTCCCTGTCTCCTTCCTATCATTCATAAATGTATGTGATTATAACCACTCTCTAATTTCTTTCTGTTAGGGAGAACACGGAGCACGAGGACCACCAGGGCCTCCTGGACAAAGAGGAGTGGGAATCCCTGGGCCAAAGGTCAGCGAGATTTTCTTTTGATTGCTAGGTAAATGGAGGTGATGGGAGTGAGGAGAACATTTCAACAGGCCTCAAACTTTATTGGACACTCTCTAATAAATATTTGGAGAAAAATCACATCATTTACCAGTCTTGATTCTGATGCTTTACATCTTATTCCCTCCCATACAATCAAACCTTTATCCAACGCCTCAACTTTTCCTTACCAGAAAAATAGGATCACATTTACAGTCAATAATAACTTTAATTAATGTGCACAGCTCTTGAAATATTATTTGTACTCTTAAGGTTCTCAGAAAGAATATAGGCTTTTTTCATACTGGAAAGAAAACATTATATTATTCCAATTTTAATAGTGATTCACTCCTTAGTTGATGCTCTTTTGGAGAACTTTAATTATAATGTACATTTTATAGATCAGAGCACTCAACTTTGATCATTTTTTTTTATAATTTCAACCCTTGTCTCACCTTTTTTGAGAAATAATTAACACAGAGATATGGACAAGGTATCGGCAAGGTATCTGTGTTA
This sequence comes from Laticauda colubrina, assembly GCA_015471245.1. Lineage (NCBI taxonomy): Eukaryota > Metazoa > Chordata > Lepidosauria > Squamata > Elapidae > Laticauda > Laticauda colubrina. The sequence continues at coordinate 948,328 of BLBF01000262.1, forward strand.
ATTCTTAAGCCTGTTCTTTTTCTGTTTTCTTTCCATGAAGTTGTTTCATCTTGTCCCCAGTCCACAAGAGAGACAGACTTAGTTAAATAGCTTATTCCTTTTTATTCCAAAGCATGTTGGTGTGTACAATCTGTTATATGTTGTCACCATTATATCTTGGATGGCTGCTGTGGCATAAAATAGAAGAATAAAATAGAACAGCAAATGTTATGCTAGTATACTATTAATTTATAAATAAGTAAAATAAATGCAATTATTTTATTTCTGAGTAGCAAACTTAGCAGATGTCAGGCTTACTGGATTTTCCAGATTTTTTTCTATTACCTGAAGAACCAGCAAAAGAAGTGTACAAGAGACAGACATTGTTAAGATTAAAGACAGCTTTTGTATAAGGAAACTGAACTTTCACTTCCCATCTAGGTAATTGCCAATATCATATATTAAAAGGGGGGAAAAAAACCCACAAAGCACAGATGAAAAAAGAAACAGAAGTGATTTGGAAAAACACAACGACATACACAGTCCTCATATTGCAAACTAATTGGGACTACAACTCCATTGCTAAGTGAAGTAATCATTAAGCAAAACACAATTGCCCACTTAGTGACTGTACTTCCTGCAGTGGTCATTAAGTGAATCACTTGCAATTGATAAGCAGCACATCATGTGGCCTTGTGACCAGGGAAGATCATAAATGGTAATTACATGACTGCCGGATGTCACAACAGTTAAAAATGTGCAACAGTTGCCAAGCACTTAAATTGTGATCTTGTGAATGCAGATACACTGTGACGATCATAAGTGCAAGACCAATTGTAAGTCACTTTTTCAGTGTAGCTTCAAATGTTCACTAAGTGAATGGTCATTAAGCATGGTGTATTTGTAATGAGGAGGAAACAAAGGTAATGATATTTGTTAGATTTATAACTTACTTTTCCTTCAAGAATTCAAGATGATGTATGTGGGGATCTTTTTGTCCCAATATTAGTAACTCTGTGAGTTAGGTTGTGCTGAGAGGGAGTGACTAGTACAAAATTAAGAGTTGGACTATTGACCTAATGTGCATATTTGATAAAATCCAAAAAGAGCTAAAAGATCTTACAATGCAAGATCTGAAAGAAACTAAAAAGAATGACGTGGCTTCCAAGCATAATCAGGATATTAGTAGGATATGAGACTTCACCATAAGAATGTACAGGTATTTATTCTAAGGGAGGCTCAGCCAATCTCATTGTAAACATGTTGTGCATTGACAATGAAGGTTTGAAATTGAAATTGTGATAATGCACAATGTGTACATTAAGCTTAAGGACTGTGGGTTGGCATCTTTCAGGGCAATGGAAAACATCATCATTTTATCAAATCTAAATCAAAATAGCCTACAAGGAACAAAAAAAGTGGACAAAGGTCTAGCTACAAGGAACATAATATTGAAATATGTACAAAAGATAGAGAAAACACTGAATAAAATAAGAACCAAATCATTTGGAAAAATGGAAAGCTTTAAATACTCAGATAAGAAAAGCCAGGTACAGCCTAGGAGTAATACCTGTGGTCTGTTATTACACTCACAGATTAAGCATGAGTTGCAATTTGCTCCAGCTGGCAAAATAGCCAGTGTAGTTTTAGGTTGCATCAATACAGCGTCAAAATCAGAAGATATAATAGTATCACTCTATGTGCACTGCTCATACTATATCAGGAATACCATGTCCCATTTTTGTCCATGCAAAGAATAATTCTGTGGAATCAGAAAGAGTGTATAATAGAACAAGAAGGATAATAATGGGTTTGGAGGCTAAGTGCCATGTGAGGTTAAAGGACCTTGGTAACAAATGGAAGGTTAAATGGAGAACACCAAAGGGTAAGACAAGGACCAGCAGATGGAAGCTTACGGAGAGAGATTAAAACTTGAAAAAATATTAACAATTATTAAACAGTGGAATATCCTATCTCCTATGCGCCATCACTCAAAGTTTTCAGTGAAAGATCAGACTTTGTGCAAAATGGCATAAACTTACCTCTACTGATTAGAGATCTTCAAGGTCCTTTCTAACATGGGATTCTGTGATTTTAAGGTAAACCAAAAAAGAAGTCAAACTAAATTATATCAAACTAAGGTGGGGTTGAGTAAGGGATCAATGGTATGGATGGTCTGGTATCTGATTGGAAGATTTTGGTTTATTTTTATGATGTTATTTTGATTGTTATGAATCAATAAAATGAACCTAGGATCATTGTGTGAGATAGACTATCATTTAACTGGAGTCTCTGTGTGTATGTGTGGGGCAGGGGCAAGAATAATTTTGATGTTTGTGAAATGACAGCAATATAATTTTTGAAGCAAATTTAAAGATACACCAGCAGAATTTACTTTTCCTTTGATATAATCAAAAATATATTTATCAAAAAAAATCTGGTTTTCTGTTTTTCAAAACTGGCTGGAAGATTTCTACTGAAGTTTGGGAATTCTTTTTTCTATTATCTCTTCTCCCTTTTCTTAAATAGGGTATTATGGGACAAAAGGGTTTTCCTGGCCCTCCAGGTGCTCCAGGAGACAGCATACAAGGAAATAAGGTAACAATATTAATGCTAGGGAAAGCTTTTGAAAATAGATTATTCCTCTCATTTTTTTCATAGATGTTTGTTTTGTTGCTGCCATTTCCTGTGAATTTAAAAACTCCAACTGATTGACAAATCTCAAATCAATCACAATTATATCGACTTAAATTCTTAAATATAGCCTAATAGGATGGCCTGTGTTTTTTTAGACAATAGTCCAGCATCAATAACTAAAATGTTGCCAAGAGGTCTTCTTCTGCGTGAAAGTATCTCTGTTTCAAGTTGGGGAGCTAGTTTCTTTTCAAATGTGTTTGAATTAGAGCTATCAAATTCAGCTAGCGTGATTTAAAGTACAGATTTTGGGTCCTGTAATTTGATAATATTGGAATTTAGAAGATCAGCCAATCCCTACTCTTTATTTAAAGGGTTAGCAGTTTTAACTGAATTTAAGGGAAAAAAATAAAAAAAGTACAGTAGATACCTTAAAAGTACTAATCAGTATACTAAGCATTGACTTTCCCGTTATGATAACACAGCAGCTAATCCAAATTTGCATCAATGCATATAAATTAGCATATGCAAATGAAAGCCTGCTGAGATTTAGACTCTCTTAATTTTGCAGAGTTGATTTATAACTATTAGGGAAGACAAGGATCTAACTGAATATATGCTTGAACATTGGCATAGACCAGGAGTGTCAAGCTCGCAACCTGCAGGCCGAATGTGTCACATGCTAACCCACCTGGTTTAGTGAAAGGGGAAAAAGTCCTGATACATCATGTGACATTGCCGTGATGACGCAACATCTCTCTCTACCTCTCTCTCTCCCTCCCTCCCTCTCCCTCCCTCCCTCCCACTCTCTCTTTCATTTTTTCTCATTCTTTCTATTTTGCTTTTGTCTTAAACTCAAAGCCAAACAGTAAAAAAAAACAAAAAAAAAACAAGCCATTATTATCTATAATGACCACAAATGCCTTTCTAATATCTTCTCCAACAATTCTCCAACAATTTCTCAAGGCAGAATTTCTCCTTTTATTTCTACTTATTGTTGAAAAAGTACAAAGCAAGGAAGCTGGTTGCAGATCTCTATTTTTTATATTTTGCAAAAAATGCAGATATATTTGCATATATTTGTTTTCTGGGAAAATGGTCTCATTTAAGCCAAATGGACATCAGAGTTCTTAAAACCCCAGGATTTAGCTGTTTGGGAGATTTTTCAAACGAAACCAGAAAATTGCTTCCCGTTTTTCAGTAGCTGTATCATTATAAAACACCTTTATTCCAGTCCTTCAGCCTGTAGATATAAAACACAAATCCCTGGAAACACAAGTCTACACTGAATAATTATTTGATTTTTGTTTGTATTAACTCAGTGGCTCTCTAAGCAATTGACTTCAAAGATGTGCTATTGAGAGAAATACAGTAACTCAAACCTCATAACTAGAGGTGGGCTGCACATACTTTAACAACCAGTTCGCCTAAAATGTGAGTGCATGCACACACGCTCTCTCTGCGCTCCACCACTGTTCATAACTATAGAGAAGTTTCTTACAAGTTTTTTTCTGTGATTTTAATAATGATAGCTATTTAACAGACAGAGCTATATGTACACAGAAGTCCAAGCTCAAGAGATATAAAGCTGAACCACTTCTTCATTAGAACTTAAAATGACATAGAATCATGCTGAAGACTATACAGCACAACTCTACATATAGCTTTGTCCTCTTAATTTCTTTGAGCTCAGTTGGCAGAGTCAGTGATGAAACATTATGGGAATTGAAGGTCAGCCTTTGAAGGTCAGCCCTCTACAAAATCCTTTCCTCTAAATGAACACTGAACAGCAAATATTTCTTTAGCCTGCTGAATTTTATGGTACAAAATAGATTTTTTGCAAAGATAAATTTGGAATTAATCTTATGTTTTATTTTCAGGGAGAGCAAGGAATTCAAGGTTCATCAGGACCAAAGGGCTCTATAGGACTTGGATTACCTGGTCCAAAGGTAAGAGGTTTTCCATTAAGCAATCAATTAAATACTCATTGTATACTATATTTAGGAATATCTTAGTTATTAACTGATGGCACTTCTTCAATTATCTTTTTGAATCAGAATTCAGATTGTTTGTAAGAAAGATTTCCTACAAGTTTTTTGCTTTAAAAGGGAAAGTATATGTACATGTAGTCCTCAACTTACAACCATTCATTTAGTGACCATTCAAAGTTACAGCACCATTGAAAATATGACTCATAACCAATTGTTAAATTTACAACTCGCATAGTATCCTCACAATCATGTGATAAAAATTGGCATCTGGGATGTGTTTACAATGATTGCAATGCTCTGGGGGTCATGTGAGCATCATTTATAATCTTTCCAGTTGGCTTCCACTAAACAATGGGCAAAGCCAGATTCATTTAAAGACCATATGATTCACTTAACAACTGAAATGATTTTCTTAACAACCATAGCAAAAAAAGTCATAAAAATGGGTGAAAATTACTTAACAACCACCTTGCTTAGCAATGGAAATTCTCATCTCAATTGTGGGTTTAAGTTGAGGACTACCTGTATACAAATCAGAATTTTTATTCAGGATGAAGTTTAAAAATGAAAAAGGATTTTTGTCCCCTATACTAAGCTTTGGAAACAATGGGCCAAGATTACAATGGGAAACTTAATTGTGTTTCTTGAAAAAAATATCAAAACATCTCCTGCAACAGAGGAATAAAGTGATTGTTATGCTTTTATCATTACATTCTTTCATGTAATAATGTAATCATTTAGAGTGATCATTTAGACTTACATGTTGCTGATTCCCATAGGCTCTGAATGGCTTATACATTGCCAAAGGTGGCATTAGAATCATTGCATCATGTTTGTTAACTTCTATTGGCAATGCTATCTCTAGCTTGGGCTAAACAATCAATTTCTAGAAGCTTTCCTGAAGAACCGGGTAATTCGTTTTTTCAGATTTTCTTTCTTGTATTCTGTTAAAGATGGAAACAGATACAGAAAAACAAAGAAAGTCTTCCCAAAGTTCTTCAAGTTTAGAAGGAGGTTTCAAGGAACCTCCTTTTAAATTTGGGAAATTTAGGAAAGTATGGTAAAGAATGCCAATGGGCAGTTGGTAACTGATTCGAAGAAGAATGGGAGACCGTGAGTTCAAGTCTCATTTTAGCCATGAAAGCCAGCTGAGTAACTTTAAGCTACTTACACTCTCTTAGTCCAACCCACTTCACAAAGTTGTTGTTGTGGGGAAAATAGGAGGAGGAAGGAGTGTTGAATATGTTTATGACCTTGAGTTATTTATAAAAATAATAAAGGCAGAATAAAAACAAATAAATAAAATTATGTACAATAATGATGTCAATGTCCAAGATACATTAAACTATATTCCTTATTTACAATATGTACTTTAATATTAAAAAAGAAAGAGCAGCACACTGGTCATTAGTAAGTGGAAGGCTACAGGAATTGATGGAATATCTGCAGAAGTACTGCAATCAATAGAAGAATCAATAAAGATTCCAACCAAACTGTGCCAGCAAATCTGGAGAATGACCAGTAGCTATCAGCCTGGAAAGGATCAATTTACATACCAGTATCATACAAAGGAGACAGTGCAAACATTAATAGTAATGAAAGTCAAGGAGCATAGTGAAAAAAATGCTGTGATTTGGCTAAACCTACAAAGACTACCTCTTAATGAATAATTAATAGGTTTAAAGAAAAAAGCTAAATATCAATTGTACTTAATTGCAGTGATTGTGGAGAAAGATGCTAGGATAGATTATTTATATCTACTCTATTTTCATTTATATAAACTTCTTTTTTCTATTTGATTTGCCTAACTTAATATTGTTATTTATCAAAAACAATAACCTGCATTGATTATTAAGATACTTCATGTATGTCTTCCTGTCCTTCATTCATGTAATTAAAAGAGTGATCTGTTTTTTAGGGTGACTATGGAGAGAAGGGAGAGCAGGGAAAGAGAGGTAACAAAGGAGAAATTGGAGAACCGGGCCCTCAAGGATTAAGGGTAAAACTTAAATATTTCACAATGGCTTGGGTCTAGATTAGTCATATGAAAAGTATCTTTTGAAATAAAAAAAACTGACTGACACCTGACTTACTCTGGAGCCAACTCTTATTTATATTATGTGAGATGTTATATTATATGCTATCTGTTGCAGAAGACTATGAAATAATGTCATTGTTTTATATTTTAGGGATTTTCAGGACAAAAGGGTGAACCTGGTCTTACTGTAAGTACATCTGTCATTTGTTGACATCAAAATATTATATTAAAAAATACAATTAGCTCAATGTAGGCATTTCATTTGAATGTGTGAAATTAGAAAATGTACAATCAATTAGAACACATATTCTGAACAGTGCTAGACTTGAATTTATTAGTATTTCTAATTTATTTGCATAAAGCAAATTATAGAATTAAAGCCATGTTTAAGTGATAATATATATTTATTGTTTCCAAGTATACAATAGCCAGCTGCTCTCTTGTTAACAAACTTTTACGGGGTGGCAATATACATTTTCTGGTAAATCAATTAATAAAGAGTAGTTATATTTTAAGTCTACCAAGAGAGAGTTATGTTAGCTTTACTGATTTAGGGACTATCTAGATCATTTGCTTGGTTGGAGGGTACGTATATACTCGCATATAAGCTGACTTTAGAACACTTTTTTTTTTCCCCAAATTTGGGGGTCGGCTTATACGCAAATAAATCTGGCTGCCCGACTTTGCGCGATGAGAGCCAAGACTCTCATCGCCTTCGTGGGCAGCGGCTTCGCGCAATGAGAGCCAAGACTCTCATCGGCTTCGCGGGCAGCGGCTTCGCGCAATGAGAGTCTTGGCTCTCATCGCGCGAAGCCGCTGCCCACGAAGGCGATGAGAGTCTTGGCTCTCATTGCGCGAAGTCGGGCAGCCAGATTTATTCACGGATAAGCCAACCCCCAAATTTGGGGAAAAAAAAAAGCGTTCACCATGGTATTTGGGGGTCGACTTATATGCGAGTTTTTTCAAAAATCCTCATTTTGGGGCAGTTTTTAAAGGGTCGGCTTATATGCGAGATCGGCTTATATGCGAGTATATACGGTATTCAAAGAACATAATTTTGTTCCTGTTTCCTCAGTGATTAAACTAAACATACTGTAAAACTATAGCTTATTGAAAATTACTTTTTAAAAACCTATGGGATTTCTAATTCCAAAAGACCAAACTAAGGTCTTACTCTCTTTCAGAAAGAAGAAATAATCAAACTCATTATGGAGATATGTGGTAAGATTTACTTAAGGAAAGAAACCATTTTACTGTACAAATCATTTTTGCTTAAATAATTTTAAGTAAATCTTATCAGTTGTATATTGCAATTAAATTTGTTGAGTGAAAAGAAAATGAAAACAAAAGTTTGGATTGATTCATATTGGGCTGTATCTTGACAATCTATAGAATATGTAATTGGTATTTTAGTGCCCTCATAAAGTGGTTGCCATAGTTGACATGACAAGTTCCAAAACCCACTCTAGCTCCTAAGGCTATCATCCCAGATTATCTCTGTTTTTCCTGGGCACATAACAAGTATTTGTGTGTTAAAGAGTACTATACAAGAGAAAAAGAAGAATGGATACCTTTACTGGGTCTAAAAGTGGCACAGTTACTACTTGCATATCAACAGAGAAACTTGCATATCATCATATCATTTGGTGATTATAATTCAGTATAAAATTTGTGCATGTTAATATACATGACTTTTTTCAAATTTGGGAATTATCATTGTAATGCAAAGTGAATCTGTGAAGTGAAACTCTGTATTGTTTTTCTGTGGTGAAGCATTTTCACAAGTTAATCATCAGTGTGCTTGCTGTATAATCTTCTGCCTAGGCATTAATAGTAGACAGGCAGTTTCAAAACATTGCCTTTTTTAGGAGTTGTGGTGGCGTAGTGATTAATATGCAGTATTTTAGGTTAACTCTGCTCACTGCCTGGAGTTCAATCCTGACCGACTCAAGGTTCACTCAGGTTTCTATCCTTCTGAAGTAAGTAAAATGAAGACCCAAATTGTTGGGAGCAACATGCTGAATCTGTAAAGTGCTTAAGGAGTGCTATAAAGTAAGATGCCCAACTTCTGGGCCGCACTCCACTACTGGGCCTTGAGGCATTCAGAATTGGACCATGTAAGTAGTAGGTGATTGCACACAAATAATGCACAACGATGTGCGCAGGTGCTCCATTTGCGTGAGTGGCAGGCACATGTGCCCACCATTCTCGCAAATGGAGCTGTTCGCCCAGGCATGCCCACTCTCATCCAGAACCATCCCCTCTCCTACCTGCAAAGCTCGAAAGGTTGGGAAATTCTGCTGTAAAGCACCATGAAGTGGTGTATAAGTCTATGTGCTATTCCAAAGGTATCAAACTCAAGGATCCAGATCTGGCCCTTGGAGATCTAGTTCATGGGGCCAACCCTGGAAACAGCGAAGGAATAGCCTGTGGTATCATTGGCTAGTGAAAAATGGATTCACGAGCTCTGTTTCACTGGCAGAGGGTTGCAGGAGAGTGTCACAGCCGAAAACGGAGCCTGGGAGCCTGTCTTTCTAGCAGAGCGCTTGATCCACCACAGGTGCCCCCGACACAAATGACATTGAGCTGGCCGCATTCAACCTGGCCACCCTCATCCTGGCCCTTGAGGTCAAACACATGTGTCAATAAAAATCAAGTTTGACACCCCTGTACTATTTATTAATCTGAATCTATTGACACCCCTGTACTATTTATCAAATCAAATCTGAATCTGATTAACTGCCTTGATATAGTCTGGAAAATAGATGCCCACACTCCTAAGCTCTTTTTCTATTTTTCAACTATCCATTGTAGGGAATATTTTATCTGTTTGTTTATAAGATTTGACTGCCCATTTTAAGCACAACTCTGGGCAACTGATATGACAAATGCTTCATGTTATTCCAAATTTATTACTTCCTGGAAAATCATACACATAACACATTGATTACCCTCTTTTTCTATCTACCACTTATTTTAGGTTGTGGTGTTAAGTGCAGAGAAAATCCTTTGGAGCTTGTATTTGTGATTGACAGCTCTGAAAGTGTTGGGCCTGAAAACTTTGAAAGAATTAAACGGTTTGTAAAAGCTATGATCGATGCTATCACAGTCAACCAAGCCACAACCCGCATTGGCATCATCAATTTTAGCCTCAAAGTGGAGGTGGTGTCCACGCTGCAGCAATTTCCTACCAAAGACAGTCTGAAAAACGCTGTTGATGCAATGCAATACTATGGGGAAGGCACATACACTGCTACAGCTATCAGCAAAGCCATTGATATATTTCAGATGGCTCGACAAGGAGTTAGAAAAGTGGCAATGGTAATAACAGATGGGCAGGCAGATCAACGTGAACCACATAAACTGGAAGTAGTGGTGAGAGATGCCCATGCTCTCAACATAGAAATATTTGTAATTGGAGTGGTACAGAAGACTGATCCCAACTTTGAAAATTTTCGAAAAGAAATGGATCTAATTGCTACTGATCCAGACAGTGATCATGTCTACCAGATTGATGATTTCATGACTCTGCAAGGTAAGAGTGAGCTGCCTTTACTTGAACTGTGATATTCACATGGCTAATTCACATGTGAATAAAGCACACTATTAAATATTTGATGACAAGAAATATTTATAAACTTACAATATTAAATGTTAGCAATCCTGGTAAACCAGACACGAAATAAAACCAAATGAGCTAAATCCACTTTATTGTGAGATGACAGTGACAGAAACTTGCAGATTTGAAAGTGGAAAACTTTCTGACACTGCTTTTAATTGCTACATCTGCTTCTTTGATTTCTTTCTGTGACCATTAAGCCACTGGGAGCTCCTTTCCTCTCTTTTATGACTATTTCCTTCCCCTCTTTCCACAAGATAATTCCAGGGATGAGTTTCTACCAGTTCTGTCCACCTCTGTAGAACTGATAGCTCTGAAGAGGAGCAGACATAGAACCGGTTCTATGCTGATGTTTTTGCCCACCTGCCCACCCGGGCTCTTACCTGACCTTTATTTCCTGATTTTTTTTTTCAACTTTAGCTGTTGTGGGAGGCACAGCTGCAGTTTAAAAAGCAGGAAAAAAGGGCTTTTTGAAAGGCTGTTTCTCTGTACACAGCATGCTGATGATGATTTACAGGCATGTGCGCCGACAGCGTGTAGGAAAGCACATCGTAAAACACCGAACTTCGTAAATGACCAAACTGGTAGTTAACCCTGTCAGATCCCACCCCAGATAATCCCCATATTCCATTACAATCAATCATTAGTTGGGAGATATGAATCTATAAAAATGAAGAAATTGTTTCATGAGAAAATAATGAAATAATCACATCAATAGCAGACATTAGGTAGAGTCTTTTGTGTATGATAGACTATGAAAATTCATTCAGTGATATTTCTTTGATACTCTTAAAGCACCACAATGCTTTAAACTTTAGAATAAGAGTCATATTATAAGATCAGATGATGGAATTGTTTATTTCATCTCTGATCATCCAAAACACATAGAAAAAAAAGAAATCATTCAAATCTGCTTGACTTGTTTCTATTCCAAATGAATAGTTTTCTCTTCCACTGAGCTTCAAATCAAAGGATTTTGCCAAATGTAAGACTGGCATTGAAGTTACAAGAAAGTAAGTGGCAATCAATCATATTGGGAAAATTGACAATAGTCTACACCACTTTAACTTTTCTGAGTGATTTTGAATTTTGAGGCATGCTCCCTAAATGGCTGTCATAGCCCCATTCACAAAATTACAACTCAATATTTACCAGAAACAAACCATCTGTGACAATTTGCCGGGACCCATGACATAGGCTGGTATTTTGCTTTGAATCTATCTATTTATCTATCTATCTATCTATCTATCTATCTATCTATCTATCTATCTATGTACGTGTATGTATATATATTGCTTCAAAGTGAGGGGAGGGAGGGAGAGAGAGAAGTAGGTCACATATAATTTCAAGTAATTCCTATTTATATCTCTATATGTAATTTTTATCTATCTGTATAAAATATAATATATATAACTTCAAGTAATTATTATCTATAACATCTATAAAATAATTATATAATAATTATTACATGCAATTCTATTGTGTAATACTGTTTTCTTTTTTATATGTTTAGCTCTTGAGGATAAGATTTTCAAACAAATTTGTGAAAATGATTTAAGTTCCTACATCACCAAAGTGCTCAGTTCAGCTCTTTCTCCAAGATTTGAAACCAGTGAACATGGCAGTCAAGTAGCCAAAATTGATCTTCCTGGATCATATGCCCCTCCACTTCATGCTGAGACAAGTGATTCTGTAAGTATTACTAAAAATGACATTTGTATAGGAGAGACAAACATTTAATGACATAATTCATGCTTTCTGCAAGACCACAGTCTTTAAATTAAGCTAAATTTTGTTACTGAATTTTTTCTTTATTGTAAATATAGTTTTCAAAGAGACCCAGTGAGAAAGGAGCATCATATCTGGATCGGGATCATAATGTTACTTCAACCACTTCTAAATATATTCCTGAACTTCATAGACGGCCAGTGAGCCAAGATTATTTGGAATCAAGCACTCATCATCCAGATTTAGCAGTTGTGTCTGATGTAACTAGACATGTGCAACCTACACCAGCTGTTGTTCCGCTTCCTACAATAATGCATGTTATGAAAGGTATGGAAGCGTTCTAAAGCTGAGAAGATAAAATAGAAATAGGACAGTTTTCTTTGTTCTCAACAGAATATCATGATAATTTCTAGTATCAAAAACCAAAAAGACAAATTCACAATTGCTTTGCTTCTATTTTTTTCCTTTCATTCTTGCCTCTACATGAAAAATCAAGGCAATCAGAGAACCAGAGCCTAAGGTGACAACTTGCCCCTGGTCCTTAGGAGTCAGAACTTGTACTGAAGTGCCATGCCGCTAGTCCATAAATTGTATTATAATCTCATGGAGACACTTAGTGGGAGGAGAAGAACAGCTAGCACTGGAATATTTCTATATGTCAGCCAAATATACAGTAGCTCACATTGTAAACTCATACGCTCAGCTAATACCTAGCTGTTTCAAACCTTCTTTGAAACTTCAGTCTTTATTGATTGTGATGATGAACACTTTCATGTCTTGTAAACTTTAGGATGAACATTATTCCTTTTAAATATATTATAAGCACCCAGACTGTGTTTATGATTACATTTTTCAATTGTTGAGACTCAGTGATTTTGAGGGTCAGCCTGCTATGCTGTCAATCAGTGTTTTGTCAATCTGGCTGCAAAGCTTGGGAGACAGTTTATCATGAATAAATGATGTATAGAACAGACACTGAGTTAAGAGCTTATAGATAACTTGTATTTATGACCAGACTGCCTATCACCAAAGTGATGGACTCTGATTTGTATGATGTGACAGACTCCTGAAGTTACACAATGTTTTAATGAACTGCTGAAAGTATACATTTTAAATGAACAGTATGTTTTCAGTGATTTTTTTAGCAGTTTGAGAAAAGCACCATGCCACTCTCTCTCAGTCCTACTTACTTCACAGAGTTGTTGTTGTGGGGAAAATAGAAGAAAGAAGTGTGTTAGATATGTTCACCTCCATGAGGTGTTTCAGATATGTTCACCTCCAATTTTTACAACATAATTGTAAAAATAATAAAGGCAGGATATAAATAAATAAAAGGGAAGCCAGCTAATTATAAAAAAATCTTAATGCTTAAAGTATGCAGGCTTATTCTATTTTTTACTTATTTATTACATTTCTATTCCTCCCATTTCTCCTGTAAGATTTGAATATGGACAGAAACTTGGAAGGTGAATATATTGTTATTATTAATCTTTGAACCCTCTAAGCTTTACAAAGAAGTATTGTATCTGCCAGTCAATCAGCACTATGTACACCTAGCACTGCAGCAATTTTGCGGAACCGGTAAAGACAGAGAACACTAGGAATGTCATGAAAGCTAAAAATAATTCAATTGTAACTCTTGCTTACATTTTACAGTAAAAATACAGGCAGTGACAATAATTTGTAGAAATAAAGTATATAGACAAGTATATAGACAAGACATTTCAGCTTCTATAGAAGTACAGCAAAACAATATATATGTATACATTGATTTCAGAAGCCAGGTGTTTAGAACCAATGAAAACTGGAAGCTGCAGGAAATATCAAGTAAAATGGTTTTATGCCAAGGATACAAATTCTTGTGCCCGATTTTGGTATGGAGGTTGTGAAGGCAACCAGAATAGATTTGAAACCCAACAAGAATGCCAAGCAATTTGTGTTCAAAGATAAAGGTAAGTAATATCTTAAATAAGATGTTTGGATTTATCTCACTGTGAGCTGTGTTGTGGGGGGTGCACGAAGGAAGGATTAGCCAATCTCATTATACACATGTTGTACTATGACAATAAAGATAATAATAATGTAGATTTTATTTTAAAATAGCCATGCAAACCTTTTCCTTGAACAAACGTATCAGTTGTTTAAAGTTGCACTAATTTGAACTGTATGCTGTTCTCTAAAAATCTGTACATGTAAATTTGCTGATTTGTAAGAATTAACATTAAAATGTATTTTTCTGTTACAGAAATCTCAAGTGAAATCTCAAATGAAGCCAAAAGTTGCATAATCATACTAAAAGAAGTTCAAATGCTGTATTAATAGTACTTCTATGATATATTTGGTGCTTTTATGAAGTATTGATCTTTATACTATTATAAAGTATAATGTGTTATAATGATATGATATGGCATGATATAGATTATAGTGTAATACAATATTGTACCTTTATAGGTGATAGTTTTACTTGATAAAAAGCAGTTTACACATTTAACTTTATTGATCCATGTTTCAAGAGCAAATTTAAAAAGCCAGATATCAACAATTGTAATAATTAGCCCTCATAGAATATGGTTTTATTATGTTGAAATGAAAATACTTCGTATCACACAATCTACAGAACAGAATGTGAATTCTAGATCATCATCAGAAACTGTAACAGCAACAAATAGAAATATTTGGAATTTTTCAAAACAGAATCTTTCTGTATAAATACAGCTGTAACTCTTTTCCTACATCAAAGATTACGTAATCTTGCAGCTAAGGATAATGAATATCTGGTTGCTTGCTATTTCCCCTTTGCTAATCTTTCTTCAGGTGTCAAGATCAAGCTATAATTGTAGCAACAAGCCCAGAGAATAATTAATGACTATCTACATGTGTCCTGTTCATATCAAGACACCATCTTGCCAATTCAGTAATACAGCTTAGGACCATCAAGTGTGGTTTCTTACGCAAAAATCTCTGAGTAAAACAGGACCAGTATTTTGAATGTTATTATTGTTATTCCATATACTCTTGTTTCTCAGGGGTCTTAAACAAAAGAGGAAAATAAATTCATATTAAATGTCAAAATCAATTAAAGAAAAACAGGGGAAAGCACAGAAAGATGTATATAAGTATATTTTTTCATACTGTATTTTCTTTTTAAACCTTACTTCTGCACCAAAAGTACTGTATACACTAAACTGATAAGTGATAATTAAATGTATTACATGAGCAAGTTGTTCAATTGCTAAGTCATGTTCAATTCTTTGTGACACAATGAACAGCATGCCAGGTCCCCCTGTCTTCCACTGTCTCCTAAAATGTGCCCAAATTCATTGGAACAGTGACACCGTCCTAACCACCTCATCTTCTGTTCTCCCCTTTTTCTATTGCCTTCAATCTTTCTCAATGTCATTTTCTTTTCCAATGAATTATTTCTTTTCATTTAGTGGTCAAAGAATTGAAGCCTCAGCTTCAGTCCCTGTCTTCCAAAGAACAGACAATGTTGGTTTTCTTTAGGATTAACTAATTTGATCTAAAGCAGGGAGGGTCAAACTCGATTTCATTGATGGCTGCATCAGGATTTTGTTTGACCTTGGAGGCAGAGGTAGGATTCAAACTTTTAAACAACTGGTTCTGTGGGCATGGCTTAGTTGGTAGGTGTGGCTTGGTGGTCATGTGACTGAGTGTGCATGGCCAACTTGACATCATGTCAAGGGGTGCTTCTCCTCCCTTGGCCTCTCATGACAGTGGGGATACTGCAACGGTTAAAAGTGTTAAAATGGACATAAGTCATTTTTTTCAATGCCATTGTAACTTTCAATGGTCACTAAATGAACTGTTGTAAGTCAAGGATTATCTGTACAAAAATACAAAAATACCTGCAAGCCAGAGTTACAAATCAGGCAGGATGCCAGAGCACCTTGAGGAATTAAAATAGTTAAATGCAATGATAACTGTTAGCAGCCAACTCTTGCTCATAAAATGAAACCATTTAGCAGAGGTCATTTAAGCTCTCCAGAAAAAGCACACCCAAGAAAAGCAATCCTTAGGTCTTTTTGCACCATTTAAGATACCAGCTAGTCTCATTCACCTCATAAGATATCCTGAGGAAATCATCCAGATTTAAGGAAAGGTCACATGCCCCCCAGAAAGGCAGTTAAAAAAATAAGTGCCAAGCTTGCATCCTGCCTCTTGAAAGTTCACCCCAAAAGGACAGTGCCAGATACCACTAAAGCAGTGAAGGAAGATCCCCTCCCCAGATAGAAAAAGAAAACATGAGGCAAGAAAAAATTCAAATAATTAAATTACAACAGTAGCTGTTGCTCGTTAAACCAGTTACCAGAACAAATAGACACAGGAACTAGCCAGATTTCTCAACCCAGTTTCTTTTCAGGAACAGAAATTAATCTTTTTCCTCCCAAAGCTGAATAGGGAAAATTATCCTATCAATAAACATGATTAAATGTCACCAAGCAGAGAATTAAACTTCACAAAACCCAGTTATAGACCAAAACTCAGAAAGAATATGTAAACTTATGTTTGAATGTCAATTTTTCCAGCTAGCCAAGAAGCCTTGTTGAATGTCACTCATCTTAGTTCCTTGTCATTAAAAGTTTCTTTCTGCAACTCTGCAGAAAGGCAATTATTTCTTCAAAGTGCTGATCATTGCATGCCAGCTGGAAATATTTCCAGGGGAGTATTTCTTCCCAACAGCAGTGTAAAAATCTTAAAACATTTCCCCTTTTACAAAGTATCAAGATTCCCCTTTAACAAATTATCAAGAAAGAAAAAAAACTCTCCTTTGGAGACAGTAAGTCTAGGTATACTGCCAAGAATGTAATAAGGGTGGAAAAAAACAAAAGGATATTTCTTCTAACTATCGGTTCTCTGAACTGCATAGAAAGTTAGCAAGGGGTTCTATACAACCGGTAAAATCCACCTCTGCTTGAGAGCCAGGGTGGGCATGGCCAGTTCAATATCACTCATGTTAGAGGTGCATGTTTTGCCAGAAAAAACAGGCTCCCAAGCTTCATTTTTGGCTGCGATAACTTCCTGCAACCCTTTGCCAGTGGAAATGGAGTTCAGGAAGCTGCATACGGCTGTCCCGGGCTCCATTTTTGCTGGCAGAAGCACCACAGGCCAGTCCTTTGGTGTTTTCACAGCAACCTTATGGGCCAGATCTAAGCACTCCTTGGGCTGGATCAAAGCCCCGAGCCTTGAATTTGATACCCTTGTTCTAAAGAGACACTCAAGAGTCTTCTCTACCACCATAATTAAAGAGCACTAATTCTTCAGCACTCAGCCTTCCTTGTGTCCATCTCTCAATCATACAGTACAACTGGGAAAACTGTAGCTTTGACTAAACACATGAACACGTAGGCTGTTTTATTGGAAAACGTGGTAATTTTTGCCATAGACTTAAATTCAGCAGAAAGATAAAAGTGGTGAAATTAGCAATGATTTTGGCCATAGAGCATCCATCGACTAGCAAAATCTTGCCATGATTTCAGGTAGAATATTGTTGGCTAGCTGCAAAAGAGGAGAGAAACAAGGACACATTACCAAGGTACCAAGAAAATGAAGGATTGCTATACTGTATAAGTCTTCATCCCTACACAAAGGAACAGATTGAATAAATTGTGGTTCCTCAGGGATATTACAAAGCCACATTGAGTTACCTCATGAGACTCTGTGGGCCAGATATATGGATAGAGATAGAACCATTTAGTAGGATCTTGGATATATTGTATCTGATATATATCAGATCCTGGATATATTGTATTGGCCAGGGATCTGTGGAGAGGTGATCCAATATTGTAAAATATGGCTGGTAAAGCAAAAAAGGCAACAAGACAAAGTCCCTATGGAAAAGGTATTGTTAGTCCTCATCCTTTTTCAAAAGTTAGCATGGGTCTTTCAGGCCTTTACCATGGTCCAGTAAAGGCAATGAATATATTCTGGTGGTCTGATTATGTCAGCTGGTGCCAGGAAGCAGTTCCATTAAGAAATATGACCAGTAAACATATAGTGGAGGAGCTGGTCATTATTTACAATACCACAGGAGATTTTTACAGATCTGGACACAAATTTCCAGTCAGGTCTGCTGAAATAACTATATGCAGACCTAGGAATAAAAGGGTGTATACTATACAGTGGTAAAAATTTTACTACTGGTTATGTGGGCGTGGCTTGGTGGTCATGTGACTGGGTGGGCATGCTTGGTAGTCATGTGATGGTGGGCATGGCCAACTCAATGTCACTCACATCAAGGGATAACTCATCTGGCCCCTTCTCCTCCCAGCCAATCCTTGTCACCCAGCCTCAACTTATCTATGGTTCTGTAAAAATGTTGTTCATCTTTTATGACTTTATTATCTGCATACTATAGATGTACTTTCATGGACCACTGAAAGGAGGAAATGGCTCACATGCTTTACTCAAGAGTGTGATAGGCAACAGGCTTTTAAGGGGCTGCCACAAAGAAAGAGGAACAATGTATTTTCCAAAGAAGCACAATGCAAGCAAGAAGCAATGGGTGGAAACTGAACAGAGGGAAGCAACCTAAAACTAAGGAGAAACTTTTGACAGTGAGAACAATTAATCAGTGGAACTGCCTGTCTCCAGAAGTTCTGGGTTCTCAATCACTGGAAGTTTTAAAGAAAAGATTGGATAGGCATTTCTCTGAAATGGTATAGGGTTCACCCCATATACCCCAAAGTCCTTTCTAAGTATTTTTCTGACACTTTTCCCAGGATTTCTACTCAGAGTGTGGCATCCTCAGTTTTCTTGTCTGAGCTGGGGGTTAGACTAGAAGACCTCCAAGGTCCCTTTCAACTCTTGCTAAACACATGTGTATTTATGCTCTGGACTATTGACATTGAATGCTTGTAAACCCTGAAAAATATGTGGTAGCCCTGGGCAAAAGAAAAGCAGAAAAATCACTCTAGGTGTAGGGACAGTGTAAATATTAACACACGATAAATAATGGAACAATTAAAAATAAAAGCACAAAGTTTTATCTCTCTCTCTTCCTCTTTCTTTCTTTCTTTCTTTCTTTCTTTCTTTCTTTCTTTCTTTCTTTCTCTCTCTCTCTCTCTCTCTCTCTCTCTCTCTCTCTCTCTCTCTCTCACACACACACACACACACACACACACACACAAACAGATCCCTCACAACCCCACCCGCTCCAAGGCAGCCCCATTCCTAGCCTGCTTTGAGCTCCGTTCTCAGGCTGCATGCAAGGAAAGCAGCAGAAGCCTTTCTCTCCCCCCAAACTCCGTCAGAAATGAGTCTTTGCTAATATAGCCTCTTGGAGCAGGATGCCTTGCAGAATCCCAAAAACTCATTTCTGGTGGAGTTTGAGGGAGAGATAAAAAGACTTTTGCTGCTTTCCTTGTGTGCAGCCAAAAGCGGAAGACAAAAGAAGTGGAAAGAAGCAACCTGGTGGCCAGGTAAGTTTCTCTCCTCTGCCCTTTCCACCCTCCTCTCATAACCACATGTTGTTCCTTTCCCCCCAGTGAGAAGGAGGACATGGGTGGCAGCAGTCCAGGGGGATGAAAGAAAGAAATTGGCTGGCTAGTCTTCTCTTTCTCCACTTGTTTGTTCTGTATGGCTGAGGAGATCAGCTGGCCAAAGGGGCGGCTGCTAGAGGCGACTCTCTTTCAGTCTCTAGTCACCTTTTTCAGCACAGAAATCCTGCCCAAATCGGTAGGCCAGTTGTCCCCTCCTCTGCCTATTTGTTCTGTATGGTAGAGAAGGAGACAACCAGCTGGCCCATTTGGGGAGGATTTCTGTGCTGCGAAAGAGGTGGCTACTGATCTCTGGCTTCTCTCTACGTCTCCAATGGTCCGGCACCTCCTTGTTCTATGCGCCAGCTGCGCATAGACTTGCTGAGCCCAGCAAATAGAACAGGGCGTGCTTTTTTGGGTGCAGCTGCTGGACTGCAGCCGCACCAAAAAAAGCACGCAGCAGCTGCAGGCATCTCATGACAAGCAGGCAGAGGACCCCCTGGAATATACACTTACCCACCTGCTGGCTGGGCCGGGCTGGGCCGGGCTGAAAGAGGTGTGTCTGCCAGGAGGAGGAAGAAAATGTGCTCCAGGAGGGCAGGCAGGCAGGTGGATAGTCCAGGGCTGCTGCACATGCACATTGCATGTTTAGTGTGGATGTGGGACATCCACCCAAGTTGCGCCACGGCCACCACATGGTAGGAAAAGCTAAGAGAACGACCAGGGCAAGTGAGCAACTGGGCGACTGGGTTGGGGGTGTAGCCATCCAGCGGTCGCTATCGGTTTGGTGACCCATGCCAAATAACCGCTATTGGTTCACCCTAATAGATGCGACAGTTGAATACCACCTCTGATACTATACCAGGCAAATGGTCTTATGGAATGGATAAATTTAAGAATATGCCAAAAATGTGCTAAAAAAATGATATGCTAATAGAACACAGGGCAGGATCCAAAGATTTGGAATATTGGCTGCCATTTCTGCTTTTCATATATATGAAGGTTCCATAGGCATCCAGAGAATTTAGTTCTTTTGAATTATTATATGGGAGACAACCTTGTGATGTGTTAGATTTAAAGAAGTGTAGACTGAAACCTAGAAGATCCTAAAAACCTATTTGGATATGTCTTAACACAAAGGAATAAGTTGAAGACCCTAGAACACTTCACACAGAAACATTTAGCAACTGTCAGGGAAAGACTAAAAATTTGATGTAGGGGACAAAGTCCTATTTGTTGCCAAGTAAGAAAGTAAACTAGAGCCACAGTAGCAGGGTCCCTAACTAATAAAGAGAAGAATTGGTCCAGTATATTATGAAACAGAACTGGAAAGCCAAAAAAGAAAATATATCAAGTGAACCTCCTATAGAATAGTATATCAGCGTTGACCCTGGGATAACCCTGTTGGTATTGAAAGAAAACAATCCAAACTTAATGGATCAAGCTTGGAGATACAACAGCAACCATCCCAAGAAACCATGCATATAAATCTCAAACTAAGAGAGAACCAAAAGGATGAATTAAGAATGCCAGAGAATTATAAATGCATCGCAGGTGGGATTCAGCCAAACCATTAGTTAATTGCTTATGCAGTTTGGAGAACCAGCTAAAAATGAAGAGCAACTTTCCCTTTAGTAAATAGCTCCAGGAAGAGAGCCAAGAACCACTGAACAGTTGCAGCTGGAATGCAGCTGACACACACTGAATCAAGTTAATAAACAACAGAAACTGAAAGGATTAGGGCAGGGAAACCCATCAATCACCCATCTAGGAATGGCATTGAACTCTTCCCTTCAGGAAGAAGGACAAGATTACAAACATTTTAATAATAAAGATTATTATTAATTAAAGATTAATCTTTAATTATAAAGATTATTATTAAGCTTAATAATCAGCTATGATCAGCTGATACTCCCTGGAGTTTCCCAGGGAGCTGCTGCAGTGTTGGCTACTTCTTGTTTTTTCCTGGAGGAAAAGATACAGGAGGGGACAATGATGCAGCTTGATCTATAGGCCCTGAATTTAATGTATGTGTGGTCCAGCCAGCTATATTGCTTCTGCTGTGATTTAGAACATAGAGAACATAGAATAAAGGGTTGAAAGGGTTAATGGCTTTTGGTAGCATGTCCAGGCTTTCAATTAGTATGAATTGAAAGCCTGGATGTGCTACCTAGGTTTCTTAGTTTCCCTCTCACTGCTGTTTGCTTTGAGGTTGTTTTTCTTTAAAAGGGGAATGACTGTTTTAAGTTTTCTGCATTGTTTTAGTTTCTGGCACTGTTCTTCGGGGGTGTACTTTCCTCACTCTTTTTGAAAGCCTCTAGTGATGGAGTACTTCTGAAAATAAGCTGTTCCATTGGTTGATCTCATCCTTAGGAAATTTCTCCTTAGTCCTAGGTTGCTTCGGCATTTGGTTAGTTTCCATCCATTGTTTCTTGTTTATGCCTTTTTGTGTTTTGGAAAATAGATTGACTCCCTCATTTTTGTAGGAGCATCTCTAATTTCTTGAAAGTTAGAACAATTAATCAGTGAAACAACTTGCCTCCAAAAGTTGTGGATGCTCCAACACTGGAAGTTTTAAAGAAGAGTTTGGATAACCATTTTTCTGAAGTGATTAAGGGTTTCCTGCCTTATCGAAGCAAAACAACAAAGGGATGGGACCTCCCCCTCTCCCAATTTATTTATAAAAGAAACTCCTTCAACAAGAACAGACTTTTTAGTATCATTGAAAAAGAGGTGTATATGTTGAAATGGATGATCAATGCCTGTGTGTGTACTTCTGGGATTGGGAATTCATAGTGATCACCAGTCACCAGCTATTCAGTAGCTACTCATGGTTACAGGAGATAAGAAACATATCTGTTCTGGTGAGAAAGAAGTTCCCTCAGGTCGAAGGTATTAGTCTGAAAGGTTGGAAGACTGAATCTCTGGTCCTAGTTAGTGACCGATTGGATTTTGAAATATTATACTGGGACACATATATTTGCCTTCATTCATGAGTGATTAAGTTATCACTGCATTTCTGAACCCTTTTAAGGATGCCCTAATTCACACTTTCCTTAAAAAGCCATCATTTGATCCCACCTACCTGAACAACTTTCATTCTGCTTCCCATCTTTCCTTTTTAGGTAGTTAGTTGCCTGGCAGCTTCAGAAGATCCTGAAGAAACACATTATCTGGGCTCCTTCCAGTCAGGATTCAGATCTGTATATGGCAGAGACAGAATTACTCACACTTGTTGATGATCTCTGGTGGGATAGGGATAGTGCGATCATCCTCACTTCCCTTGATTTCCCAGAGGCCTTTGATACCATCAACCATGGCATTCTTTTGGGTTGGACAGGAAGCTCGGGGCACAGTTTTGTGTTGGTTTGACACCTTTCTCGAAGGCCAGTCCCAGTTAGTGTTAATAGGGAGTGATTGATTCAGTCCAGGACTTCTCTTTTAGGGCATGCTCCAAGGCTCCGTACTCTCTACCTTCCTTTTTAAATATCTACATGAAGTCACTAGGTGAGATAATCCATCCACTGGGTGGTGGCATCAACAGTATGCTGATGATACTCAACTCTGTATCTTCAACACTAATGACTCAAGTTATAGTACTGCTGCCTGAAATTATGGGAGCCTGAATTCAGCTTTGGTTGAACCTTGGCAAGACTACATGGTTTTAGATGTATGGAGCTCCAAGATCTGAGACTTTAATATTGTTACTTGTGGATGGAGTGGCACTATGCCAGACAGATCTGGTCTGCAACTTGGTGGTTCTCCTGGACTCACAATTCTTGCTATAAGAGCAGGTAGCAGTTGCTAGGAGAGCCTTTGCCTAACTTTGGTTGTATACCAATTGTAGGTTCTCCTGGATCAGGAGTCCCTGCGCTGAGTCATTTAAGCACTAGTCATTTAAGCACTTGCTTTTGGATTATTGCACATTCTCTACAGGGGGATACATGATGGTTGATAATAGATCCCACCTCCAACTCTGCTCATCCTATTCCCTCCCCTGCTTTTATAGTTGATAGTTTGTATATTTGTACTTTTTTATTATATACTTTTTTTTATATTTCTCTTTCTATCTAACGCAGTAGAAAGAAAAATGTGACACCAAGCCAAAGTTGCTTCATGGTGAAATGGACAGCAAAAAATTTAAGTCATTGGCAGACACAAAGGCAAAAGTGGTGCTACAAAATTAGAATATTTATGGAATATAGTATTATAATTTATTTGGGCATTTATACCTTTAAGATTCAGAAATCATGTGTCATTTTGTTTTAAGATTTGTTACTTGTCATTGTTCATAATTCTTGAAGAAAGCTTTCCTGGGAAGCGAGATAAGGGATAGAGGTGAAAGACATCTTCTCATTAGATAATGTGTTTTCGTAAAAGTAAGGAAGCAAGGAAGTTCCTTATATGTAATGATGTGAGGAGGGAATTGGGTGACAATGTAGGGGACAGGCAGAGATAAAAAGTACTATTGAACTATCTTATATAAATCCTACAATCTCCTTTCCTTAAAACAAGAGCAGGATAGTTGTAAAATATTATAAAAAATTTTATAATATTTTACAATTATCCTGCTCTTGTTTTAAGAAAATTCAAACTCTAATAGTAATTCAAACTCTAATAGCAAGGACCATTTTAAAGAATAGGTTGATCAGAAAAGTGTGTCCATGTCTGAAAGGTATTGTTCAAATTTCTCATGCTAAATAGCCTTGACTTGAATCATTATAGCAGAGCTTCCCCTTTGACTTTCACAAAAGCTATTCCATAAAGTGGTCAGAAGTTATAGTCAGACTACAGCTAGAATAACAGGAAAAGGAGAGGATATGAGTTGCTAAATGTAATCATTGTCTATGCTACAAGACACTCTAGGTTAGAGGTCAACAATCTTAAACACTCAAGAGCCATTTGAAACCATTTCCCACAGAAAACACTGGGAGTCACAAAACCTGGGTGGGCATGGCCAACTTGATGTCATGCACACACTCCCAGCCATGCCTACCCAGATGGTCATTAGGGCAGAAAACCGGTTGTTAATATATATATTAACTGTATAATATATATATATATGCTGTTTAGCTTCCTTCGGGTATTATCCCACGTCATTGTAGTTCTGTTAAAGTTGTAGCAACGTTTCAGCAGAATCTCATCTGCCATCCTCAGGCTTCTGTATAGAGTTAGTTCCTGGTTTCAAATTTGAGGCTGGTCCATTCTGATTGGCTGGGAGCCTGGATCTGTGTTCATTGGACTTGGAGTTTGATTGATTGGTGTTTCTGGTTTCTTCTGTCTGTTTTGTGGCTTTGATTGGCTGGCAACACTCTGTTCTTGTGTTGGAGACTTTCAGTGCAGCTTGGCTCCGTGTGAAGGGACGGCTGCTCTTCATTAGCAAGCTGCTATTCATTAGCAAGCTGGGTTTCACCTGGGTGCCTGGTGGGGGGGTGTTTGGGTTGCAGCTATCAGAGGGAGTCTGTTTTTGCCCAGGTGTTTGCCTGGCTTGTGGCATGGAGATCTTTCTATTTGAGAGTGCAAGCTTCCAAATGATTGACAGTCTGGTGGAATCATCTCTTCTATTCATGCTGTCAGGTCTTTTTTCAATCTCTATGGCTTCTCTGATGATTCTGTGGCTGGGGTTTTCTATAGTGGCTAGGGTTTTAGTGCCATTGAAGTTGATGTTGTGACCTGTGGTTTTCATGTGTTGGACTAGTGAGGAGGTGTGTTCCAGCTTTTTTACTGCATTTTTGTGTTCATCCAGGCGGGTACTTATTCTTCTATTGGTCTGTCCAATGATACACAGGGAATTTCGTATATGCCTTGGTTTTCCAGGTCAATTTTGTCTTTGGGGTTTCTAAGGATGGCTGCTATTTTTTTGTCTGTTTTGAAGGCAGTCTTGATGTGATGCCTGTGTAGTATCTTACTGATTTTATCTGTGGTACCTCTTATGTAGGGCAGGACAACTGTTCCATAGGACTGTTGATCTTCTAGGTCTCTATTATGTCTTGGTGTGTTTTTGTGGATCAAGCTGGTGTTTTTGTTTTTGTGGAAGCCATTGGCTGTCAATACTTCAGTCAAGGTGCATAGTTCAGTCTTTATATGTGTCTTACCTGCCAGGCGTTTGGTTCTGGTAATTAGTGTTTTAGCCACGGAATTTATCTGTGCTGGGTGGTGGTGGGATTGGGCGTTGAGGTAGCGGTTGGTGTGTGTTTTCTTCTGGTATATGGTGTGTCCCAGTGTGCCATCTGTTCTTTTGTAGATTAGTACATCTAGGAATGGTAGTTGTTTGTTTATTTCTGTGTGAGTGCTTTTAAAGTTGTAGCTTCAAGCCTGATGATGGCAGATGAGATTTTGCTGAAACGTTGCTACAACTTTAAAAGCACTACAATGACATGGGATAATACCCGAAGGAAGCTGAACAGCGCGCACACACACACACACACACACACACACACACACACACATATATATATATCATTTCCACTATTTGAGCCCCTCTGAAGAAATTAAAATTTCAAGTACAACTAAAGTTGAGCTTTAGTATGTTCAAAGACTTTTACCTGTTATATCAAAGGAAAAAAAAGTATGCTAGAAAACCAAATGGGGAAGAGAAACAAGGACATGTTATTTCTTTAACTGCACAGCTTAGGAATGATAAGTGTAGTGCAGCAGTCTCTGGAGAGACATCAAATTCTTATTCCTCCCTTCCTTTTTCCTTTCTTCGTTCCTTCTTTCACCCCTTATTTCTTCCTCTCCCCCCCCGATTTCAGCTTCTTTCCTTTAATCCTGTATATTATGGTTCGTTATTGTTAGTATTTATTAAAGAATGCTGTGTAGCTTATGTCTCAGCAAAAATAACAGCAGCTATTTGTATTATTTACACACACACACACACCTGTACACCTATTTTTATTCTTGGATCCTTGGGAAAGGAATGGCATCTTTTCCCCATCCCCATCTTTAATAATCAGAACTTTGCACTGGTGCAAGACTTAAGCACATATTTTGTTGAGTGTCTCTCTTCTCCAAATCCAGAAACATAAACCAGGAAACTCAGTGGGAGTTCCCTCTGGATTTGGGGGAAGCAGAGGGGGTCAGGGGGCTACCAGTCTGAGCACTTGGTGTGGTTTGGAGCTTCTGAGTTTTATGCCTATTGCTACACTATGCCTACACTTTGGAGTATTTTCAATTGAAATACTCCAACCAAGGGCCTTGGTTGGAGTATTTCAATTGAAAATACTCCAAAGTGGGTTAGGAGGCAAAGAGCCAGTTGATATCACGAAGGGGTTCTCTATACACTCCCCCCTGGCAGCCTTTTAGCAACTATTGTCCCACCTTGTTTCCCTTCCCCCTTAAAATGAGGTTAGGGAAGAAAGCCGGGAGGGGGAATCTAAGAGGGATAGAAGAAGACACCCAAGCAGATCTCCCTCTGAATAGCCTCCTGCCCAGATTTTGGCTGGTTTCCTCTCAGATCCTCCAACAAACAGACCCTACTCTCTTTTTTAAATACTGAATCTCCAGGCCTTTATTTTTCTCATTTATTGGGGGAAGTTGGATTTTATTGGATCTTCCACCCGCCCCATGCCAAAAGGAAACCAGCCAGCCTTCTTCTCCTAGAAGACCTCTACCCTTAAATATCATGTGACCATAAAATTAATCTGCTAATGACAAAAATAATAGCATATTCTCAGCAAACAAATCACTGAGATTTTATAAAATGATGGCAATCAATTGTTTCTTAATTCTTTTCTTATTACTAGTCTAAATAATAAAATATAGAGCAAAGTGTTTATTTAATTCTAGTTTCCAGAAAAATTCCACAAGTCATATTTATAACATATAATTGGTTCATGTTTTCTTTAAATTAATCCTCCTTTCATGTGTTGTATCATTAACACATACTGTACATTAAGACAATGTGGTGAAGAAAAAAAACCAAACAATATTCCAAGCCAAAAAGAGAGACAGCAGCATATAAAAGTAAAATGAACACTTTAATAATTTGTCAGCATCCCAACTTACTTCAAAAATATATAATAGTATATAGTATGCCTTGCAAAATAATTTATCCAAAAAATGCTATGCAGGACATATCTTAAATTATTAACAAGAAGTATAAAACACAAACAAATATAATGATTTTAGAAGGATTATTTCAGCAAAGAATTCTGAGCATCAACACAAAAACAGGAAGATTCATCGTATACATACTGTAATAAGAAATTGTTTAACAATTCAGTGTACAATATACTATAATAAAATATAATACAGTAAATAAGTTTAATGTAGTAAATAAAATATTACAAATGCAAATATGTAGAATATTTCAAGTTCAAAACACCTTTTGGTAAAAAGAAAGTAAAACATGAGCATTATATCAGTCTGTATTTAAAATTTGGACTCTTGCAATTTTAAAAAACCTTATATTTATAATTATATAACTGAAAGTAAGAATGATGTTGGAGATTTTGTCAGATAACTTTATGGATTAAGAGTTCCCTTCATATACAAACTTGAACATTTATCAAAACATCATTTTCCGATTTAATAAAGCAAGTAACAAAGATATTTTGAGAAAAAAATGAAAAAAACAGTCAATTCATCATTAAAAAAAATGAAAATGCCAAAAGTCCACATGAGAATAGAAAAAAATAATTATTTCAATTGTAGATTGAGTTTGTGTATCAGTAACACAAAGCATTGTTAGAAGTAATACATGCAGTTAGCTGGAATATGAAAAAAGTGTACCATCATATTGGAAGAAGATATAAAACAATAATTTGGAATTTCAAAACAATTTGAAACAAATGAATTTAGCCATTTTCAGTAGAGAAATGCCCCTTATTAGGAAGCTTTGGAGAGATTATCTTAAGATTTCACTTTAATATCACATCTTGTAATTTTAAGAAAAAATATTTCATTTAATTTGGACAAGAAAAATTTCAAGAACAGCATCATATTCACAGAAATATGGTAAGGCTATTGACACCTTGCATTTGACCAGCATTTCTAAACCATTAAATCTGGGACAACCAAAAAAAGGAGATGAAATATTTGAAAAAAATCGTAGTTGGATTTGAACTGTTGGAACCAATAAGGAGGGGGGGAGGTCAGCTGACTTCATAGGGTAATATGTGATCTTCATGTACAAAATTGATTCTCCAGCCAAACAACAATTTCAGATATTATCAAACAAACAAATTGAAGGAATGGTTTTGAAAAAGAATTGAAACAATTATAAGGATTATGAGGAAAAGAGGAAAAATATACACATTCATTCTACAAAAGCAGATTATGGCACAGTTTATTGTAAATGGTGATGTGAAAAATATTTCAAGTTCAAAACACTTTTGGAATGTTCTAACCAATATCCGTTGCATCCAAGGAGCAACCTATTATGGTATATTTGAAATTGAAAACAGTTACCTATCTCTAACACTGAACTGATCGTTGCATTGAAAAGAACATATAAAAAAGAAACAATCAAAAAGAAATGCAATTCTTAAAAGTTGTAATCAAAATGTTAATAAAGATTAACGGAAAAGTATTTAACACAAAATGAAAAATAGCAACAGCGAAGAATATTAAATTGCACCATTACTAAAAATTCTAATTTAAACAAGTCCAGTTATTAACATAAAATTAAATCTGGACATGTCTATTTCTACCTACTTCCTCTGAATTCTTCTTATGTCCTCGGGATTGTGATCTCCAGAGGAAGCCTTCTGTAAATATTTCACAGATACCCTGGAACGTGAGTTACACAATAACTTCAAATATCAAAACCAAAACAGTAGTAATTTTTTAAAGAAATAAAATGTTGCTTCAAATAGAGGAGAAAAAAATGAGTAAATGGATCATATTTACAGAAATACAGTAATACTATTTACACATTTCACTGGGCGACCATTTCTAAACCATTCAACGTGGGCCAAAAAACCAAGAGACTAATGATTGGAGGAAGTATGAATTTGAACCGTTGGAACCAATTAGGATGCTGGGGGGACTGTCAGCTGACTTTATGACGTAAAGCACATAAACCAAAATTCTGTGGATTATGAGAAAAAGAGGAAAAATACATACATAAATTCTACACAGAGATTCTGCCACAGCTCATTGTAAATAGGTACAGAGAAAATATTTCAAGTTCAAAAAACTTTTGGAGTTGTCCAAAGAATAACCGTTGCATCCAACTAGCAACCTATTATGTTGTATTTGATGTTGAAAAGATTTACTTATCCCAAATTCTGAACTGATTGTTGCGTTGAAAAGAACATCGAGAAAAGAAAAAATAAAAGCAATGTGAAATTCTTAAAAGTTGGAATCAAAATGTTAGTAAAGATTCACTAAAAAGTATATAACACAAAATGAAAACTAGGAACAGCTAAAAATACGAAATCAGCAGCATTATGAAACATAAATGTCCAGTTCTTAACAGAGAATTACCCCTGGACGTCTCTATTTCTACCTACTCCCGATGAATACTTCTTATATCCTCGGGATAGTGATTTCCAGAGTAGACCCCTATGTGTATGTTCTCCGGGGAGTGAGTTACAGAGGAATCTCAAAAATCAAAACCAAAACAAGATTAATTTTTTAAAGAAATAAAATGTTGTTTAATATAGAGAAGAAAAAAATTGAGTAACTGAATCCTATTTACAGAAATAGGGTAATGCTATTTACACCTTTCATTGGGCCACCATTTCTAAACCATACGACCAGAGGCAAAAAAAAAAAGACACTAAAGATTGGAGGAACTAACTATAGAATTTGAACTATTGAAACCAATTAGGATGCTGGGGGGATGGTAAGCTGACTTTATAGGATAATGTGTGACTCTCACTTCCAGAACTGATTCTCTTGCCAAATATGAGTTTTGGATATAATCACTCAAATAAATTGAAGGAGTCTTTTTGAGAAAAAAATACAAACAATTCTGAGGATTATGAGAAAAATAGGAAAAATATATAGATTCATTCTGCAAAGAGGTTCTGCCACAGTTCATTGAAAATAGTGATGTGTAAAATATCTCAAGTTCGGAACACTTTCAAAAGAACATCTAAAGAATATCCGTTGCATCCAAGGAGTAACCTATTATGGTGTATTTAGAATTGAAAACATTTACCTATCCCTCACAATGAATTGATCGTTGCGTTGAAAAGAACATTTGGAAAAGAAAAAAATCAAAAACAAAATGCAATAATTAAAAGCTGAAATCAAAATGTCAGTAAAGATTAACTAAAAAGTATCTAATGCAGAATGAAAACTAGAAACAGCTAAAAAATACTAAATCAGCAGCATTATGAAAAATTGGAACTTAAACAAGTCCAGTTCTTAACGTAAAATTAAACCTGGACATGTCTATTTCTACCTACTTCCTATGAAAACTTCTTATGTCCTCGGAATTGTGATCTCCAGAGGAAGCTTCCTTTGAATACTTCATAGATGACCCAGAACGGGAGGTACAGAGGAACTTCAAAAATCAAAACCAAAACAAGAGTAATTTTTTAAAGAAATAAAATGTTGTTCCAAATTCAGAAGAAAAATAATGAGTAACTGAATCCTATTTAGGGAAATACGGGAATGCAATTTATACCTTTCATTGCATAACCATTTCTAAACCATTCAACCTGGGACAAAAAAATAAGAGAATAAGATTGGAGGATGTAACTGTGGTAGAATTTGAACCATGGGAATAAATGAGGATACTGATAGGATTGTCAGCTGTGTGATCTTCACGTGCAGAATTGATTTTCTACAAAAAACCAATTTTGGATATGATCAGTCAAATAATTTGAAGGGGTCTTTTAGAGAAAAAAATTACAAACTGTTCTGAGGATCATGAGAAAAACAGAAAAATACACACATTCATTCTACAAAAAGCAATTATTCCACAGTTCATTGTAAATAATGATGTGTAAAAGATTTCAAGTTCAAAACACTTTCAGAGTGGTCTAAAGAATATCAGTCACATCAAAGAAGCAACCTATTATGTTGCATTTGGAATTGAAAACATTTAACTATCCCTCACACTGAACTGATCGTTGTGTTGAAAAGAACATTTCGAAAAGAAAAAAATCAAAAACAAAATGAAATTCTTAAAAGTTGGAATCAAAATGTTCGTAAAGATTAACTAAAAAGAATCTAATGCAAAATGAAAACTAGGAAGAACTAAAAATATTAAATCAGCACCATTATGAAAAAAGAAATTTACCATTATGAAAAATTCTATATAAACAAGTCCAGTTCTTAACATAGAATAAATCTAGACTTGTCTATTTCTAACTACTTCCCATGAATACTTCTTATAGCCTTGGGATTGTGATTTCCAGAGGAAACTTCCTATGTCTAGGTCCTCCGGAACATGAGTTACAGAGGAACCTCAAAAATCAATCTTCTACAAGAAAATAAGAGATAAAAGATTGGAGGAGGTAACTGTAGTAGAATTTGAACTGTTGGAACCAATTGGGATGATGGGGGGATTGTCAGCTGACTTTATAGGGTAATGTGTGATCTTCGCTTGCAGAATTGATTTTCATGCCAAACACCAATTTTGGATCTGATTAATCAAATAATTTGAAGGGGTCTTTTTGGGAAAAAAATTACAAATATTTCTGAGGATCATGAGAAAAATAGGAAAAGAACATTTGGAAAAGGAAAAAACAAAAAAACAAAATGAAATTCTTAAAAGCTGTAATCAAAATCTTAGTAAATATTAACTAAACAGTATCTAACGCAAAATGAAAACTAGAAACAGCTAAAAATACAAAATCAGCAGCATTATGAAAAATTCTAACTTAAAAAAGTCCAGTTCT
>BLBF01000264.1:0-17301 GCA_015471245.1 Laticauda colubrina
AATTTGCTTGTATCTTTGTCCTTTGTATATGAAATATGTGTTGGTTAAGCAGTGTTCTATTAGTTCCATGAGGTCTTTAGCTGGTTGGTGTTTATTTTTGATGATTTCAAGAGTTTCTTTTATCGGGACTTGAATGAATAGTTAAACCACGTCGAAACTTACAAGCAGATCTTCTTGTTCCACGTGTAGATCTTTGATCATTTCTAAGAAGTGGTATGAGTTTTGTACATATGAAGCTGCGGTTTCAGCATGGGGCTGTAGTTGTTTTGCTAAGTGTTTTGCTAGGTTTTGTAGTGGTGCTCCTTTGGAGCTGACTATGGGTCTGAGAGGTATGCCTTCTTTGTGTATTTTTGCGAGGCCATATAGTTTGGGGGATCTGGAAGATTTTTCTCTTTGGATGATCATCTGTTGGATTTCTTTGCTTATGTGGCTGGTTATAATTTTCTTCTTGCTTAATTTTTCCAGATATGTGGTTGGGTCTGTGTTTATAGGTTTGTATGTGGAGTCTTGGAGTAGGTCTGTCAATTTTGTTTCGTAGTCTTTTCTATCCATTACTACTGTGGCATTCCCTTTGTCTGCTGGGAGTATTATTATGCTGTTAGTCATATGCATCCTGACTAAAGTACTGACAGCCAACGGCTTTCACAAAAACAAAATCACTAGCTTGATCCACAAAAACACACCAAGACATAACAGAGACCTCGAGGATCAACAGACCTATGGAACAGCTGTCCTGCCCTACATAAAAGGTACTACAGACAAAATCAGTAAGATACTACACAGGCATCACATCAAGACTGCCTTCAAAACAGTATAATAAAACAGAATAACAATAACAATTAAAAAAATTAAAGTTAGAGGCATGAGAATCAGTCCTCTACAATGGAAGGTGACAATGTCTTCCGCTCCAAGACAAATAAGACCCAAGATAAGTCAGTGGGCCCCCAAAAGGCTTCTAAGACAGTGGATAAGGATGCACAGAGATGGCACCATGCCTTGGAAAGGCAGTTGCATAAACGGGCCAGGGAGGCGGACAAGATGGCTATGACACAACAATTGGATCAGGGCCCAAGTACGTTGTTGGGGCTCTTGGACTTATCCATCCAGCCCAGAAAGGCTATTTCTGGACAGCCTCCCATAGGCATATCTCTTCCAATGAGCACTGCCCGGCGAATCCCAGTGGCAACCTTCACTCTTACAGCTACCAGTTTAAGACAGGAGGAGGGATTACCTTAGACTATTCCCATCAAAATAAGGCAATGGATGGAGATGGCCATACAAAAGGGCATTGCAGCTGGAGTTCAGCACTCCATCTGGACGAGATACTTTTCAGTGACTTCGGAAGTGGGATCCCTGTCTGCTCGATCCTTTGCGCATATGGGACATCATCAAACTCAGGTATTCCCCAATATTCTTGACATACCAGTCCAAAGTCTTCAGGAGGAGGTGAAATTAGATGACCAGGATGTTCCCATGGAAGTGGGGTGGATCCATCAGATGGACTTGGGGTTGTCAGAGGCTGACCCACTAGAATGAGGAATGTCGGATGACAAAGGCCTCATTCTGGACCAACCTACCTTTTCTGGCCTTTTTCATCTGCACCTCTTAAATCTTTACTGTTCAAAGCAAAGAACACCGCTAAACGAGGCACATCAAGCCCTCATCCATTGTCAACAGGGTCTCAGGACGAATCTGAGGATCTAATATTCTCACAACCGGCTAATGAGGTGGAAATTATTCCTGTCCCTTGTATGTTTGCTGAATTAGTACAAAATCAATGGGCATCAGCAGCATCCTACCCAGCCCCAACAGGGTACGATAAACGATATTATAATTTGGCACCAGAATTTTCAAATTTTCTTAAAACACTGGAGGTGGATGAGCCCATTGTGGCACTGGCCTCTTCTTCAACCTTTCCCAATGAGGCCAAGGAAGCCCTGAGACTGGAGGAAAAGTGAGCAGAGTTGGCACTCCATCGGGTGCATGTTTCTGACGCGTGGGCCATTAGGGCAGCTACAGCTGCATTCTTTTTTACACAGTCCTCCCTATGATGGATCTTCCACTTGAGGGATATATTGCTGGCGTCAAATGTCAGAGCCCACCAGGACATTGCTAAGATTATTGCAGTGGCAGAATTCTCCACCACATTTAATGCAGTCAAATTCTCGTCTAGAGCCACAGTATCTCACATATCAGCACAGAGACTGCTATGGCTCAGACATTGGCAGGCAGATACCAAGCATAAATGCAAACTGGCATCAGCCCCAATATCGGGGGATAAATTATTTGGAAGTGTCTTGGAGCTCTTTATTGGGGCTTACTGAGAATAGAAACAAGAAAAAAGTGCTTCCCCCTCTTTTTTGTAGGTCTGAAAACAGAATGCCCCAGTCATTTCGAAGGGGTTCCTTTCGGCCCGACTATCAAGGTCCATACGTTCCCAGATCTCAGAGAACATCAGGTTTCAGGCCCAGTTTTAGACAGGAGAGGTCAGAATCTTCTGATAGAGGTCAGCAGGGAGGCCACTATAGAAGAAACCCCAGAGGTACCAGAGGCCGATTTTTTCATTGTCCCAAGTGAGTCCTTGACAGCAGCTCCCATTGGAGGATGGCTAAAATTGTTTGCTGATCAATGGAACAGCTCCACCTCTGGGTCAGGGACTCTGTTTGGTTTGGTTTGGCACTAGAGTTTCAATCCTCCCCCCTGAACTTTTTCATTAGTAGCCCTAGGTCCATGGACCCCATTAAGAGAGCGTTGATGCAGGAGGCTATCAATCATCTTCTGCATATTCAGGCCATTAGAGAGGTCCCATCTGAACAATGGGGTCAAGGCTGTTACTCTATATTGTTTGTGGTTCCAAAGAGCTTGGGGGGCTGGAGGGCAATTCTGGACCTCAAATGTCTGAACAGATCATTGGTTTATTGAAAATTCAAAATGACAACTCTCCAGTCCATTCTGCTCAGCATCAGAGAGAATGATGTCCTGACCTCTATAGATCTCATAGAGGTCTACCAATTAGACCTGCTCACTAGAAACACCTTAGATTTTGCTATCGTGGTTGGCACTACAAATATATCGCCCTACCATTCGGTCTGGTTTTGGTCCCTAGGTCTTTTACCAAGGTCTTAGCGGCTTTGGATGCCTCCCTCAGGATCAAATCTATTCGTTTGCAGTGTTATCTAGATGATATTTTAATTTTGTCATCTTCCAGACATCAAGCAAATTTGGATACCAAGATTACTCTGGAGACCCTTCAAGGTCATGGCTTTTCCATAAATTGGGATAAAAGCCATTTGATCCCTTCAACTAGGTTAGTTCATTTAGGGGCAGTGGTAGTTACCATGGAGGGCAAGGTTTCTCTCTCTCAGGACAGGTTGAATAGTATCCAGTCTTTGGCCAGAGAGATCAGAGCCTTAAAGAGGGTTTCCTTGGCAGTTCTGTCTCAACTGTTAGGGAAACTGATTTCTTGTATTTCCATTGTGCCTTGGTCTCGATTCCATTCTAGAGATCTGCAGTGGTTCCTGCTACCTTTCCAGCGATCTGGAAGAGCCACTTCCAACATCTGGATAAAGGTACCACACAATGTTCTCCAATCGTGCCGCTGGTGGTTGGAAAACACGATAAACCAGATGTGTCCTTTCAAGGAACCTTGCAGGGCAACAATCACAACCGATGCCAGCCTGGTAGGATGGGGAGCTCACTTCCAATCCCACACTGCACAGGGAAGTTGGACTATTTCCGAACAATCACAAAGCATGAACCTGTCAGAGTTGCAAGCAGTTCATCTGGCGCTACGCAGTTTTCTATCCCTTTTCCAATCACGCCACATTCTGGTCTTGTCAGACAATATCACAACCAAGGCCCACGTAAACAGACAGGGGTACCCACTCCAAACCTCTGATGCTGGAGACGGCAAGATTGTTCAAGTGGGCTGAGGCCAATCTGTTTTCACTCAAGGCAGAGCACATAGCAGGGGCCTTAAACACACAAGTGGACTGGCTCAGCAAGGCCATGATAGATCAGACAGAGTGGTCTTTTTTCCAGGAAGCAGTACAGAGGTTTGGGCAATTGGTGATCGATCTATTTGCCTCTCCTGTCAACACCCAATTGCCCTGGTATATTTCAAGGTACCCGACTCAGGGTGGAGGCCGTCAATGCCCTGCGATGTCAGTGGCCTCCCAGATTTCTATATGCGTTTCCTCCACTCCCTATAATACTCAGGTTGATCCAGAAGTTATTGAAGGAACGAGCAAAATTGATATTGATCACCCCTTACTGGCCCAGGTGAATGTGCTTTGCGGACTTACAGGACCTGTACAGAGAACAACCTTGGAAAATTCTACCATCGAGGGTTTCCCTCTCGCAAAGGCTGGTACTTCACCCAGACCCACAATGGCTCAGGCTAGCCATATGGAGGTTAAGCAGAGCTGTTTAAGGACCCAACATATTTCAGAGGATTCCATTGCCATCATACAAGCATCCAGACAGTCCTCAACAAATCGTATATACGAGACAACATGGTCCGCTTTCTGTCACTGGTGCCAGGCATCTAAGATCGACCCAACCGCCCCATCAATAGGACAATTATTGGACTTTTTACAGGAGGGATTGACCAAGGGCCTATCTGCAAATACTTTATGCAGACAGGGGTCGGCCTTGGCCTCAGTGATATCCTGGGGTGACCTTCGTTCCATAGTGCACCATCCACATGTCCGTTGCTTTCTTAAGGGTGCTGCAAACTTATGACCTCCTGTAATTCATCGCTATCCCACTTGGAAGCTCAACAAGGTGTTAACCGCACGTACAACTGGCCCGTTCGAGCCTTTAAGAACCTCTAGTCTCAAATTCCTGACATACAAGGTGGTCTTCTTAATTGTGATCACATCAGCAAG
The DNA here is from genome assembly GCA_015471245.1 of Laticauda colubrina. Classification (NCBI taxonomy): domain Eukaryota; kingdom Metazoa; phylum Chordata; class Lepidosauria; order Squamata; family Elapidae; genus Laticauda; species Laticauda colubrina. The sequence goes on from BLBF01000264.1 coordinate 4,890, forward strand.
GAGGATTTCCAAATTGGCAGTATTGTCAATGAGAAAGGACCTGTGCATGTTTCATGCAGACAGAGTGGTTCTCCGTTTGGATCCATTGTTCACCCCTAAAGTAAATTCAGTCTTCCACAAAGCTCAGGAGTTGGTGCTTCCAAATTTTTGTCTGAAACCATCTCATAGACTGGAGCATCAATGGCACCGACTTGATGTTTGAAGGACGTTAAGCATCTATCTAGACTGCACGGCAGCATTTTGAAAATCTGAGGCTCTATTCCTATCCTTCAACCCATCCACTTTAGGACACAAGGTGTCACTGATGACCATTGGTAGATGGTTGAGAGCCACCATAGCTAAAAGTTATGAATGCCAGTCCATCTCAGTTCTTAAGGGCATTACAGCCCACTCAACAAGGAGTGCGGCAACATCAGCAGCATGGGCCACATGGGCTTCCATATCAAAATTTGCAGAGCGGCAACTTGGGCTTCACCATCGTCCTTTGTCAGAAATTATAAAATTGATGTCTATGCCTCAGCAGACACTTCATTTGGCAGAAGAGTACTGCAGAGGATCCACAGAGTTTAGGAGTGGATTTTGATCCAGAGAGAGTACCTCCCTAAGGACAGGCCAAGCTTTGGTATGTCCCACTTCTGGATGCCTCTGAACAGCTCATGGGAGAAAGGGCATTGGTACTTACCTGATATGCCCCTTCTCTGTGAGCTGTGAAGAGCATCCAGCCCCACCTATTTCTTTCCTCTGGTGGGGTTCTGTTCCAGTTAGGGATCTAGATTAGGTGATGAGTTCCGGACTTTGGCACTTAATCTTCGCAAAACTGGGGGATGCTGGGGAGGTGTCCCGTGGAGGAGGAGGCACGTCCCGGAGTTTTAAGCCCAGCCTTTTCAGAAGAGACTAGAGCACCTCTCACTTCTGGATGTTCTTCACAGCTCACAGAGAATGGGTGTATCAGGTAAGTACCAATGCCCTTTATAGAAAGTAAGTTCTCCTGAATAATAAATAAGCTGCAAATGTCATACTTCAATTCAAAGACAAAAGTATGCTTCCTTTTTCCCCTTTTAATTGTAATCATGATACAATGTATTATTTCAATGAATATTTCAACTCTGACTGCTTTAAGTTGTTGTTTGCAATGCCTATGAATGCTACAACTGCTTTTGGTAATTGAAATGGTGATTGAAGTGTTTCATAACAAAGACACATGGAATTGCACCATACTTTATTTTTAATACACAGTATGCTGTTGGAAGAAATATCCATCTGGGTTCAGTTTCAAGTGGGAAGAAAGACACTGGAAACATGGGGACTGCTTGTAAGGATGGCTTAATGGTGGACATGACCACATGGTTTTTTGAAGACCTGGGCAAAAAAATGAGCACACGGGTGAGAGAGGGAGAGAACTTTTTACCCTCTGTTGGACTTTAAACTTGCTTCCTTTTCCTGTGGCAAGAAATATATCCTGATTGATTGCCAGATTCCCATGAAGCCATGCAGGTTGTAAGTTGTAAGCCATGTAAGTTGTCTTGAGTCCCAGGCTTGGTTGAATCTTGCTGAGTGATGTAATGAAAGGGGCTTTGGGCAATTCCTTTTATGGCTTATGGCTTTGCCCTGGTCTCAATTTTGAATGAGGGCTAATCCTATGATGTCCTGACGATGAAGGTCCAGCCTTTTGTCCTGTAGATAAGCTGGCACCAAAATATCTGCTGGGGCTAAGTTTCTGTGTCCCTTAAGATTTCTATTTCTCTTTTAGGCAAAATATTCTGCCTTTTTAATATTTCCTATAATATTTCATTCTTCTAGGAGAGGGGTGGCTGCTAACTTTCTACAATACCTAATGGATTGAAATAAATGATATCCAGTTAACATTTGACAAACAATGGGGATTATGAACTATTGATGCTGAAAACTAAAAATTCAAATAAAATAAACAATTGCTCTGGCTGCAAAAGAAGCAAGCCATTTTTTTTAATGGTGACAGACCAGCTAAGATCTGATTTAGGATTACTTCAGCTTTATAAATGTATAGGAAACAACTAATTATGGGGAGGCACAGTGATGAAAGTTATCATTTATTATCATTTATTTATTCAAAAGATAAGCTTCAGTAAGAGCAGTGTCTTTGTTTGGAAAGTCTTTTTTTTTTTTTTTTTTAAGTTTTTATTAATTTTCTACAAACAAACAAACATACAAAACATTAAAAACATCTCTCATATATACTTCCGGTGTATCGGTTGGTTCATCAGTTTTGTGCATTCATTTTATAGTGTCAATTACAATTATATTGCATAACCACTCATATTGTCAATCCATATTCTAATATTACTAAAAAAAAAAAAAAAAAAAAAAAATCTTTTTCTGACTATACTTTTAATCATTCATGCTTTGCGAGATAACAATACTTCAAACAGTTTATTCTGTAATTTGTCGTATAATCATAACAAATCAATCCTAAAAACTCTTCATATATATAATATTAATGCTCTATTATTGTATTTTATCATCTAACCATTGATAAAAAAAACCCCAAATTGCATAAAATTGTTTATCTTCTTGTTCTCTAATTTCAAATGTCAATCTACTCATCTCAGCAGATTCCAATATTTTCTTAATAATTTCTTCCTGCAATGGTATTTTCTCATTCTTCCAGTTTTTAGCAAATACAATCCTAGCCGCTGTTAATACATTTACAATCAAATATTTCAAGTCTTTATTATATATATCAGGTAAAATTCCCAATAAAAAGATCTCTGGCTTCAAGTCTATGTGTTTCTTTGTCATTTTTTCCAACCACATGTGAATTTTAGTCCAATATTTTCTAGCATTCTCACAAGTCCACCACATATGATAGTATGAGCCAGGTATCTGATGACATTTCCAACATTTTTCAGATTTATTCTTGAACATTCTTGCTATTCTTGTCGGGGGAAGGTGCCACCTGTAAAACATCTTATACAAGTTTTCTTTATATGCTATTGACATTGTCATTTTATAATTTTGAGTCCACAATTTTTGCCATTGTTCTAAATCAATTCCATATCCAAAATTCTTCCCCCATGCAATCATAGTTTCTTTAACTTGTTCTTCCTCTAGCTTAATTCCCAGTAAATAAGCATATAACTTTTTAATCACTTTCTCATCAGTACCCATCAATATCTTATCTAAATCAGTCTGTTTATCATAGAATCCTTCCGTTTTAAAATCTTCAAGATATCTTGAGTGTATTTGCGCATATGAAAACCAATTCATCCTTATACCTTGTTCCTCTAAATTTTGGATCGTTTTAAGTCCACCCTTTTCATCCAACAGTTCCCCATATCTAACTGTTTGTTCCTTTTTATAGATCATAGGATAGGAAAATGCTTCAATAGTCGATAACCAAACTGGAATTTTCAAATAACATTGTTTTTTTATCTTCTCCCAATTTAACCACAAAGACTCCCGTATATAATGTCTTCTGAAATACCCCTGTGTTTTAGTTCCCTTGTACCATAAAAAAGCATGCCAGCCCAACAGTAAATCATGTCCTTCTAATGTCAACAATCTATGTTTTCTTAATGTTATCCATTCTTTGACCCACATCAAACTTGCAGCTTGATAATACAATTCCCAATTAGGCAGGCCAAAACCTCCTCTATTTCTAGCATCTTGCAAAAGTTTTAACTTTATTCTCGCTTTTTTACCTTGCCATATAAACTTCAACATAGTTTTATTTAAATCTTCAAAATAGTCTTTTCCAAGTCTAATTGGTATTGTTTGAAAGAGAAATAAAATTCTAGGTAAAATATTCATCTTAATTGTTGAGATTCTCCCTATTAATGACAATTGTAAATTTTCCCATTTCTTCAAATCTGTAATTATCTGTTGTTTGAGTTTAATATAATTATTCTCTTTTAATGTGCTACATCTTGCTGTCAAATATATCCCCAGATACTTAACCTTGTTTGTAATTTGAATTTTCAAAAGATCTGTCAGTTCTTCTCTTTGTCTCAATAACATATTTTTTGTCAAAATCTTTGTTTTATCTTTATTTATTTTCAAGCCAGCCATCTCACCATATGTCTCTACCTTTTCCAATAACTTTGGAGCGGTTTCTAACGGGTCTTCCAGAATAAAAGCTAAATCGTCAGCAAAAGCTTGTAGTTTAAATTCTTCCTTTTTAATTTTCATTCCTTTTATATTTTTGTCATCTCTAATATTTCTATTCAACACTTCCAAAGTCAATACGAATAACAAAGGAGATAGGGGACATCCTTGTCTTGTACCTCTTCTTATATTAATAAGATCTGTAAATTCTCCCTCCATCATTACCTTTGCTGTCTGTTTATTATATATGGCTTCTATTGCTTGAATAAATTTTCTGGCAAAGCCCATCTGTTCCAATAATAATAACATAAATCTCCAGTTCACGTTATCAAATGCTTTTTGAGCATCTAGGAATATCAAAGCCATTTGTTTTTCAGGATGAGCCTCATAATATTCCAAGGTATCCAAAATCACTCTCATGTTGTCTCTAATTTGTCTCTTTGGTAGAAATCCATTTTGATCTGGATGGATAAAATTATTTAAATATTTTTTCAGTCTTTCTGCTAAAATTGAAGCAAAGATTTTATAATCTGCATTCAATAAGGAAATAGGTCTATAGTTCTTAATTTGCAACGGGTCAGCCTCTTCCTTTAAAATAAGTGTAATATAAGCCTCTGACCATGTTTTGGGTGTCATCTTTTTTAACATAACTTCATTCATAATTTCTAACAATGGAGTGTTCAATGATTCTTGAAATTTTTTATAGAATTCTGCCGGAAGCCCATCTGGACCTGGTGCTTTCCCATTATTTTGTCTTTTAAATGCTTCATTTAGTTCCATCATTGTTATATTGCTTTCTAACATTTCTTCAGTCTCTTTAGGTATCTTCGGTAAGTTAACATTCTGTAAATACTGTTTAATTTTTTTCTCATCAATATTCTCTTGATTATATAGTTGTCCATAATAATCTCGAATAATTTCCTTTTTCTCCTTATTACCACAACAAACTTGACCTTGATCATCTATTAGTTTCAATATTTTTCTTGATTCCTTCTCCTTTCTCAGTTTATATGCTAGCCATCTACCTGGTTTATTTGCGTCTTCAAAATAATTCTGTTTAGAATTTCTAATTTTCTGTGCCAGTTCTTCTTTCTCTATTAATTCCATTTTATGCTTAATTACATCCAGTTTCAATTTAATATCTTTTTTCTGTGGTATTTTCTGTAATTCTTTTTCAAGTCTTATATATTCATCTTCCAAGGCCTTAGAGGTTTGTCTTTTTCTAATATTCTTTTTTCTTGTATAGTCTATTATCAAACCTCTTACATATGCCTTCATTGTATCCCAAACATTCTGTATTGAGGTATCTTCTTTTTTATTTTCTTTAAAAAAAAAGACCAATTCCTTCTCCATCCATTGTATAAAATCTTTCTCCTTTAAAATGGTATTGTTTAATGTCCATCTCGATCTTTTTCTTTGTCCCTTCCATTTAATTGTCATTGGACTATGATCTGCCCAAGTACTTATTTCAATATTTGTTTCTTGAATAGTAGATATTAATTCTGTTGAGATCCAAATCATATCTAATCTGGACCATGATAAATGTCTATTAGAGTAAAAAGTATATTGTTTAGTTTTAACATTTCTTTCCCTCCAAATATCTTTTAAGGTTAATTCATCTGTCATTTTAAAAAAAGATTTAGGGAGAATCTTTCTATTTTGTTTTGTTGTTGTTGTTATATAGTCCAATTTATTGTCCACAATTCCATTAAAATCTCCCATCATGATTATGTTAACATAGTCCAGTCTAATTATTTCCATATGTAGTTTTTTATAAAACTCTTCTTGTTTATCATTCGGAGCATAAATTGCAATCAAGAGTATTTTTTTATTATTATCCATTATTTCCACCATTAATACTCTTCCATCTTCATCCATGTAGATCAGTTTTGCTGGAATATCTTCTTTAATGTAGAGAACCACTCCTCTTTTCTTACATTGAATCAAAGAAGTAAATATTTTCCCTAATTTTGGCTGTACTAACAATTGCTCATGTTGCTTTTTAATATGAACTTCTTGTAAGCAAATTATATCAAATTTTAATTTCTCTAATTTGTGAAAGGTTTTCCTTCTTTTAACAGCTGAGTTAAGTCCATTTATATTCATTGTAATCAATTTTTTTTCTTCCATGATTATGCTTTATATTTAGGTCTAACAGCTCTCGTAGCTCTCACTTCACGTTGTTCTTTACTGTCTACCTGTCCACCTACAACTCCTTTCTCTTTTTCAATCTCCAGTTGTTCCTCCAGAAGCTCAATTAATGAGATCTCTTTCTCTGCCACCTCTTTTTTTCTTCCAAAAAATTCTGCATAAAAAAGTTCTGCTTTTTCAATCGAGTCAATTCTATGTCTCTGCTCTTGCCACGTAAAAATTAGTCCTTCTGGTATCAGCCATCTGTAGTTCACTTCATTTTCCAGTAGCACTTTGGTCAAAAATCGATATTCTCTTCTCATCTCTCTCACTCTTCTCGGTATTTGTTTTAAAACTACAATCTCTTTGTTTTTATATTTCAATGCTTTTTCTCTTGCCACTTGTAATATTTGTGTTCTGATGGATTTTTTAGTAAATCTAATATGTACTTCCTTTGGTAGTTTATTTCTCATCGCATATCTTGTATAAACTCGGTATATCTCATCTACTCCGTCCATCATTTTTTCCTCAGTAATTTCCAGAAGATCTGCCAATATTTCTATCATTATCACAGCCAAGTTTTCTCCTTTTTCCTCTTCTATATTTTGAAATCTAAGATAAAATTCTGATCTTTCCATCTCCCACCTCAACATCCCATTTTTTTCTTGTTCTATCACTGTTAATCTAGTGTCAATATTTCCAATCTTCTCCTCTCTTTGTTTTCCTTCTTCCTCAATTTTTTGGAATCTCTCCTCATACTTTCCCATCATTTGTTTAAAATTTTCATCAGATTTCTCTATTTTTTTGTCCATGGTATCTATTTTTATCTTAATATCTTGAATTCCTTGCATAATCATCTGTAAATTTACTTTTTCTTGTTCCTTATCTTGCTTCAACATTGTCTGAATTGAAAGTTGTCCTTCAAGTGGTGGGGAAGCAGAGGTAGAAGCAAAAACGCCGAATGGTTTTGGCTTCCTGCTCATTTTAATATTTCCAAGTCTTCAAGCTCTCTTTGACTTTAAATCCAGCTGGTATAGTAACCAAATATAGTCCAAAAAATCAAAAAGAAAAAGAAAAAATCCAATATTAAAAAGCCCAAAGCCAAAAAAGAAAAAAGAAAAAAGGAAAAAGAAAGGTCTTCAGGTTCTTCTAGACCCTAATCCAATTAAAATAGATGGAAGAAGCAAAGAAAGAGAAGAAAAAAGAAAAAACTCTGAGGCTTTCCCTTTGAAATAAAAAGCAAAAATGCTAGAGTTAAAATTAACCAAAAAGGCTGGCGAGTAGGAATTTCAAAAGTATATATATATATATATATATGCACTGTACACTGCACTTTATTTCTTTATCCAAGGCTCTTATTATGACTGTCTTCTCCAGCAGCTTCAAAGCCAAGCCTCAAATGTTAAAATATTGATAAGAGTCCAAGAGAGCACCTGTAATAATATTTTACTGTATTCTCCCTCTATCTTATCACATTAAAATGTCCTTGAAAAGAAGTGCTTTTCTCCCCAATTCAAATAAAATATTTTCAAGCCTCTAGTTACAGCATCTAAATACTCTTTCCCCCCCCAGCCAAAAGAAAAAATGTTTATAAAGAACTCAAACAAAAGAAAAAGATAGTCAAAGGGAGCCTCTATCCTAAAAAGAAAGTTAAAAAGATAAAAAATAAAAATCAAGTGAAAAATAAAAATATATATAAGAGAAAATTCAATCCGGTTACCTACAAAGTCACCTTAAAGTCCTCAAAGAAAATAAGAAAAAAAAAAAAATCCAAGTCTCAATTTGACATCACTTAAACGCCGCTCAACCCAGGTTCAGTCAAAAGAAAAATAAAGTCACAGATTTCTTCTTTGTTCAGGATGTCCTTTCAAGTCTTAATCAATTTATAATACAAAAGAATTTCTCACCCAACCGATACACGCTCATTTAAATCCCTTTCTTTCCGGAGTTGTCCCGACTTCAGCAGCTTTAGAGGCTGCCTTTCTGCTTCCAGCAAAAGGGCTTCTCCCGGATCAAACCAGAGATTTTGCGATATCTCTGGGATCCTGGGACTGTGCCCTTCACGATCCCCGTCTCTACGGGACGGTTTAGGTCCATTAGAACCGACCAGAGGCAAAAATATCAGCTGAGATCTCAGAGCCCCGAGATCGCAGCTGTAACACCGAGACGTAGCTCCGCCTTCTCCGTTTGGAAAGTCTTATTTAAATCTTTTCCTCTGAGACCTCAAAGGAACATCCATAGCAGCTTCTCCTAATTTTACCCTTCCCCAAAGAAACTGTTTGGTGTAATGTTTTAGAGATCAGGCTAGAAAGAAAAACATAATAAGTGCTACTTCTGCTTAGGCAGGAAGCCAGCTGGATAACTTTAGGCCAGATTCTCTGCCAGCTCTAGGAAGAAGGATATGAAAAATCACTTTGAAGAAATCTTGCCAAGGAAACTCAAGGGATAAGTCCAGACAGTCCTCAGCTCTGACTCAGAGGCACCATTAAGAAAGAAGAAAAATAATTCTGTAAAGAAATGAACAAAGCATTCACTGAGTGCAATAACTGTCACATAGGCCGACGGATGCAAAACGTATGTAAAAAGGACACAGCAGACGAGAAAATGTTCCATCCATTGTTATCCGCTCTCAAAAGTGCCCCGAATTTGCATAAGCAGAGCAGATAACAACGGAAAGGAACAGAAGGGAGATGACGTAGCGAGGATGTAAAGTGGATGCTCCATGGAAGCCTAGCAGATGGAAGCGGATGGAAGCGGATGGCACATCTGCAGGGCTTCCGGGGGAGCACAGCGAAGCGGATGCGCAATGGAAAGAACGCATGCAGAGCTGATGCCTAGCGGATGCCTAGTGAATGTAAAGTGTTCACTGCACATGCGGGGAGGATGCATTGCGTCAGCCCCACGGATATAAAGGGAAGCAGCTCGTAAGCAGGTCACCATTCAGAGGAAAGACCTGCTGCCAGACACAGCTCCAGCCAACAACCATGGGGAAGAAGAGGAAGCCTCTGCCATCTGCTGCCAGCCCTGGCAAGAAGGACAGGGCCACCATCCCACCCCCTGGCCCTGACTCTGCTTCTGCTGGTGCTTACTCTGCTGGCGCTGCTCTTGGTGCTGATGCTTCTGCTGGTGCTTACTCTGCTAATGCTGCTCCTGGTCCTGCTGGTGCTCCTGGTGCTCCTGGTTCTGCTGGTGTTCCTGGTCCTGCTGGTCCTGCTGGTGCTGCTGGTGCTTACTCTGCTGCTGCTGATCCTGGTGCTGCTGGTGGTGGTGCTGCTGCTGGTGCTGCTTGTCCTGCTTTTGCTGCTACTTTTGTTGTTGCTGCTGCTGCTGCTGCTGGTGTGGTGGAGCAGCCCCTAGAACCACAAAGCCCCACTTATGAGGGCCCAGATGGCCCTGCCAGAGGGAGGAAGAGGCATACTCCATTGCGGAGACGCATGAGGATGAGGTGCTGGAATGGCTGAGGGAGAATGAGTATCTATGGTGGAAGGGACACAGGCTCTATCGAGACACCAAAAGGAAGCAGGCTGCTTGGAGAGAGAAGGCGGAGAGCCTTCGGAGGTCCTCCTCAGCTGGTGGAAGCACATGCACACCTGGTTTGGGAAGCTGCACCTCAAGAAATCTGGCCAGGCCACGGTCAAGCTGACAGACCGAGAGACCTACGTGATGGCCAAGTGCAGCTTCTTGGAGGGTGAGATCTGCCGAGGAGCAGCCCCTCTGACAACCCTCTCTCTCAGGCAGCCCGCAGAGAGCCAGTCCTCTTCTGGCCAAGAGTCAGATCCTGTGTCCAGTCTGTGGAGCGTGCCACGACGGAGACCCCCCCCCCGACAGCTGCATTCCCCATGGCAGAGCGCATGGAGGCCCCCTGACGCAGTGGGAGCAAGGAGAGGGCACTGCCACCAGAGACTAATCCACATCCACCCCCAGCTCCACCTCCACAGAAAGCAGGCAGAGAGCCAGACCGGAGGGGCAGAGCCACACTGTCCTACTGGAGACCAGGGACACCATCAAAACCAGCGTAGATCTCCTCTCTCAGCTGGTACACACTGACATACCATCCTCAAACTGCAAGCCCTTCCTCACCTACGTCAACCAGACCCTCCTGGACATGTCCGAATCACAGTACCAGGTGATCAAGGACAGGATCACCGGTCTTCTTCACAACCCTCCAGACCCAGCTGAACCTGCTCCCACCCAGTCCAGATCTGCTCCTCTACCCCGGTTATGTCACTGTCCTTCCAAGGCTTTCCACAGGCCCTCACCTGCCAAGGCTATGGCTACCAGGAGCTCCAGCAGCACAGGCAGCCCTTCCCAGTCCAGGCACAGGTACATCGAATGCCACCGGTGCCACCGATGCCACTGATGCCACTGATGCCACTGATGCCACCCATGCCACTGATGCCACCCACACCACAGATGCCACCTGTGCCACAGATGCCACCCACGCCTCACCTCACTCAACTGCTGACCAGACATCCCCACCACACTCCTCCTTCCTCCACCCCACAGCCAAGCCCGGCCTCAGAACATCTGTCATCGGTCTTGGGACTGACACCCCATGTCATGGAGGAAGGGGCTCTCAACATCACAGGACTGAGCCAGCTCTCTGAGAGCTTCCTCCACACACCATCCCCTGTTGTCCTCTCAGGGCCAGGCACCCCAATGGCGCCTCAGATCAGCACTCCAGAAGCAGCCACCTCCACAGCACCTGGACCCTTCACCCCAGAGACTATGGGCACGCCTCAGAGTGACTGAGAAGAGTGCCAGACACTGGGTTTCTACCTGTTTACTTTATCTTTGCTTGGGCACTTGGGTCATTTTCTTTTACAGTTTGTTATTAATCAAGATTATCTTTGCTTCACACACTTGCTTCAGTTCTTTTAGTCAATAAAGTCTTGGTGGAAACTTTTAGAAATGGTTTAACCCTTGCATGCTTGTGGGATGGGTTAAGATAGCAGTGGGATGGGCAGGGATACCTTTGGGATGGGTAATAGCTGTGGGATGGGCAGGGATACCTTTGGGATGGGTAATAGCTGTGGGATGGGCAGGGATACCTTTGGGATGGGTAATAGCCGTGGGATGGGAAGGGATACCTGTGGGATGGGTAATAGCTGTGGGATGGGTTAGGATACCTGTGGGATGGGTAATAGCTGTGGGATAGATAAACCTCCAGTGCAAGCATAGTGGGACTGTATGGTCCACCCTTCCAGGTGCCACACCTTTGGCCCTTTATTATCAACAACAATGTAATCATTGATCCACACATTTCAACATAAACAGAACTCTTTATTAAATGCCCTGTTCATTGTAGGGCCACTTAACATACATGGCACAATCTCATCAATGTGATGAGACAGGCTGAATGAAGCATCCATTAAGCATCTGTCATCCTGTCTTGCCACAACACTGCTTCAGCTGGGGAGTTGCACCAGTGTTTCAGGAGGTTGCGCTGCTTCTTCCCTTCACGTGAAGCTCTGTTGGGGCCTTGCACATCCACTGTGTCTATCAAGTTTCGCCCTTGCCTCCATTCATCAGGCTCCATGTCCCCATTGCCTTGTTGGAGGTCCACAAGCCTGTTCTGTAACACTTGGTGGCGGGTGCGCATGAGATTGTGCAGAACGCAGCAAGCTTCCACAATCCTCCTCACGGTCTGTGGGTGATGCTGCATGGTTGGCCAGGATGCCAAAGGCGTTCTTCACCATCTGCCTTGCCCTGGACAGCCTGTAGTTGAAGATCCACTCTTCACGGGTGAGGAGTCTGGAAGTGTAGGGCTTCATGAGGTAGGTTCTGAGGTAGAAGGCGTCATCCCCCATGATGAAGTAGGGCACATCTTGTGTGTCGTTGGGCAGGGGGTCTGGATCTGGGAAGCCCATGATGAGGTTGCATTCCAGCCCATCCTTGAGGTCACTGGCATTGTATACCTGGGCATCTGAAGCTGACCCGTTGCCTGAAGCATCGATGTACATGAACTTGTAGTCAGCATCGACCATGGCGAAGAGGATGATGCTGAAGAAGCCCTTGTAGTTGTGATAAGTGGACCCTGATTTGGCTGGAGCTTTGCAGGCCACGTGCTTCCCATCTATGTCTCCAACTATGTGGGGGAAGTTCTGTTAGGGATAACATTGTTCACCCTAACTGTTTTAGGTGAAATAATAACTATGAATCATAGTTAGTGTATGCAGCTTTAACTGTAAAATAGCAA
>BLBF01000265.1:0-11536 GCA_015471245.1 Laticauda colubrina
CCTTGGTTGAGGAAAGAAGGGCTGAGATGCTGAGGGTGCAATTGTTTTATGCCCTCTGTTAGGATTTGAATTTGAGCTTGTATTCTGATTGGTTGTCAGACTCCGATGGGGCCATTCAGGGGCAACTCTTTGGGCTGTCCTGAGTCCCAGGCTTGGTTGAACCTGGCTGGATGGTGATGTAATGAAAGGGCTTTGGGCAATTCCTATATAGCTTTACCTGGAGTAGATCTTTGTTATGTAAAATAGACTGGCCTAGGCCACAGTAATGGTCCATTAGCAAAGGTTTGAGGGTGGATGAGTTTCAGGGGTGGGATTCAAATTTCTAAACAACCGGTTCTGTGGGTGTGACCTATTTTGTGGGTGTGGCTTGTTTATCATGTGAGTGGGGTGGGAGTGGCTTGCTGACTGGAAGTGGCTAGGTAGTGTGGTGACTGGGGTAGGTGTGGCTAGGTGGTCATGTGACTGGGGTGGGTGTGGCCATGTGACCATGTGTCTGGCAGCCCAAATTTAAGTCAACCTTACTGTCAAAGGTTCCAGGTTCTTTCCTAGTGGCCAATTGTTTAGCAAGTGATTTTTGCCAGTTTCCAAGGCCTGGGGAACCCTGGGGAGGGCAAGGCGAGGCACAGGCAGATACAGGGAGGGCTGCAGAGGGCTGGGTGAGGCCAACTCAACATCACTTCTTTGCCCTAATGACTAAGTATTAAAAAAGATATATCAAAACAAAAGGTAGTTTATTATGTCATGTCTTTAATGCTTAAATAATAAAAAGGTACACAAAACTGTACCGCATCCTCCTCCAAGCTGAGCCCTGCCGAGTGAGTGCTGATGCCCATGCTGCTGCAGCGTTTGGTGCTGCCGGCACATTTGGAGATGCGTGGGGATGGGGATGGGCTTGGCGATGGGTGGAAAGGATGGGCGGCTTCAGGCTCTCTCCGCCAGACCCGCCGGCCAGGGAAGCGGCGGTGCTGTCACCTTGACTCCCTGTCTGCGGATGGGTGGGCGCTATCATTGCCTCGGGCAGCCTCTCGGGTTTGGGCTTTGAGGGACTTGGGAAGGAAGCCAAGCTCAGGTTGGCCCAGCTCTTCGGTTGTCAGGTGTGTGCGTAACCACGGCTCACTTTCCCAGCTCTGCCCAGCCCGCACGGCTCTGGCTGGATGAGCAGAGGGTCCGGCAGGGAGGCGCTTGCTGCCTTGGTGAGAGCTCCGCCGCCAGACAGGAGGGCCCACCTGTCAGCTGTGCTGGGCGGTCCAGGTGAACCTCTTTGCGCTCTGCCCAGCACCAGGCATGGATGGCAGCTTGGCACTTCTCCCGGGGTGGGCCGATCCTGCACTTCAGCCCCAGGAGATTCGCCTCCCCACGTGGGGTTGGGCTGCCCTCTCGGGCAGGGGAGGTGTCATTTTTCAAAGAACTGGCAAAGGGAAGGCAGCAACAGGAGCGCCTGAAGCCAAATGTCTCCTCCAGGCTCTGGTTGCAGGGAGGAGCCCTGGCTGGCCATGCATGGCTGTGCATTGCTCTAAACATCGCGGCAGCACAGGGAAAAGATAAAGCAACAGTGGAAGGTCTCCCGATACAAAGTGCCCCACCAACACCAAGGTCAACGCAGACAGCACCATATCCGGGTATGCAACAAAAGTACTTACTAACGGCCAGGCCCCCCCGCCATTCCCCCCCCCCCATTTCGCATGCATAATATAGGCCTTAATTTGGGAAGAGGGGCTTAATTTGATTTTATGCCGATAAAGCATGCTGGGAATTCCTATTGGGGGAGGCCGTATTGTTGGGGAAACACGGTATATTGTTAAAACATTTTAAAATATTAATCAAAAACTATTACATAACCAAACTTTACCAAAAAAAATAACATTTAAAGTACTCCCAAATTGCTTTTCTACTGTCATCCCAAGTTACAGTTTTCTTGTGTTTAACATGAGCATCTTCAGCTGTGTGAGGATGTGCCTGTAACCCTTCTTTACGATCCCATTCTCAGGGTCCCATTCTTGCACAGAGAAGCCAATTAGACTGATGGTCAGGAGGTTTGTAATACTGGAAACTGTCAGGTGACTTTTCTGCCTTCTGAACATATTATGTTCATCTGCGAGAAGCCCCTTTCCGCCTCTGCTGAATTGACTGCAATAGTTTTAATAATATCTCTAGCCTTTTTAACGCTGCAAGGAATTGTATAATTTTTAGAATCTTTTGGTACATTTTCTATGAAATCACGACAATCATTAATATTGATTTCATCATTGAAAATTTGACGAAATGCAACCAATTGTCCGTCAGCTGCTCTCCATGGAACCATCACTTCTACAATGTTCCAATAATCTGCCTCCAAATAATTGAGAAATTTTAATTGATCAATGTCTTTAAATTGCCAGCCTGTTTTTAAATGTTCTCAATCCATCAATCTTTTCTCCAAATTAGTTACAATACTTTGTGTAAGTTTTTCACGAGGAAGTCCCACAAATCGATGATTTTGTATAAAATTTATATTTTTAAGGATTTATGAAGTAATTAATTCATCAACCTTATTTCATATGAAACCTTTTCCTCTATACGCATTTCAAATGATCTAATTGATCTTTTCACAAGTTTTTCAGCCTTTATAATGTCTATGTTTATCGCTTGCAATGCATTAGAAAGGAGAGATATTTTAGTTAGCACATCAATCATCAAGGCCAAATCAGTGAGAAAATATGAGTTTTCTAGATGGGCAGCCATACCGGAGTATTTTTTATTTGAACAGAAAAACTGATGTACCGCTTGATAAGCCCGCCACACAGCTAGGGTTGATCTTAAACTACAGGCAGCCCATCTTGGTCCAAAAACTCCACCAATTTTTATAATTTCAATCTCAATTTGTTCAGAAATTATCTTATTACAATATTTGGAAACTCTTTGGCTATCCTAGTGCTTACCCCAGATTTTCTCCCAAGCATAACTCTGGCTCCATCAGAGCAAAATCCAATTAAATGTTTCTCCAGATAGTTCCTATGAAACCCAACTTTATTCAAACTTTCTATAACCAAACAATATATCGTCTCTGCATCTTGTTTATTTAATTCTACTTATTCAAGGAAAAATTTTGGTGAGAAAGCTGTACCCTCAACTTTTAAGTATAGTATAAGAACTGGTTTGGAAGATATTGTTGAGGTTTTGTCAATTATCAAACAGATTTTATGAGTTTTCTCAATAATGTTGGTAAATAAATGTTTCCTGATTTTTTTTGCAATAAAATCTCCTATTGCAACTGCAGTTCTACGGAAATGCAACCCTGTTCCCAAATCTAATCCATTTGTTATTTGTAATTCAATCAGATCTTCTATATATGAAAATGATCTGCACCTTTGTGCCAGACTACTCACTGTAGTAAACACTCTACATGTACTACCCAGATATTTCTCAGTCATCTTCTCCAGTCCTTTACTTATGAGATCCTGCTCACATTGTTTCATCTTCTCTGCACGGATGTAGTGAGCCTTAGATGAGAGATGTTCCTTCAATTTCTTTCTGAGGAAAGCTTTCGTTACTCCTTCCTGATGGTTCAATTTGCTAATTCTTCCACTCCATAGCTCCGTGGACATTTTTTTCTTTGGTGGAAATTTCAAATCTTCTGCAATACTTGCAACCTATTTTTTTCTGGGAAACGACCTATCCATCATATTTTCCCCTAAAATTATTGTACTGCTGCAGTGTCCAACAGTCAGGAAGGTTCCCTTCAATGTCTTATTCAGCTCTTCCAGTACCTGATGATGTGCTGGCTCCTTCCTCTGGTCCTGGTGTGGATGATGTGCTGGCTCCAGTTTCATCGATGGATGATGTGCTGGCTTTGCTTCCCTCAGATTCCAATGGTTGTGGTTGTAACTCTTGGATCTCCTTTTGTTTTTTTGCTGAAGAAAGCAGACAAACTAATTTGCCTTTTCATCTTGGCAATGTGTTGCAAAATAATTTCAACAGTGTAGTGGTTTGGATAAGATTGTTGTTGTAATTTGAATGGTGAAAGCAGTGGCAAGCGAAGAAAGCAGGTGAGAAACGGAGATCTGTAATATTCAGTTTCCTTTAAGAGTCCATGACACCATAGCGAGTTAGGGTTTAAAAGCTGTTATGAAACAAGTTTCACCAGACAAGAATGAGATGGAGCTGAAAGTGGATTTGAAAATGACAGTCTAAAAAAAGATATTGCACTGTGTATACAAAAGAATGGCTGATATTTTCATAATTACAATTCGTAAACTGAAAAAGAAACACTTAAAATGGAAATACCACTGACAAACCAAGGGAGTTTGTTATTCTCTGCCAGTAGTGGCAGAAAAATCTTTCCTAGCCCAGACTACTTAGCTGGACCAACAGTCCCTAATTGAATGCTCTCTCTATAGCAGAGAGAGAGAAGCCAGGGAGAGCCGTGTTTGGTCACCAAACCTTTTTAGAATGCAGCTACAAAATATACTGAAGCTTTTTACATCCTTATGTAGGTATATATAGTACAAAAAAAAGATAATGGTACATAATCATCTGAGAAGTTAGATTACGAATTGAATTGACAGGCACATTTACAGAGCAATACTGAATTCTTTTTCTGAAATTTATTCCTCAGTTTAAAAAACTGGAATATATGAATTCAGTATTGGGCACTGCTAGTGTAGCTATTCAAGAGGATGTAGTGTCAAGGTTAGCAAAAATGGTAAAGCAACATATAGATTTAAATTTTAAAACCAGAAATATTCCTGTTGGCACCCACATAAATAAAGGGTGTACAATACATATTTCATGTGACATGTGTTAATAGTGGCTAGAATTATGTTTGCACAACAATGGAAAGACAAAGAGATGAAAATGAAATTTAAAAATTCCAATGTGCAGAAATGGATAGAGAGAAGAGGTAGAAATTAGGTGGAGAACGATCATTGCTAGGTATGAATTAAATACAGAAGGTTGATAATTATAAACATGTTGATATAATTAACAAAATTAGAAATAAGTCAATACAAAGAAATTTAAGTAATTTTTCTATTACACTGCTATATTTATTGATATTTGTTTCTGCTTTGCTTTTTCATTCATGAAATATTTTATAATACTTTATAATATAAGTATAATAGAATTACAGAGGTAAGGTAAAGTAAGGATTTATTGTTATAGAATAGATTGGTGATGATGAAATGAACATTATAAAGTAGATTAAGTAAAAATGAAGATTTGCTCGCATAAAATGATGTAATATTAGTAGTCTAGTAAGTAATTAAAAATGGTAATAATCTAAATATATATATATAGTGGATTTATGACATAAGGATTAATGCAAATTGAAAGGGGAAGACTGCAGAGATTGTGCACAAGTGATTTGTACCAACCAACACACTGTATGTAACTGAAGATGGTTTATGTTTTATGTTTGTTTTGTTTATGTATAAAAAATATCAAACACTTTTATTTTTAAAAAAAATTCCATTTAGGTATGCATGCATTCAACTTCTTGTTACATTGATGTTCCTATATATTGATTTAAGCAGAAACAGATAATGTATAACATCAATGTAACAAGAAGTTGCCAACCTCATTTTATATTTATGTTTTTATTAATTTTTTTAGTATCTGCTTTTGTTTTTATTAATCCCAATTTGGATTGCATCCTTTTCAGAGAAGAAAAAGAGGAGTAAGGAGAATGAGTACTAATGAGTACTTGTGCTCATTTTCCCCACAGCAACAACCCTGTGAGGTGAGTTGGGCTGAGAAAGAATGACTGGCTCAAAGTTACCCAGATGGCTTTCATTTCATCCGTAGAGGAGGTGCTGTTGCTCTCTTCTATAAAAAGTCCTTACATCTAAAAACATCCAAGTTTCCCAAGAGACCATCTTCCTCAGACTATCGTCTGTCAATTATCCTTTAATATCACATTTCGATTCCTACTATGTTCCAGAGCCCCAGATTATGACATCCAACATGTAAACAAGCTAAATTCACTTCTAACATGGGCAACATCCTTCCCACATGTTTTATCTTTCTTGGGGACTTCAATCTACTTCATATTAACTGGACCCTTAACGAATGCACAACTGAACGCACACATGTAACCTTCTACAATGCACTAACAAACCTGGGACTGGAACAACTCGGGGCTTAGAGAGTGGCCCAAAGTTACCCAGATGGCTTTCATGATCAAGGCAGGACTTGAACTCACAGCCTCTTGCTTTCTAGCTCAGGGGCTTAACCAGTTGACCAAACTGGCTCCCTTAGATACTTATCAAGATTGGCACAATCTTTCATCCAGTGCATCCTTAATATTCTTATACGAGATAGTATAATTTATCAAATCCTAAAACCCAGATAGTTTTCTACTGCTTTTTAGTTATACAGTTGTTTTTAGGACGAAATCAGAAATATTTTTTTCTGGAAATTTGGTAATGTTTAAATAAGATCATAGTATATTTGCATGAGAATTGTTATAAATCTTGTATGATAGTGATTTATCAACTCTATGATATTAATAACAACATAGAAAAATGGATGAACTATGACAAAATATTATATTTTCCCACTTTTATGACAAAGATTTAAAAAACAAAATATTATTTGAGTTACCATTTTTAAATCAGTTTTTATCCACTTAATTATCATACCATCTACCCCTCACTTAACTGGGTTTCTGATCACATCTCAAAATTGCTTGTTACTCTTTCCTGAGATCAAGTTATATCAGCAGTATTTCCATAATGCATTTAGAAAATGAAATAATATGTGAGGATGACTTGCATAGAGCACATAAGTTATATCCCCACTTTTCCCACCATCCACTTAGAAAGGGCAGTGATAGGAGTATTGTGTTCGCAAAGAATGAGACCGGAGAGACCGGAGCGTAACTTCAGCTCTTTTATTTAGTGGAGAAAGTCCGTCTGAACCAGGAGCCGCGGCAGCTCTTTTTACAGAGAGGCTGCTTGCGGCTAGTGGCCAATGACGGCTACTTGTTTTTCCCTCCGCTGAGCTGGCCAATCATAGGTTAGCTATTATTGGCCAATCAGCATTGAGACAAGAACCAATGAGCTTCTAGTATTTCTTGACCAATAGGAATAGACTATTTGAAGTATGTTAATATGGAACACCCCTCCCCGCTTGGTATGGTCCTTCCTTACGTAGTCACGTAAGTAGGCGGGGCTTTTAGGTTGCTTAGTTGATCTGTGCAGTTTAGTTGTGTCATCGTCTTCAACGGGTTCGGATGGGATCGCTGTTTCTCCCATCCTTCTCTGTGGAACCTGCTGGAAGGTGGAGTCAGCCATGCCGCTCCCCCTCAGCCTACTCAGGTGGTAGAGTCGGCTTGGCTGCTCCCTTCCAGAGCAGCATCTAGATCTTCTTGTGCCTCCTGCTCCTCTTTTCCAAAGACTTCTGCTGTTGTTTTTGTCTGAATTTATTTGCAAATGTTGTTTATTGTGTATATTTTGATTTTGTTGCATTTCTTGTTCTGCCAGAGGGTTTCCCCCTCCCCCCTTATTTGTGTTTAAGGGGTCTCCCCCCTCTCTGGTTGGTCTATTAATATTTTTGTGTAATGTTTGTGCTGTTTCTGGTGTGTGTGTGTGTGTGTGTTGTTCTTCGTGTCTGGGTGTGTCAGTGGTGTGATCGTAATTGATCAATGTGTCTCCTCCAGGTTCTGCCATCGTCTGTGTCTAGAGACTGAGCTCCCATTATTTGAGTTATTTTCACCGGTACCCACAGTGGGCGTCCGGTGAGATTTTTTGCATGTACTAAGTTTCCTGGTTTGAATGCGCGGTATCTGCTGGAGGAGTCGGTTGGTTTTTCAGAGGTGTATGTTGGGTGTAACCTATCTAATTGTGATCTTAATTTTCTACCCATTAGTAATTCTGCTGGGCTTTTATTTGTAGTAGAGCTCAGTGTTATGTGTTGTATGGTGAGCATTTTTTCATTTTTTTCCTGAATGTCCCCTGCGTCTAATTTGTCTAAAGTTTCTTTGGTATACCGGACCATGTGTTCCGCACTCCCGTTTGTAGCCGATCGGCCCAGTGCTGTCAAAGCATGTCTTATGCCATGTTCGGTGAGGAATTTTTCAAATGTTAGTGCAGTAAACTGTGGGCCATTATCTGAGACGAGCAAGTCCGGTAACCCATGTGTGGTGAATAGTTTCTGTAGTTGTTTAATAACTGCTTCTGTGGTGGTTGAGTTCATGACGCTTACTTCTTGCCAAATGGAGAAAGCGTCTACTATGATTAAAAATGTATATCCTTTTGTTGGCCCCGTGAAATCTATGTGGATTTGTGACCAGGGACCCCTCGGTGTTTCCCAGTCTAGTATAGGTGCTGAAGGGGGTGCAGGTCAGGATTTTTGGTATTTCCCGCAGGTTTCAACCCATTTCCCAATATCCTTGTCCATCCCTGGTCACCATACATAGCTCCTGGCCAGGGATTTCATTCGTACAATGCCCGGGTGGCCTTCATGTAACATTCTCAGTCCTTGTTCTTGTAACAGTTCTGGTATTACCACCCGGTCCCCCCATAATATGCAACCTTTTAACAATGACAGTTCAGTTTGTCTATGCTTGAAAGGTTTAAAATTAACGTCTGTCTTGTTTTACGGCCACCCTTTTCCCACCCAGTTTAAGACTTGTGACAAGGTTTTGTCTCTTGCCATCATTCTCGCAATGTCCGGTGCGGTTATGGGTAGGTTTAACAGTGTCTCAATCTGTAGGGCAGATGTGGTTGGTGCCAGATCAGTTCCTGGTTCTGGTAGGGGAGTACGGCTCAACGCATCAGCGTGGGAAGTGTCTTTGCCCGGTCGGTGAATAAGTTTACAGTTGTAAGGGCTGCAAGGAACTTGGACCACCTTGTTATTCTTGGGGATAGTATATTTGGGGTGGCTCTGTTCCCAGCTAATATTCCCAATAGAGGTTTGTGGTCTGTAACAAGGGTAAAAGTCCTACCATAAAGGTATTTGTGGAACCGTTTGACACCGGATATTGCTGCTAATGCCTTCCTGTCCAATTGACTATAGTTACCTTCAGTTTTTGATAGTGTTTTGGAGTAGAACGCGATCAGTGCTTCTCTCCCATCAGGCAGGATGTGGCTAAGTACGGCTCCGACGCCGGATGGTTATGCGTCACAGGTCACTATTAATGGTAGTGTCTCGCTGTATTGCATTAATACCGAGTCGGAAGTGATTAGGTCTTTTACCCTCTGGAATGCTGTCTCTTCATGTTGTCCCCAGGTCCAGGTGGCTGTCTTGTCCAAAAGCCTATGTTGTGGTTCTGCCATCGTTGCCTTCTACTTTTCCATTAAAGACGTCCTGGAACTCCCTCATCAGGTTCTCCTCCCAGTCTGTGTCGGCGATGCTGTTAATGCCAGCCACACCAATTCCTAGAGGTTCGAACCACTCAAGTCCCAATAGGTTTGGTGGTTTCGGTCTACAATGGTTAGAGGCAAGATTTTCTTGTGTTCTTTGAAAGTTATTTGGAAATGTCCGAGTACAACTACCGGTATTCTGTTTCACTGGTAGTCCTTTAGGATTAACAATTGGTGTTCAGCTCTACCAATGTGCGGTACTGATCTTTTAATGGTATCCCATGACACCATCAATAGGTACGGTCCGGAATCTACCTCCATTTTGCATTCTTGGCCTTCGATCCGGACTGCCACATGTACTTTTCAGCCATTTGTTGTGTTAGAGTGCCCGATGGTGATGGTTTGGTGTGTTTCTTCTTTTCTATAGTTCTTGTTTAGCCGCTTGCCTTTGCTTCCGTGACTCTCACGGCTCCACGTTTGTCTATCTTTAGTTCTTGGTGGTGTGTTGTCTCTACATCAGGGTCTGTAGCTCTTGCGGTTTCGGCACTCTTGCGATGTGACCCCGTCTCTCACAGTACCGGCACACTGCATCTAAGGACCAGCATTCAGAACGGGGGTGGTCTCCTCTGCACCCAGCACACTGAAACCCCGACTTACGACCTTTCTTCAGCCATCAATCTCGTTCAGCCTGGAGTCTGTGGGTCTCCTCCTCATCGTCGTCGTCGATTCCGGACAATCCACTCTATGCGTAGTGTGTGGTGATTTTGTGTGCGCTCTCTGCCTTCTTTCTGTGCCCTGGCTCGTTTCAGTCAGAGTTTTGGATGAATTTGCATTCATCTGCTGCATTTTGGTCGCTGATTTTTTAGTTGCTTCTGCCACCGTGGCTTCAGCAATAGCCTCAGTAACTGTAATCTTTGGCCAGGTTAGCAGCCAGCTTTGTAGGGTGAGGTCTCTCAGTTCGAGGACCACACAATCCCTCATGGCTTTGTCCATTTTTAGGAATTCGCATGCCCCTCCAATGTCCCTGAGAGCCGCTACAAAGTCTGCGATGCTCTCACCTTCTCTCTGGTCCCGTTTGTAAAATTTGTGTCTCTGAATAAGGCTGGAGATGGTTGGTGCGTAGTGAGCCTTCAGCAGCTTTTCTAGATCTGGCCAGGCCATCTGTTTCACATCTTCTGGTTTTGCCAGTGCATTGGCCATCTTGAACACTATGAGCCCACAGTGCATCAGGAACACAGCTCTTTTTCAGTTGTCTGAGATTCCTTGCAAATTGTTCCTTTCCAGGAACATGAGGAATCTATCGATGTAGGATTCCCAGTCCTCTGTTGCTGGGTTGAATGGTGTGGTTGGCCAGTTGGTTCCAGCCATTTTGTCTGCTCAGTTCTCGATGCCACATGCCCGACTGGTCTCCTCTCTCAGAATCCCACCTTCGTTGCCAGTGTTATGTTCGCGAAGAATGAGACCGGAGACAAGTGTAACTTCAGCTCTTTTATTTAGTGCAGAAAGTCCGTCTGAACCAGGAGCCGCGGCAGCTCTTTTTATAGAGAGGCTGATTGCAGCTCGTGGCCAATGATGGCTACTTGTTTTTCTCGCCGCTGAGGTGGCCAATCATAGGTTAGCTATTACTGACCAATCAGCATCGAGAAAGGAACCAACAAGCTTCTAGTATTTTCCGACCAATAGGAATAGATTTTTGAAGTATGTTAATAAGGAACAAGGAGGGAAAGACTTTTGGGGGGTGGAGGAGACATTCTGCCTGAGGAAGAACCAGATCAGAGGAGGAAACTGACAGCTGCATAAAAAAAGGTCGGTGGGAGATTTGTACTTTCTGACTCCCCAAATCCTGTCAGTGCAGCATTACAGCGAAGGGGGCCTATCTCAGGTTTCCTCTCTGGGTCTCCTGGGAGAGGAAAAATCCCTGACAATTTTCTTCTTGTCAAATCCATGTTTCTGATAACCAACCTGTTGCTTTCAGGGAGTTCATAAATTTCCTTTTTTCTGTTGTTCAATTTTGTTGTTAATTTTGTCAAAATTAATATTGTTGGGATATAATCGATAAATTTTTATGAACCATTTTCGTTCACTTGTAAGATAGTAATAACACCTATTTTCCTACTGAACCATGTATGTAAATTAAGCAACTACAGAACAAAAGATTCAAATGTGAAAAAGCATTTGGGAAAAGAAACAAAGTTTTCTGCTTTTAAAATTGCTGCATGTTCCCATTCTAGTTCTGTTTTGTTCGGAAAACACAC
>BLBF01000266.1:0-19278 GCA_015471245.1 Laticauda colubrina
AAAAAAAAGAAAAGTAAATTAGAAATGTGTAGCTATTAATCTGATGTTCATTCTAAATGTCGATGCTGTTTCAATGGTATTGCACTCACACATTATTCTATTCTGATTCTTTATTACTATCTGATATTTCTAAACGTAAAGCTTTTATTAAAACGAACTGATTGAATATTGTTATTTTCCTTTCAGTTTTCTGCCTGATTATATCAGTGGGGATTTTGACTCTATTTTACCTGAAGTAAAAGAATATTATGTAG
The DNA here is from genome assembly GCA_015471245.1 of Laticauda colubrina. Taxonomy (NCBI): domain Eukaryota; kingdom Metazoa; phylum Chordata; class Lepidosauria; order Squamata; family Elapidae; genus Laticauda; species Laticauda colubrina. Next base: position 255 of record BLBF01000266.1, read on the forward strand.
AGAAGGTAAGTAAATTTTTAAAAAGAGGTAATAGAATTCTTTCTCTAGTAGTATACACTGTTTCTTTATTGATTGAAGCACTGAGAAATTTACACCGAGAAGATTCAGAACAGATAGATAGAAAACTATCATGAAGAGAAAGAAAGGAGTAAAGTTGCATTTTGAAACTCAAATACTTTGGCCACCTAATGAGAAGGAAGTACTCACTGGAGAAGAGCCTAATGCTGGGAAAGGTTAAGGGCAATAGAAGAAGGGGATGACAGAGAATGAAGTGGCTGGATGGAGTCACTGATGCAGTAGACGTGAGCTTAAATGGACTCTAGAAGATAGTAGAGGACAGCAAGACCTGGAAGAACATTGTCCATGGGGTTGCGATGGGTCGGACTCTACTTTGCAACTAATAATAACAACAACAAAAGTTTCATTTAAACTATTTCCCTTGCAAAGAAAATGTAAAAGGATTAATATCTTGATTAGCAATCTCATGAGCCAATCAATGAGCCAATCTCATGATACACATTTTGTACTCTGTAATAAAGGTAATAAAGGTAATTTAATAAAGGTAATTAAAAAAATAATTACTCAGAAGCTCACAGCAGAAATGGTCTTTGGACATCATGGATTTTAATTTGGCCCAAAAGGGATAGGATCTCAATATGCCACTTTAAATGCCAAAGATAGTGGCATTTAACATTGACCAGGAGCTCAGTAGTTAGTTAAGACATTTGTTAGGCACAATGGTGGAGATATAGTACAAAATACAAAGTAGTATTTGGAATAGTTTGCACTAAAACAACATTTTTCCTTTTATTCTTTCTCACTTCACAAAATTAGAATGAGAGAAAGATAAGGGAAATTAGAAAGTACCAAGGATGTTCAGCCAAAATTCCTGGAAATACAAAACTGTTTCAGCAACCACCTGTCATTACCTTTGGTCAGTGGCTACTATTCCTAATCTTTGGACAGTAGCAGTGTATTTTTGTTTAGTAGCCTTATATTGTAAATTTCAGAAATCCATATATTCTTCAATATAACCATCCATATTTCCTTAATAATATATTGGAAACCTCTCTTTCCTTCAGGTACTATTGATCACAGATTTATGTTAAAACTGAAATACACAACTTATCTTTTTTGTTTATTTATTTTGTCAAGCATGTGTTTAGATAACAAATATACATATAAATATAATTATTAATACATGGAATGAAAATGAATAAAAAGGAACATTTGAACAGGGATGGAAGGCACGCTAGTGCACTTATGCATGCCTCTTACAGACCTCTTAGGAATGAGGTGAGGTCAACAGTAGACAGTCTAAGGTTAAAATTTTGAGGGTTTAGGGAAGAAACCACAGGGTCAGATCAGTGGTGGGATTCAAATTTGTTTACTACCGGTTCTGTGGGCATGACTTAGTGGGCGTGGCATGGGAAGGATACTGTAAAATCTCCAGTCAGAAGTGGTATTTGCCGAACTACTCAAAACTACTCAAACTCTCCGAACTACTCAAAATTTCCACTACTAGTTTCCAGAACTGGTCAGAACCTACTGAATACCACCTCTGAGTCAGATAGTATATTCCAGGCATTGACCACTCTGTTGCTGAAGTCGTATTTCCTGCAATCAAGTTTGGTGTGGTTTAACCTTAAGTTTGTATCTATTGTGTGCTCGTGTATTGTTGTGGTTGAAGCTGACGTAGTCATTGACAGATAGGGCATTGCAATATATAATTTTATGTACAATGCTTAGGTCAGATCAAAGGTGGCGTAGTTCTAAGTTGTCTAAGCCTAAAATTTCAAGTCTTTTGGCATAAGGTATTCTGGTTCAAGTAGAGGAGTGGAGGACTCTTCTCATAAAATATCTCTGGACTCTCTCAATTGTATTAATGTCCGATATGCAGTGTGGTTCCAGACAGATGAGCTGTATTCGAGAATTGGTCTAGCGAATGTTTGTATGCTCTAGTTAGTAGTACAATACTACTGGAGAAAAAGCTACGCAGGATTAGGTTAACAACTCTTAATGTCTTTTTGGCAATGTTGTTACAGTGGGCTCTGGCACTTACATCATTAGAGATGAGTAAGTACTCCAAAGTCCTTGACAGAATGAAGGTCGTCTACAAGCATGTCCATCCAGCTTGCATTTTATTTTCTGATTTTTTTTGCCAATATGTAAGACAGAACATTTGTTGGTTGAGATTTGAAGTTGCCACTTGTTTGATCATTCTGACACATAGTCAAGTTCTTTTTTAAAGGTAGTAGCATTGTCGTTGATGTTGAATAGTTTTACATCATCAGCTAAGAGAATGCAGTTGCTTTTAATATGATCACAAAAGTCATTTATGTAAAGTATAAAGAGAGTTGGTCCTAGAACGCTGCCTTGGGGAACACCACTGTTAACAGTTACAGGATTTGATAGGGTGCTCCCTATTTTGACCATTTGTTGCCTGTTTGACAAGAATGCAGCTATACAATTATGCAGGGGTACTGAGATGCCATAAGATTTTATTTTTAGAAGTAGTTTGTCATGTATCGCTGAATCAAAGGCTTTACATAAGTAAATGTGAACTGCATCTATTGCCTTGCCCTGATCGAGCTGTGTCATCCATGTTTTTTCAGTGTAGGAGTTGCACATTACAGGATAATTTTTTTCTGAAGCCAAATTGTTTGTGTGAGAGTAAGTTGTTTGTCTCTAAGTGGAGGGTAATGAATTAGTTAATGATTGATTCCATGACTTTGAAGATGGCGCAACATAAAAAGATTGGCCTGTAATTTTCAACTAGGCTGGGGTCTCCTTTTTTGAAAATGAGGATGACTGTGGATATTGACCATAGGTTGGGCAAGGATCTGGTCCTGAAAGATTTTTCAAATATTATATTTAGAGGTTCTGTTAAGGCAGTGGAGAACTTTTTTAAGAAGTAGGCACATGGTCCATCTGGTCCAATAGATAGAGATGGCTCTAGATTGCATAGTGCTTTTCCAATGTTATCATATAAAATATCTCTATATATTAGATCATTGTAATTATCTGTGGTACAACTACGAAATATTTGGCATTGCTGTTTACAAAGATTGAGCCAAAGAATGTGTTAAAGAGATTTGCTTTAATGGTTTTATCATTACAGTCTTAGCCGTTAAGTCCTTTTAGGGTGGGGTGGATCTCGAGTCTTTGAGTTCATTGTTTACAGAATTATAGAAGGGCACGGGTGGATTTTGTGTGCAGAAGGTATTCTTCTTGTTTGATGTGATGATTGGTGCATTCAGTCTTTATCTGGTGGCATAAGTTTTTATTGCAGCTTTTAAAGTTAGCGATGTAGCCAGTTTGGTTTTTGCCAAAGAAATATTTTTTGGGGGGATTGGTGGTACATATAGTTTAATGACTCTTTTGACTTTGAATAAAAAGATGTTGTAATGATCTTCAGCAGTTTTATAGTCAGTGAATAGAGTTTGCTTCATCAAGAGATGAGAGGTCAGTGTCTATGAGATCGTAGTTGGCTTTTTACAAGTTATAATTGGGAACAAATCATGATTTGTTGATTTTGTGAGGACTTATGTTGAGATAAAAGTCATTCATGCTGTGGTCATTGTTGGAAAAGGGTTCTTTTATTTGTAGTCCATAAATTGAATTTAAACTGAAGATGAGATCAAGCAGTTGTTGGGTCTAGTGTTGTTGGTTACTAGTTGCGCCAATCCCAGATTAGTTATAGCATTGTACAGGATTACATATATGGGTTCAGTTGTACATTCATTTTGGTCCAATAACGAGGTAGATTGAGGTCACCAAGAAAGATAAGAGTGTATGGGCAGGAGGTTGTCTATGTTAGTAGTGAAGTTAACTTGTTACATGTACGATTTCATAATCAGGGGCTCTGTAGCATAGTAAGAAGCTAAAAGTTATATTTAAGGACAGCTCACAGACAATGGTCTCAGTAAGAGCAAGTTCTTGTGTACCTTTAATATTTTTTAGATGCAGGGACTTTTTATACAAGATAGTAACACCACCTCTCTACAGGTTTCATGATCGGTCTGGTAAACATGATAGTCTATTACTAGTGGTAATGGAATCAGGGAGGGATGCTCTCAGCCATGTTTCATAGACAAATTTAATGTCGAATGTAGCTGTATTTAGTAAGCAAAGGAATTCAGCATTTTATTGATGAGGCTTCTTGTGTTAAGTAGCTTGCATTTCTGGTGAGTAGTAGTTGATATTGAGGAAGTTAGGGGCATGCGTGCCTAGTTTTGGATGGTGGGGGTTTGGATGATGGAGGGCTGGATGTTAGGATGTGGGTTGTGGGATTTACGTTTTGATACAATCAGCGTGGTTGTCAATGTATAAGTCAGACTCCATTGTCTTGATATCTTTTAAGCTCTGTGCAGAGTTCACGGGAGTAGATTCTTTGCAGTATGGATAAGTCAGGCTGTGAGCAAAGTTTGTCATGGTTGGTGTTGGTTTTAGCGAAGGAGTTTACTGAATGAATGAATATGTTTGCTGGACTCATTTTTGCAAACAACTCTACAAAATAATGGGGCCACTGAGCCAGCATTGTACTTGTACACAGGGCCATCTCTGGAAATTTTTTTTAAAGTTTTTATATTTTACAACAAACATACAAATAAAACATAAAAACATAAAACAATTTTCCATTTTATATACATACAGTATTTTATATACATACAGTTGGTTACAATATTTTGTGCTATCCTTTTGTAGTCATTACTCACAGTTTATATCAATTTTCACATTGTCAAACTAACATATGCTTATATATTTTTCAGTTATTAATCATCCATGACTAAACTACTTATTCCATCATTTTATGTAAGATATTCCAAATTTTGTTTTAAAATTTATATTATACTTTCATCCAATGGTTATATATGTCTATATTATATTTTATATCAATCTATTAAACTTCTATTGCAAAATTATCTAATCTATTACATTACCATGTCTTTTTGTCTAACCATTGATAAAACAAATCCCATATCAAATAAAACTGTTTATTTTCTTGTTCTCTAATTTCAAATGTCAATTTACTCATTTCAGCACAGTCCATAATTTTCTTAATGACTTCCTCCTGAATAGGTATTTTAACATTTTTCCAATTCTTAGCAAATACAATTCTAGTCGCTGTTAAAATATTTACAATCAAATATTTCAGCTCTTTCTTGTATAATTCTGGTATAATTCCCAATAAAAAGATATTCCGGTATAATTCCCAATAAAAAGACAAATATAAAGTTGAATGTAACTGTATTTAGTAAGCAAAGGAATTCAACATTTTATTGATGAGGCTGTTTTAAAGTCTATGTGTTGTTTTATCATTTTTTCCAACAATGTGTGGATTTTAGTCCAATATTTTTTTGCATCTGAACATGTCCACCACATATGATAATATGAAACAGATATCTGATGACATTTCCAACATTTATCCGATTTGTTCTTAAACGTTCTCACGATTCTCGTCAGGGGTAGATGCTACCTGTAAAACATCGTATATAAATTTTCTTTATATGCAGTTGACATTGTCATTTTATAATTTTGAGACCACAATTTTTGCCATTTCTCCAAATCAATCCCATATCCAAATATTTTCCCCCAAGCAATGATCATTTCTTTAACTTGTTCTTCTTCCAATTTAAATTCTAATAAATAGCTATAAAGTTTTTAAATTACCTTTTCATCAGTAACCATCAACATTTTATCTAAATCAGTCAACTTATCATAAATACCTTTTGTTTTAACATCTTTATCAAATCTAGATTGTATTTGCAAATATGAAAACCAATTCATTTTTACACTTTGTTCTTCCAATGCTTGCATAGATTTAAGTTCACCCTTTTCATTCAATATGTCACCATATTTGTTCCTTTTTATATATTACTCGATCGGAAAAAGCTTCAATGGTAGATATCCATAATGGAATTTTAAGTAATATTGTCTTTTTATCTTCTCCCAATTCAAAACAGTGCCTTTTAAATGTAATGTCTTCTAAAATACCCCTGTTTTTTAGTTCCCTTATACCAGAGGAAAGCATGCCATCCCAGCAGCAAGTCATGCCCTTCTAAAGTCAATAGTCTACTTTTCCTTAATGTTATCCATTCCTTTACCCACATCAAATTTTTCATCTGGTAATATAACTCCCAATTGGGCAAGGCAATTATCAGAATATTTCAAAAACATCTTATTGGCTTAGATCCATCTCACACGAATTTTTGAAAAGAAAATTTGAAGTTAAAAGGAACAATTTTTAGCAATGATTGGGATGGTTTGATCTATACCACCTTCTATTTCCTTTAAACAACTGTGTAAGGAATTGTTATCTTTTTAATAACTTGGAGTTAAAACTGCCATCTTCATTGTTTTCAGATTAGCATTTTCATTACTACATTGATGTAACCTCAAAAGCTATAAGATATGTAAATAATTAAATGAACTAAATATATTGATTTCTTAAGAATCTAGATCAAGTAATTGCTTTACTTATTTTCTTGCTTTATTTTTTTCAGAATATAGCTTATAGTAAGTCAAAGATCTGTTCAAATATTATAGTCACACAATTCTATTTGTATCATGGGAAATTCTTTATATTTCTTGTTTCAAACAAAACAAATCTTGTTTCAAATCTGCACACAATTTCTCCAGTGCATATATTTTCAAGATAATATTCAAGAAGAAAAAGTTAAGCAACACTTACAGAAAGCGAACTTACCTTAGATATCCAAAGACATTGAAACAATGCTAGAAGGGAACATAACAATGATGGAACTAACAGAAGCTTTAAAAAAACAAAATGTTGGGAAAGCATCAAATCCAGATGGATTGCCAGAGGAATTTTACAAGACATTTCAGGGAATATTGAATCTTCACCTATTAGAAGTTATGAATGAAGTTATGTTAAAGAAAAGAATACCCAAAACATGGTCAGAAGCATATATTACACTTATACCGAAGGAGGATACAGACCTCCAGCAAATTAAAAATTATAGACCTATATCCCTATTAAATTAAGATTATAAAATCTTTGCTTCAATGTTGGCAGAAAGACTGAAAAGATACTTAAATAACTTTATCTATGTTGACCAAAATGGATTCCTGCCAAAGAGACAAAGACAATGTGAGAATAATTCTGGACACTTTGGAATACTATGAGGCACACCCGGAAAAGCAAATGGCATTGATGTTTTTAGATGCACAAAAAGCCTTTGACAATGTGAGTTGGTGATGCATCTTATTGCAATTGATACAAATGGGCTTTGATAAAAAAAATTATCCAAGCCATTGAACGCAACCTCATCGTGGGCTTCCCAGATCCAGAACCCCTGCCCAATGACACACAAGATGTGCCCTACTTCATCGTGGGGGATGACGCCTTCTCCCTCACAACCTACCTCATGAAGCCCTACACCTCCAGATGCCTCACCCATGAAGAGAGGATCTTCAACTACAGGCTGTCCAGGGCAAGGCAGGTGGTGGAGAATGCCTTTGGCATCCTGGCCGACAGGTTCCAGGTACTTCTCACCACCATGCAGCATCACCCAGAGACCGTGAGGAGGATCATGGAAGCTTGCTGCATCTTGCACAATCTCATGCGCACCCGCTACCCAGTCTCGTGAACCTCCAGCAAGGCAATGGGGACATGGAGCCTGGGGAATGGAGGCAAGGGTGAAACCTGATAGACACTGTGGATGTGCAAGGCCCCAACAGAGCCTCACGTGAAGGGAAGAAGCAGTGCAACCTCCTGAAACACTGGTGCAACTCCCCAGCTGGAGCATTGGAGTGGCAAGACAGGATGGTAGATGATTAATGGATGCTTCCTTCAGCCTGTCTCATCACACGGATGAAATTGGGCCATGTATGTTGGGTGGGCCTACAATGAACAGGGCATTTAATAAAGAGTTGTGTTTATGTTGACATGTGTGGATGATTGATTACATTGTTGTTGATAATAAAGGGCCATAGGTGTGGCACCTGGGAGGGTGGACCCTCCAGTCTCACTATGCTTGCACTGGAGGTTTATCTATCCCACAGCTATTACCCATCCCAAAGGTATCCCTGCCCATCCCACTGCTATCTCAACCCATCCCACTGCTATCTTAACCCATCCCACAAGCATGCAAAGGCTTAAACCATTTCTAAAAGTTTCCACCAAGACTTTATTAAAAAAAAGAAACGAAGCAAGTGTATGAATCAAAAATAGACTTTACTAACAAGAAGCTATAAAACAAAAATGAGTCTCTGGCACTCCTCTTGGTCGCTCAATCTCAGGGTTGAAGGGTCCAGGTGCTGTGGAGGTGGCTGGTGCTGGAGTGCTTGTCATCAGCTCCTCCAAAAGCAGAAGCAGCAGAAGCCCCAGCCCCAGAAGAGCGAGCCCGTGCTGCAGAAGCCCCAGCTGAACCAGAGTGAGGGCCAGGGGGCGGGATGGTAGCCCTGTCCCTCTTGCAAGGGCTGGCAGCAGATGGCTGAGGCTTGCTGTGCTTCAGCATGGTTGTGGGGTTGCTGGCTGGCAAGGAGGCTGGCAAGAACCAAGGCTGGCAGGGAGGCAGGCACCAAGGCTGGCAGGAAGGCTGGCAGGGAGGCAGGCACCAAGGCTGGCAGGAAGGCTGGCAGGCAGGCAGGCACCAAGGCTGGCAGGCAGACTGGCTGGCAGCAAGGCTGGCAGGCAGGCAGACAGCAAGGCTGGCAGGGAGGCTGGCAGCAAGGCTGGCAGGGAGGCTGGCAGCAAGGCTTGCAGGCAGACATGCAGGCAGGACAGGCAAGGCAGTCGATGTGTCTGGAAGCAGGTCTTTCCTCTGAATGGCGACCTGCTTCTGAGCTGCTTCCGTTATATCCGTGGGGCTGACGCAATGCATCCTCCCCGCATGCGCAATTAACGCTCGGCATCTGCTAGGCTTCCGCTCTGCATCTGCTCTGCATCCGTTCTGCATCCGCTTCATCCGCTGTGCATCCGCTGTGCATCCGCTGTGCATCCGCTGTGTCCGTTCCACATCCGCTTTGCTGAGGTCCCCCGGAAGCCTAGCGGATGTGCCATCTGCTCCCATCCGCTTCCATCCGCTGGGCTTCCGTTCCACATCCACTTTTCATCCGCCCTGCGTCCTCCCCCCGTCCGTGTTATCCGCTCCGGTTATGCACATTTTTGCCCCTTCTGAGAGCGGATAACAATGGATGGAACATTTTTCTCGTCCGTTGTGTCTGTTTTGAATCCGTTGGCCAGTGTGACAGGGCCTTAAACAACTCTTCAAATGCAATTGTATTATTTTTATTATACTATTCTTTATTGTTAAATATTATTATTTGTAGACATGAATGAGGAAAATGATGCATTTTTCAGTAGATATTTGAGTTAAAAGTGACAGTGATAGTTTGAAAGTAAATGTGTTCAAGCAGGAAGCAATAGGTCGTATTCAGTCAGACCTCAAGATCCATAAAACCATCAAAATCCAGGTAAATGAGTCCATTTATTTTCTCTGAGTTTACCTAACTGCTGATATAAATAGTAATCTTGCAACATGGAGGCTAGCACCCTATAATTGGTTTACAATTCCTTACCTATAGAGTACTATTATTTGAATTATAATATTATAATAGTATTATAATATGCTGTCAAAAACCTCCAATCTGTTTTGTTGGATTTCTCATTTGGGGCAGCCAGATCACGAATAATATAATATGGAATATGAAAGAATGATTAAATCAAACAGAAATATTAACTGTTAATACGGTGAAGATGATAGTAATATCAGTTATAATAGGAATAGTTTAAAATTTAGGAATAAACATTACTAAAACCTTTGGACATTATATGCAATATTTTTCAATATTGTTATTGCTATTACAAAGGATTTATTTTAAAAGGTCTTTAAATTGTAGAAACAGTTGCTTACTACACATTCTCAATCCTAATAAATGCACTGACTAACATGTATTTGCTATATGAAAGTTGAAGTCATCTAAAGACATTTTCAGTTTATTTGAAATCACAAATAATAGCTACTGGGAACCTCATACATTTTGCTTCATTTAATAAACACATTAGGATAAAGTTTGCTGAAATGTCAGATTTTCTCTGCTGAACCTTCACACCTCTCACCTCAAATTAATGGAATTAAAGCCCGAGTCACACTGCACCAACGGATGGAAAGAGGATGTAAAACGGAGAAAAACACTTTGCCGTACGTTGGTAAACGCGATGCTTCCGTTCTGTACTCACTGCCTCCGTTTTGCTTCCTCTCTATCCGTCCAGCATCCATCTATTGACATTTCATCCGCTCAGGTTTTTGAGCTGCTCAAAACTTTTGAGCGGAAAATGTATCCAATGCATCTGTTCTGCATCCGCTAGGCATACGGGGGACATCCGTTCTGCATCCGTTACGCATCAGCTATATCCACTAGGCATCCGCTGTGCATCCGTGCAACTCAAATCCGCTCGGAGGCAGGGAGGAAGTGGAACGGATGCGGAACGGACACGCAGCGTTAGTAGCACGGACGGAGAAAGGATGAAAGCGGATGCAGCTCGCAAACAAAGCATTTAAAATAGAAAAAATGTTCGCAGAGGGGACCTATCTCGGATATTAAGGATGTCTAGAGGATACCTAGAGGATGCAAAAGGACACATAGGGGAAAACCTATATTGCCTATAAAAAGGGGGAGCAACTCACCTGCATCTCACTTTCAGACCAGCAGCCCTGCTGTGCAGACCTCTGCAGCCTTCATCTGGCTCTTGCTCTTCCACAGCATCCAGTCATCTCCACCATGGATCGTAACAAACTCCTTTTGGTAGCCACCATCCTTCTGCAACAGTGTGAAGCCATCTACAGGCTCTGTGAACTCTACTACGGGAAGAAAAGGAGGTGGCCAAGAAGCGTCTGGGTCCGAAGATGGATCGGGAGAAGAACAGAGTACGGACTGTACAACAAGCTGATGGTGGAGTTCAGGAACGAAGACACTCGTGCATTCCAGAACTTCATGAGGATGCCCCCAGCCATGTTTGACACAGTTGTGCAGCGGCTGACACCCAGGTTGACCAAGCAGAGCAGCAACTTCCGGCCCAGCCTGTACCCTGGGCTCAAGGTGGCACTGACTCTGCGCCACCTGGCCTCAGGGACCACCTACAGGAGCATGCAGTACGGCTGGAGGGTGCCACACAACACCATCAGCATTGTGGTCAGAGAAGTGGTGCAGGCCATCATTGAAGAATACCTGGAGGAGCTCCTCCAGTGCCCCTCCACTGAAGAAGGCTGGAAGAAAGTTGCAGAGCAGTGGTATATCAGAAGTGGAACTTCCCCCACACCGTTGGAGCCATAGATGGCAAGCACGTGGCCTGCAAAGCTCCAGCCAACTCAGAGTAAACTTATTTCAACTACAAGGGCTTCTTCAGCATTGTCCTCTTCGCCATGGTCGATGCTGACTACAAGTTCATGTACATCGATGCTTCAGGCAATGGCTCATGTTCAGATGCCCAGGTATACAACGCCAGTGACCTCAAGGAGGGGCTGGAACGCAACCTCATCATGGGCTTCCCAGATCCAGACCCCCTGCCCAACGACACGCAAGATGTGCCCTACTTCATCGTGGGGGATGACGCCTTCTCCCTCAGAACCTACCTCATGAAGCCCTACACTTCCAGACTCCTCACCCATGAAGAGAGGATCTGCAACTACAGGCTGTCCAGGGCAAGGCAGGTGGTGGAGAACGCACTTTGGCATCCTGGCCAACAGGTTCCAGGTATTTCTCACCACCATGCAGCATCGCCCAGAGACCGTGAGGAGGATCCTGGAAGCTTGCTGCATCCTGCACAATCTCATGCGCACCTGCTACCCAGTCTTGCAGAACAGGCTCGTGGACCTCCAGCAAGGCAATGGGGACATGGAGCCTGGGGAATGTAGGCAAGGGCGAAATCTGATAGACACTGAGGATGTGCAAGGCCCCAACAGAGCCTCACGTGAAGGGAAGAAGCAGCACTACCTCCTGAGACACTGGTGCAACTCCCCAGCTGGAGCATTGGAGTGGCAAGACAGGATGATAGATGATTAATGGATGCTTCCTTCAGCCTGTCTCATCACACTGATGAGATTGGGCCATGTATGTTGGGTGGGCCAACAATGAACAGGGCATTTAATAAAGAGTTGTGTTTATGTTGATATGTGTGGATCAATGCTAACATTAGTATTGATAATGAAGGGCTATAGGTGTGGCACCAGGGAGGGTGGACCATACAGTCCCACTATGCTTGCACTAGAGGTTTATCTATCCCACAGCTATTACCCATCCCAAAGGTATCCCTGACCATCCCACAGCTATTACCCATCCCAAAGGTATCCCTGACCATCCCACAGCTATCCTTACCCATCCCACAGGTATCCCTGACCATCCCACTGCTATCCTTACTCATCCCACAAGCATGCAAAGGCTTAAACCATTTCTAAAAGTTTCCACCAAGACTTTATTGACATAAATAAATGAAGCAAGTGTGTGAAGCAAAGATAAACTTTATTAATCACAAGCTGTAAAAGAAAAATGACCCAAGTCAAGTGTCCAAATAAAGACTACAGGTAGCCACCCAGTCTCTGTCACTCCTCTTGGTCACTCGGAGGTGCGCCCAGTCTCAGGGGTGAAGGGTCCAGGTGCTGTGGAGGTGGCTGCTGCTGGAGTGCTGGTCTGAGGCACCACTGGGGTGCCTGGCCCCGAGAGGACAACAGGGACGGTGTGTTGAGGAAGCTCTCGGACAGCTGGCTCAACCCCGTGATGTTGAGAGCTCCTTCCTCCATGCCATGTGGTGTAAGCCCCAGTACCGAGGACAGATGTACTGAGACCGGGCTTGGCTGTGGGGTGGAGGAAGGAGCAGTAAAGTGGGGTTGTCTGGTCTGCAGCTGGGTGAGGACTGGTTTTGGTGGCATCGGTGGCATGGGTGGCATTGCTGTCATCGGTGGCATCATTGGCGTGGGTGGCATCGGTGGAACCGGTGATAACGGTGTCACCTGATGACTCTGGGCCTGGACTGGGAAGGCCTGCTGCCTGTGCTGCTGGACCTCCTGGTAGCCGTAGCCCTGGTAGGTGAGGGCCTGTGGGAAGCCTTGGAATGGGAGTGACATCACCTGGGGTGGAGGAGCAGACCTGGACTGGGTAGGAGCAGGTGCCTCTGGGTCTGGAGGGTTGTGAAGCAGCTCGGTGATCCGGTCCTTCACCACCTGGTCCTGGGGTTCCGCCATGTCCGTGAGGGTCTGGTTGACATAGGTGAGGAAGGGCTTGTGGTTGGAGGATGAGGAGTCGGTGTGGACCAGCTGAGAGAGGATATCTATGCTGCTCCTGATGGTGTCTCTTATCTCCAGCAGGACAGTGTGGCTCTGCCCCTCCTGTCTGGCTCTCTGCCTTTCTGTGGAGGTGGAGCTGGGGGTGGATGCGGGTAGGACTGTGGTGGACTCAATGTCTCCTTTCTCCTACCGCACCAGGGAGTCCTCCCCGTGCTCCACCATGGTTAAAACACCTGTCCGCGGGTTCTCCGCCGTGGCACGCTCCACAGAAACCTCCCTGGAGACAGGAAATGACTCTCAGCCAGAAGAGGACTGGCTCTCAGCAGGCTGCCGGAGAGAGAGGGTCGTGAGAGGGGCTGCTGCTGCTGCTGCTGCTGCTCCTCGGTGGCGGATCTCACCCTCCAGGAAACTGCACCTGGCCATGACATAGGTCTCTCTGTCCGTCAACTTAACCGTGGCCTGGCCAGATTTCTTGAGGTGCAGCTTCCCGTACCAGGTATGCATATGTTTCTACCAGCCGAGGAGCACCTCCGAAGTGTAGCCCAGGCTCTCCGCCTTCTCTCTCCAAGCAGCCTGCTTCTTCTTGGTGTCTCGATAGAGCCTGTGTCCCTTCCGCCAAATATATTCATTCTCCCTCAGCCACTCAAGCACCTCATCCTCGTGTTCCTCCTCAATGGAGTATTGCCTCCTCTCCCGTTCCCGCATATGCCTCTTCCTCCCTTTGCCAGGACCAGATGGGCCCTCATCAGAGGGGCTTCCAGTTTGTAGGGGCTGCTCCTCCACACCAGCAGCAGCAGCAGCAGCAGGATCATCATCAGCAGCAGCAGCAGCAGCAACAGCAAGATCATAAGCAGCAGCAGCAGCAGCACGAGCAGGACCAGGAGCATGAGCAGGATCAGGAGCACGAGCACGAGCAGGACCAGCAGCATGAGCAGGACGAGCAAGACCAGGAGCACGAGCAGTTTCAGCAGGATGAGCAAGTCCAGGAGCACGAGCAGGATGAGCAGGACCAGCAGGACGAGAAGCAGCTTCAGCAGAGTAAACACAAGCAGAAGCACCACCGCCAGGAGCAGCCTCAGCAGAGTAAGCACCAGCAGAAGCACCACCACCAGAAGCAGCCTCAGCAGAGTAAGCACGAGCAGAAGCACCACCGCCAGAAGCAGCAGCATCAGCTCCTCCAGAAGCAGAAGCAGCAGAAGCCCCAGTCGCAGAAGAGCGAGCCCGTGCTACAGAAGCCCCAGCAGAAGCAGAGTGAGGGCCAGGAGGCGGGAGCATGGCCCTGTCTCTCTTTCCAGGACTGGCAGCAGATGGCTGAGGCTTCCTCTTTTTCACCATGTGTGTGGGGTTGCTGGCTGGCAGGGAGGCTGGCAGGAAGGCTGGCAGGCAGGCACCAAGGCAGGCACCAAGGATGGCAGGATGGCAGGCAGCAAGGCAGGCAGGCAAGGCACTCAATGCGTCTGGCAGCAGGTCTTTCCTATGAATGGTGACCTGCTTCCGAGCTGCTTCCCTTTATATCCGCGGGGCTGATGAAATAAATCCCCCCCGCATGCGCAATTAACGCCAGGCATCCGCTAGGCTTCCGCTCTGCATCCGCTAGGCTTCCGCTCTGCATCCGCTTCATTCGCTGTGCATCCGCTTCATCCGCTCGGCGTCCGCTCTGCATCTGCTGTATCCGTTCCACGTCTGCTTTGCTGAGGTCCCCCGGAAGCCTAGCGGATGTGCCATCCGCTCCCATTCGCTTCCATCCGCTAGGCTTCCGCTCTGCATCCGTTTTCCATCCGCCCTGTGTCCTCCCCCGTCCGTTCCTTTCCGTATTATCCGCTCTGGTTATGCAAATTTTTGCCCCTTTTGAGTGCGGATAACAATGGATGGAACATTTTTCTTGTCCGCTGTGTCCTTTTTACAAACGTTTTGCATCCGTTGGGCAGTGTGACAGGGCCTTAAGCTACCTGTGAATCTGTCTACATGCTTTTATCCAAATGTCAGCAAGTTTATATAAAGATTATACAGTAGTTCCTTTTAGTCCATAATCATTTGACAAGAGGATAAATGGTATCAATTTGATTTCTCTTGATTTCTGATTATCTTTCCTGAATAATATTGAAAGTATCAGGCTGAGAAAGTAAAATTGCTTAAGAATTAAAATTAATGGCACATTAATTATTTGTAGAGGAAATATAGTATATTATACATTTACTTCACATTCATTGAAAGTTTTTATGGGCATAGATATTGGAAGAAGTTTAAAAGTACTTATGAAGAAATCTTCTGTTGTAACAGTAATCCAAGGAATACTTATGTAATTCAATTGCAAAATAAACAAGTGTTTATAACATCTTAAATATTTTCAGGATTACAAATTTTAACAGACTGATTCAGCAACGCTTAAGAACCTCAATCTCCTAAGATTTCCCCCCATGTACTTATCTGTGAGCAAACTTCTGTTAAACATAGAATATCAAATGGATGATGTTAATAACACTTAACTTCCCATGGCAGACAACTGGAGATAGATTATAGCACCAGTTATATAGCTTACACACTCCAAATAAAAGAAAGGCTTTTATCTTACTTTTGTGTAATGCTATGTTTTCAATTCTTCTTGCTGGAAAGAAGAAAAAGGTACAATATTTATTAAAAGTAGGCACTTATGAGGATTGGTAGAAAATATTGAACACCTTCTTTATTCTACATCAGGTTGTCAAACTCAATTTCATTGAGGGCCACATCAGGGCTGTAGTGACCTCAGGGGACTGGGGTGTATGGCTGATTGGGTAGGTGTGGCTGACTAAGTGGGCATGGTTAGCTTGATGCCATTTCACAAACTGCTGGCATTTTTCCTCTTCACATTGAGTAGATTGGGCTGAAATCACGCTGGCCTAATTGGGTAGACCAGGCTGAAGCTACATTGGCTGATCTTTCCTCTTTGCACCAGGTAGACTGGGCTGAAGCTCCGTTGGCCTGATCTTTCCTCTCTGCATTGGGTAGACCAGGCCGAAACTTCACTGGCTTTCCTCTTCGCACCAGGTAGACTGGGCCGAAGCTTTACTGGCCTAATCTTTTCTCTCTACATTGGATAGACAAGGCCAAAGCAACACAAGTAGACCGGGCTGAAGTGACACGAGAAGACCAGGCCAAAGCAATGGGATGGCCCACAAGCTGGATCCAACCACATTTCAGCTCGGATCCAGCCCATAGGCCTTGAGTTTGACACTCTGTTCTACATAGAATCTTGAAATGCTCTAATTATCTCATGTGATCAGCAAACTTGATACAATAATCAACAATATAAGCATTTTCTACTTTATAATATGAAATAACATGTGAAGTTGCCAGGTTTAAATGGGGGCATGCAACATCAGGCAAAGAATAATGAGCAATTGAACCTGTCTGAGTAAAAAGGTAAAGCCCCTGTCCCACTGCACTTACGGATGCAAAGAGGATGTAAAACGTTAAAAAAAGCTTGCCATCCGTTGGAAAACGCTATGCATCCATTGTGTACTCACTGCATACGTATTTCATACGCTCTATCCGTCGAGCATCTGTCTACTGAGATTACATCCACGCAAGAAGTTTTGAGCTGCACAAAACTTTGTGAGCGGATGAACTTTCCGCCGCGTACGAAGTACATCCGTGGCATATACGGGCAGCAAACGTTCTATGTCCGTTATCATCCGTTAAACATCTGCTGTATCCTCTCTGCATCCTCTGGCCATCCCCTCAACTCACATCCACTGCAGCTGAAAACGGAAAGAGGGAGGAAACGAAAGGTACACGGACCGTCTACACAATGTTAGTAGCACGGAAATAGAAAGGATGTAAGCGTATGCATCTCGTATATAAAGGATTAAAATGGACAAAACGTTTGTATCTGGGATGTATCTCATATATTTAGGATGACTGGAGTATGTCTAGAGTATGTAGAAGGACACCTAGCGGGCTACCGATATTTCCTATAAAAAGGGGGAGAAAATCATCTGGATGTCAGTATGAGTCCAGCAGCCATGGTGTACAGACCTCTTCACCCTTGGTCTTGGTCTTCCGCATCATCAATTGTTCTCCACCATGGATCATGACACAGTCCGTATGGTAGCTGCGATCATTCATCACCAGAACCAAAACCTGTTCAGACTGTTTCACCTTTTATACAGAAGGAGACGTCCAAGAGCTGTCTGGGTCCGAGGATGGATCATGAGAAGAATGGAGTTTGGATTGTATGACCAGTTGATGGTGGAGTTGAGGAATGAAGACCCCCATGCATTCCATCACTTCATGAGGATGCCACCAGCCATGTTTGACGAACTTGTAGAGCGTCTGAGACCCAGGTTGACCAAGCCTAACACCAACTTCTGTGCCAACCTGGACCCTGGACTGAAGGTGGCACTGACTCTGCGCCACCTGGCCTCTGGGACCACGTACAGAAACATGCAGTATGCGTGGAGGGTGCCACATAACAGCATCAGCAAAGTGGTCAGAGAAGTGGTGCAGGCCATCATCGAAGAATACCTGGAGGAGCTCCTCAAGTGCCCCACCACTGAAAAAGGCTGGAGGAAACTTGCAGAAGAGTGGTATCAGAGGTGGAACCTTCCCCACACTGTTGGAGCCATAGATGGGAAGCACGTGGCCTGCAAAGCTCCAGCCAACTCAGGGTCCACTTATTTCAATTACAAGGGCTTCTTCAGTATCATCCTCTTTGCCATGGTTGATGCTGACTACAAGTTCATGTACATCGATTCTTCAGGCAACGGATCAGCTTCAGAATGCCACTGACCTCAAGGATAGGCTAGAATGCAACCTCATCATGGGTTTTCCAGATCCAGACCCCCAATGACACACAAGATGTGCCCTACTTCATCATTGATGATGACGCCTTCTCCCTCAGAACCTACCTCATGAAGCCGTACAGTTCAAGATACTTCACCCATGAAGAGAGGATCTTCAACTACAGGCTGTCCAGGGCAAGACGGGTGGTGGAGAACGCTTTTGGCATCCTGGCCAACAGGTTCCAGATACTTCTCACCACCATGCAGCATGAGGCACATACTGTGAGGAGGATCGTGGAACCTTGCTGCATCCTGCACAATCTCATGCGCACCCGCTACCCAGTGTGGCAGAACCGGCTTGTGGACCGTCAACAAGGGAATGGGAACATGGAGCCTGGTGAATGGAGGCAAGGACGAAACCTGATAGACACTGTGGATTTACAAGACCCCAACTTCTTCTCTTCACTTGAAGAGAAGAAGCAGCGCAACCTCCTGACACACTAGTGCAACTCCCCACCTGGAGCAGTGGAGTGGCAAGACAGGATGATAGATGATTAATGGATGCTTCCTTGAGCCTGTCTCATCACACTGATGAGATTGTGCCATGTATGTTGAGTGGTCCTACAATGAATAGAGCATTAATAAAGAGCTTTGTTTATTTTGAAATGTGTTGATCAATGAATAAATTGTTATTGATAATAAAGATCCATAGGCGTGGCAGCTGGAATGGTAGACCATAAAGTCCTACTATGCTTGCACTGGAGGTTTATCTATCCCACTATTCTTATCTATCCCACAAGCATGCAAAGGCTTAACCATTTGTTAAAAGTTTTCACCAACACTTCACTAACCCATCCCACAACTATTCTTACCTATCCCACAAGCATGCAAAGGCTTAACCATTTTTTCAAAGTTTTCACCAACACTTTATCAAGTAAATAAAATGAACCAAGTGTGTTAAGCAAAAATAACCTTTATTAATAACTGTCTTAAGTAAACTGTATGACTTTATTA
>BLBF01000266.1:19288-89795 GCA_015471245.1 Laticauda colubrina
ATAACCTTTATTAATAACTGTCTTAAGTAAACTGTATGACTTTATTAAAAAAGCAAAATGAAGCAAGTAAAGTGTCTTAAGCAAAGATAAATTGAACAGGTAACAATTCAGTCTCTGGCACTATTCTCAGTCACTCTGAGTCATGTCCATGGTCTCAGCTGTTAAGCGGGCAGAGACTGTGGAGGTGGCTGTTGCTTGAGTGCTGGTCTGAGGTGCCATTGGGGTGCTTGGCCCTGAGAGTACAATAGGGGATGGTGTGTTCAGGAAGTTCTCCGAGAGCTGACTTCGTCCCATGAGGTTGAGAGGCCCTTCATCAAGTACCTGAGATGTGAGGCACAAGACTGATGACAGATTGTCTGTTGACAGCTTGGCTGTGGGGTGCAGGAAGGAGGAGTGTAGTGGGGCTGTCTGGTCTGCAGCTGGGTGAGGTGTGGCGTCTGTGGCGTGCGATGAACCTGGGCCTGGACTGGGAAGGTCTGTTTTTGCTGTGGGAAGTCGTGGTTCTCGTAGCTTTGCTAGGTGAGAGGCTGTTTAAAGCCGTGGAAGGGCTGTGACATCACCTGGGGTCGAGGAGCAGACCTGGACTGGGTCGGAACAGCTTCAGCTGGGCCTTGAGGGTTGTGCAGAAGTGCTGTTATCTTCTCCTTCATCACCTGGTACTGGGCCTCGGGCAGGTCCCTGAGGGTGTGGCTCACATAAGTGATGAAGGTGTGGCGGCCTGAGGATCCTCTGTCCAAGTGGACCAGCTGAGAGAGAAGTTCTGTGCTCATCTTCATTGTGTCACTGATCTCCAACAGCACACTGTGGTTCTGGCCCTCCAGTATGCCTCTCTGCCTGCATCCTGTGTTGGTGGGGATGGGGGTGGGTTGGTCTCTGGTGGCTGCTGCTTCTTCCTCCATTTGTGACAGGGGATCCTCCAAGTCCGCCGGCATGGGGAGTGTAGCTGTTGGGGGGGGTCTCTGCTGTGGGGCCCTCCGAAGACACCTGCCTGGACAGGGTAGCTGGCTCCTGGCTTGAAGAGGACTGGCTGTCTGTGGGCTGTCTGAGGGAGAGGGGTGTCAGAGGGGCTGCTCCTCGGTGGCGGATCTCACTCTCCAGGAAACTGCATTTGGCCATGATGTACATCTCCCGGACAGTGAGCTTGACAGCAGCCTGCCCGGATTTCTTGACGTGTAGCTTGCCATACGAGGTGTGCATGTGCTTCCACCATCCCAGGAGTACATCTGCAGTGTAGCCCAGGCTCTCCGCCTTGTCTCTCCAAGCTGCCTGCTTCTTCTTGGTGTCGCGATAGAGTCTGTGGCCCTTTCTCCAGAGGTACTCCTTCTCCCTCAGCCATTCCAGCACCTCATCCTCATGCTTCTTGGAAATGGTGTACTGTTTCCTCTCTCTCTTCTCCTTCCCTTGCCTCTTCCTCCCTCTGGCAGGGCCTTCAGGGGCTTGAGCAGCAGGGCCTTCAGGGGCTTGAGCAACAGGGCCTTCAGCAGCAGGGCTTTGAGGGCCTTGGGGCTGGTCCACCACGGCAGCAGCAGTAGCAGCACCAGCACCAGCACCAGCACCAGCACCAATAGCACCAGCAGCACCAGCAGCTTCAGAGTCAGTGCCAGGGGGTGGGATGCTGGTTCTGTCCTTCTTGCCAGGGTTGGAACGAGTAGGCATGGGCTTCCTCTTCTTGCCTGACTGACGAACCATGGTGTTCCTTGAAGATGTATGTGGCAGCATGTCTTTCCTCTGAATGCTGACTGCATGCGTGCTGCATCCTTTTATATCCGCGGAGCTGACACAATTCATACTCCCCGCATGCGAAATGAATGATTTGCATCCGATATACATCTGCATGGCATTTGCTTTGCTTCCTATAGGCGTCCGTGATGCATCCGCATCATCCGCTACGCATCCGCCCTTTCCACTATGCATCCGCTTAGCAATTCTCCCCTGGAACCCCTTCGGATGTGTCATCCACTTCCATCTGCTGTCATCCGCTAGGCTTCCTATGAACATCCGTTTTACATCTTCGCTATGTACTACCCCCGTCAGTTCTTTTCCCTTCTGTTTATGCAAATTTTTGCCACTTTTTGGAGCGGATGACAACGGATGGAGCCACCCCCAAAATTTTGCTCATCCGCCTTGTCCTTTATGCATATGTTTTGCGTCTGTCAGCCAGTGGGACCTAGCCTTAAAGGTTTCCATGTTCAGTCATATCTGACTCTAGGGCGCAGTGCTAAAGGGCATCGTGCTCATTTCTGTTTCTTGGTTCAGAGAGCCAGCATTGTCCAAATATATTTTCTGTGATCATGTAACCACCATAGCTATATGCCAAAGGCACATGGATCACTGTTACATTCCCACCGAAGTGATACCGATTAATCTACCTACATTTCCCTGCTTTCAGGCTCCTAGTGGGCAAGAGCTGGGCCAGGAAGGAGCTTGTCCCTTCATGTGGTGCTCAGGTCTCAAATCTGGCCTGTCAGCTTTCCTGCTATCCTATATGGATAGTCAATAATTGCTTGTTCTCAGCACTTATCATTGGTTTTGGGCTCCAAGCGCCATGTCATTATTGTACTATATTTTTCTCAGGTTTGACAAGGCTCTATAAGATAAGTTATCATTCTTACATCCTTTTGGAGAGTTGTACAGTTTTATTTTTGAATATACATGTGTACATGTACATGTATTTGTTTACATTTGTACCTTGAACTGCTATTTCAAAGTTTATATTATCTAGATTGCTAATTTTAATTTCTTTGTTGCATATGTTTTGCCTGAGCAACCTCTTAGTATATTTTGATTTAAAGGTGTCTTTTAGCCAAGCTTTTTGTCTGTATATTTTTTCTTAACCTTACTGATATTGTTTGATTTGGTTTTGAATATTGTGAATGTTTTATTGTACTGATTACTGACAACATTAAGTTATGCTATATAAATTATCAAATGCTTGTACTATCAACAACATTATATATTAGTATAGTCTTTTTTTTGCATTTCCTTTCCTATAACTTTATGTGTTACAACTGTCCCAGTTCCCTGACTTACATGCATAAACATGAATGTATATATACCGCTTCACACTGGAAATGAACGCACAACAGAATGAGGCAAGGCGGCTAAGTAGATTGCTCAAGCTTTATTGAATTTGCGAACTAACAGCAAATAAGCCAATTCAGCCATGAGGCAACAGCTGTTGGCCTGTTTGACACCTCCTTATATACTCAGCTATCAAACTACCAGCCAATCAGGTTGTAGCTGGGCACCCCCTGCTGGAAACCGGACCAGAGGAGGAACTTCAGAACATAGCACTCCTTCCCACCTCGACAGCACATGCGTACTCTTTGAGGTAGGCCGGGTGGTGCTGGATCCTAGTTGATCTGCACAGCGATGGCTCGTTGGACATGGTGGGAACCTCTTCAGCTGGAACCTCTTTGACCAGAACCTCCGATTGCTGCAGTTGGATCTCTGCTGGTGATTCCTCGACCCATGGCCTCTCTGGAAAGTGTAGCTGCTGGCATGTTGTTGGTGCAGATGGTCTTGTGTCAGTTCCTGAGAACTCATCATTCTCCCTAGTTAATACAGCTCCTGGCCTCAGGTTCCCTCGCCCCCTGAGTTGATTAATGTGGTGCCTCCAGGTCTGGCCATCCTCTAACTTCACAATGTACGAACATGGTCTGGTTATGCTAGTTATGGAAGCTGGTAGCCACAGGGGATTACCTGTGTAGTTCCTAACGGAACACCTGGTCCCCCACATCTAACTTCCTAGAGTTGCTAAGTGAGTCAAGGGGCTTGTTTGGTGTATAGGCAGGATGTAGCCTATCTAAAACTGTTCTAAGTCTTCAGCCCATTAATAATTCTGCTGGGCTATGATTTGTGCATGGACATTGGGTAGAATCCTGAATTAGCAGATACTGGGCTACTCTAGTTGGCCATGGCCCTGGGCCCATCTTTGCTAGAGCCTCTTTCGCAGAATTTACCCCTCGTTCTGACATACCATTACCAGAGGGATTGAAAGGAGCAATTAATGGACGTCTTATGCCTAAACTAATGAGAAACAGCTCAAAACTTCTTGAAGTAAATTGTGGCCCATTTTTCTGATACAATTAGATCAGGAAGCCCATGAGTGCCTAACACGTTTTGTAAAGCTAAGCTGACAGCTTCAGATGTTGCAGAGGTAATAAAAACTGCCTCAACTCACTTGGAGAAAGAGTCTACTAAGATGAGAAAGGTCTGGCCTTGGAAGGCCCCGGGAAATTAATGTGCAAGCATGATCATAGGCCTCTGGGGGATTCCCACTCTCTTACTAAAGCTTTTGGGGGTAATGGCCAAGTTTCCTGACACTGCTGACACCCTGACACCCATTCAGATATTGTATGGTCCATCCCTGGCCATCACACATAACTTTGGCCTAAAGACTTCATATGAACGATGCCCAAGTGACCCTTGTGGAGTGCCTCCAGTATGTGCTTTTGTAAGGATGAGGGAATTACCACTCTACTCCCCCTTAAGGCTAAGTCCCACTGGCCAACGGACGCAAAACGTATGCATAAAGGACACAGCGACGAGCAAAATTTCAGGGGTGGCTCCATCCATTGTCATCCGCTTCAAAAAGTGGCAAAAATTTGCATAAACAGAACAGAAAAGAACGGACGTGGATAGTATATAGCGGGGATGTTAAACGGATGTTCATAGGAAGCCTAGCGGATGGTAGCGGATGACATCTCCGAAGGGGTTCCAGGGGAAAATTTCGAAGCGGACGCATAGCGGATGAAGCGGATGCATCACGTACGCCTAAAGGAAAGAAAGGGGATGCCGCACAGATGTATATCGGATGCAAATGCATCCTTTCTATTTCCGTGCTACTAACAATGTATGTAACGTTCCATGTACCCTTTCTTTCCTCCCTCTTTCCGTTTTCAGCTGCAGCGGATGTGAGTTGCGAGAATGCCCAGAGGATGCAGAGAGGATACAGCAGATGTTTAACAGATGATAAACATACACAGAACGTTTGTTACTCGTATGTCGTGGATTTACATCGTACACAGAGGAAAGTTCATCCGTTCACAAAGTTTTGTGCAGCTCAAAATTTCTTGCGTGGATGAAATCGCAGTGGACAGATCCTCGACAGATAGAGCATATGAAACACGTATGCAATGAGTACACAACGGATGCATAGCGTTTTCCAACAGATGGCAAGCTTTTTTTAACGTTTTACATCCTCTTTGCATCCGTAAGTGCAGTGGGACAGGGCCTTTAGTAAACAACCCTTGCTGCAAGACAGCTCTTGTTGCCTTATTTTGAAGGGATGACAATCAGAAGGCACAGGCCCTTGTGGCCATACCCTTTTCACCCAGTCCAAAATGTGCCTTAAGAGTCTGTCTTTAGCTGAATGGACAGCAGTGTCTGTGGCAGTTAGTAGGAAGTCCTGGTGATGGTCATTGAAGAGGATGGATTCCTCAGCCTCCTGGTCCTTTGCAGCAGCTGGAATCAGGGAGCTGCTGAGGGCATCAGCATGGCTGAGGTGTTTGCCCGGCCAATATATCAGTGTGTATGAGTATGCTGCCAAAAAAAAAACCCTGTCATTTGAGGAGAGAGTATTTGAGGAGTCTGTTTATCCCCAGCAAATAAGCCTAGTAAGGGCTTATGATCCGCGATAAGTTCAAACTTACGTCCATAAACCTACTCGTGGAAACATTTAATGCCAGTAATCGCAGGAAGGACCTCACAATCTATTTGGCTATAATTGCGTTCTGCTGGCGATAGGGTCCTAAAGAAAAATGCTATAGGGGCCTCAGAGCCATTAGGCAGTCTGTGACTCAAAACTGCCCCTACTCCACATAGGGAAGCATCGCATGCTAACACTAATGGTAAGTATTTGTTGAACTGTATGAGAACAGAGTCTGAAGTAAACAAGTCCTTCACAGCCTTAAAGTAGCTAGCCTCTTTCTTGCCCCAAATCCAAGGAGATTTGTTTTCTAAAAGTCTGTGTAGGGGTTCACCTACTGATGCCTTGTGAGGAATGAAAATGGCGTAGAAATTCAGGAGGTCAAGGAAAACCTGCAGTTCAGTTTTGTTGTTTGGAGTGGGAGCGTTTTTTATGGCCTGGATCTAAGCTGTCGTGGGATGAATTCCAGCAGCATCAATCAGGAACCCCAGGAACTCCACCTTAGGTATGTCCAAATGGCACTTACTCTTTTTTAGTTTCAAACATATTGCCTGGAATCTCTTAAAAACTTCCCTTAGGCTGTCTAAAAGCACCTTTTCATCTCTAGCTGACACAATAATGTCATCAAAGTATGGAACAATTCCAGGGATGCCTTGTAAGAGTCGTTCCATTAGCGACTGGAATATCCCAGGGGCAGCACTAATGCCAAATTGTAGCCTATTGCATTTAAATGCTCCTCTATATGTTACTATGGTTTGGGCTTCTATGTGGCTGAGTCTACTGGCAGCTGTTGATACACTTGAATCATGTCAAGCTTTGCAAAAAATTTTCTGTTACCGAGTGAATGCAACAGATGTTGCACCACAGGCACTGGGTACGTGCTTTGCTATAATGCCAAATTCAGGGTTGCCTTATAGTCAGTGCATACCCTGACCAATCCGTCAGCCTTGAGTGGCATGACAATTGGGGTCTCCCAGGGAGCATGATCTATTGGTTCTAATACCCCTTGTGATATAAGCTTATCGAGTTCAGCATTGATTTTTGGGTGGAGTGCGAAGGGCACTCGCCTGGCTTTCAATCTCCTAGGCATAACTGTAGGGTCTAAATTCAGCGAAATAGGTTTCCCTGTATATTTACCTAGGTCATTGTCAAAAACACTAGCAAATTCCTTTGCCAGTGCGTCTACGGTGTCAGTGCTTTGTCCTTTTGTAGCATGCACTCCACTTATGGCCAGACCTAGGGATTCGAACCAGTCAAGGCCCAGTAAACTTGGCAATGCCTTTTCTGTTGCCAACTATTAGTGGGAGATGGCCTTTGAATTGTTTGAAAACTACTGTCACTGTAGTGAGACCCAAAATAGGAATTGTATCCCTTGATAGTCTCTTAATGTGAGGGAACAGGGTCTTAATCTTTTCTTTGCCATCTTGGGCACCAACCTTTTGATTGTGCTTCAACTAAACAATGACAAAGAATGTCAACCTCCATTTGAGGTTGTCCCTCAATTTTCACTGAAAGAATTTTTTTTTCTTTAGTGATAAGTTTGTTTGCCCTACTCTGGGGTTGATTTGGCAATTATCCCTTTGGATGGTGAAACACTCTTCCCCCAACCAAGATATTTTTCTAGGGGTCCTCTTCTTTTGCCCTTGTTTTGCCTGGACTCTGTCATCAGGCAGGATAGCTCTGCACTTCCTAGCTAAATGGCCTCTCTTTCCACAGCACTGACAATTTGCAGTTTGAAATTTGCAGGGTGCTCATGGATGGTTCCCTCCGCATCCTATGCAGGATTGTGCCTGGGCTGTTTTTGTGTATTGCCAATTATTACCTGAAGCAGTCTTTAGCCGATGGATGTCGTCATCCCCTGGTAGATTGAGGTCTTCCTCTGTAGTCTCTTCTTGGTGGACAGCTAAGGTTTTTCTTCCCGAAGCTGGGTTGCTCGTGCCATGAATCTCTACCATCGACTTGTTGGATAGCTCCGCAGCACAGGCTTCGTCCAATGCCAACTGTAGTGTCAGGTCAGGCTTTGCTGGTAGTCTGCGCTGGATTTGGAGGTCTTTTAACCCACAGACTAACTAATCCAGTAAGGCATCATCCAGCTCTTTAAACTTGCAATGGGGAGCAGCTGTTCAGAGACCCACCATAAATTGATTAACAGTTTCCCCCTCAGCTTGCGCACCCGGTTAAATGCATCCCTTTGGGCAATTCGTGAGGGAGTGGGAGCGTAATGGTTCTTAAGCTTTGCCATTAACACCTCCCAGGTGACAGAATTCAGGGGCTGAGGTGCTAACAGAGCTCTGGCTGTGTCAAACATTTGTTTGCTCACAGAAATTTAGAAACAGCTGCCTGTCAAATCCACCAGATCGTTTGCCTCTAGGAAACAGTCAAAATGCTGAATATATGACTCCAAGTCTCTGTGGATGCATCAAATGGCATGAATGAATTTAATGCTGCCACTCTGAACCGCTTCACAAAACCCTTGATCCTTAGGCAGGTGGCTGGTGGACTTCATCGAGCTCCCTCAGTGTGACTTTGTTCTTTTTGTATGCCCTTCTGGCTTGTTTGGCTCTCTCTGCCACTGTGATCAGCTCTTTTAGTTGCCCCACAGGACTTCCTAATGCCTTGAGAGTGGAAATCCCACCTTCATCACCAGTGCTTTGTACTGGGAACGAACGCACAATAGAATGAAGTGAGGCGGTTAAATTGGTTGCTCAGGCTTTATTGAATTCGCATGCTAACAGCAAATTGAATGTACTATTTGGAAGAATTATACAATAGTGTATCTGCTTAATATTAATTAGCAGTAAATTATCTTTTCATGTTGCTGATTCCACAAGCCATTCTCAGTAAAATGTGAAATTTCTTCTAACAATGATCTTTTCATTATAATTCTGTGGTTACTTTAGAATAGCTGCTATGATTCAAATACTCATAGGAAACTACCAAATATGGAAATTGCATACAGGTGCTTCTCCCCTTATAATAACAATTAGGACCAGAACTTCTGTCACTTAACAATGACGTTGTTAAATGAAGCAAACCCATTTTTATGAGCTTTAACCATGATGGTGAAGTGAATCATATAATTGTTAAGCAAATCCAATTTCTCTCATTGTCTTTGTTTATTAGAAGCATCCTGAGAAGGTCTCACAAATTACAATAATCATATCTCAGCCTGCAACTGCCATAAATGCATGCCAGTTGCCAAGTGCCCAAATGTTTATAAAATACCTATGGGGAATCTCTCATGGTTGGAGGTGAAAGGGCTGGTTCTAAGTCACTTTTTCAGCACAAGCTGATGTTCAAGACATTCAAAATAATGCTTCGGTTAGAGTGGGAATTCAGATATAAATATTCCAACATAATATTTATAGTCGAGCCTCTATCAAATACATCCTACAAAGCTTGTTAGGATATTTTCCCTAACATTCAGTTGGAATCTGCTTAACTGCAATATATAATCATCATTTTGAGTCCTGGCTCAGTTTTTGACCATCTTCTCTCTGGTAGTCCTTCAAGTTCTTAAAAATTGCTATGTTGATCCACTCATCTTTTCCCAAAGTTAAATATATCAATTACTCCCAATTGCTAATACTGTTTCCATATTTCTCTGGATTTGTCCTTTTTTATGAATTTTTGTGATCACTTATACTGGAGATAGTATTAAAGAAGGAATCTGACTTCTGCAGAATATAATGGAATTATTTCCCAATAATTATTAATTGTTCTTCTGTTAGTGCAGCTAAAATTGCATTTGCCTTTTTAGAAAACACATCACAGATATTAGTCATATTTAACCATAATTCTGATCCTTTTCCACTGCTAGTCCATTTGAAATCTTGAACATATTCTTGAGTGAAGAATGCTGCATTGTCACTTATTCAATTTTATTCCATTATTTTTGCCCAACATCTCTATAATTTTGAATCTGAAACTTGATATTTCTCCAATATTTCTCCACTCTTAATCCAAAGTCATAAATGATTAGTGTGGATGTACACTGGAGTCATCATTGAAATTGTGGTATTTCATTTAATATATTATTGCAGTTTGGAGAGGAGCTCTTTGAATGTGATTGCCAAACTCCTCTAGAAAGTTACCTGTACAAATATGAAATTTGCATAGGGATCTTCACAAATCCATGCTGACTTCTATTAATTCCTGCACTGACATGGATGTCCCTATAGTGATCTCTTCCCATTTTGCTGGATTTCTTAGATAAAGAATAGCATTTCATCTAGACCACAATTAAAAATGTTCAATATCCTCTGCAATTTGTATCAACCTCGACAACATTTACTTTTAGAACTGCACATCAGATTTCATAATTATACTTTATTTGGAGCATTTCAAAAACATTTTCTTATATGGCACTGAACATAAAGAAACATAATTTGATAAGTTTTCAATATCACTCAAATTTGTTGATTTCCAGAGATGAGAAAACAACACAGTCTAACTGTCAACTTATTGAATGAAGGCTAGTAGTTAAGAAGCAAAATATGACAAAAAATTGAATAAATTGGAAATGCTTTAATTCAAAATAAAAAAAATATCTGTTAAGTCCTATCCTTTAATTTGTATGGCAGTGTTTTAGCATATAAAATAAAGTGCCATTTCAGCGATTTATCATCTGAACCTATCAGAATAATTGGCTTTGCTTCATTGGTGATAGCTGAGCAGAAAGCATAGCAATACGTTCTGTCAGCAAGATAATCTACAGTAAGTGCACAGATGTTATTTATGGCATCTCACTAATTCTTCTTGTATTATGGGCTGTATTTCTTCCTGTGCACAATCAACTTGCTGTTTTTAAAAGAGTCCTGTTCAATCTATTCAAATCTATAAGAAAGAATGGATATTCAGATGATGTTTTAAATCATATTTTCTTTTGAACTGCATGAGTATTAGCAAAGTTTTGAATATTGTTTGAATAATGGGAAGAAATAACATAATATCAAAAATATTATTTTCTAATTAGAAAGAATTATTAATATACATTAAACTAAAGTCCTGAAATAAACAATTACAATAAACTAATTGCTAAACCCAAGTACCATATCAGATTTATAAAATAAAATTATATCATTCCAACAGTCTTCATAAGAATTTGTAGGGGACTAAAATGGTGTAAGACAAGAATCCTATTTTTTGATGTAAACAAAGTTCAATTCTGAGCTTATATTAATATGTTCTTTATTTTTTAACAGTTTTCCCCTTTTTTAGTTGTTTCATAATATAGTATTTTTATTAGAGTTGTTTGTGCTTCAGACTTTCTGAATAGGTGAACCTAGTGCGACCTCACTCAAATTAAGCTACATATTAAAATAACCCAAATGTATTTATGCTAATTTGAAAGCTTGGGGGAAAAAAGTTTTAAAGATTTCTTGTTGGTATTTTTTAAAAGAAATTTTACAATGATAGAACAGACTACCATTCCACACTTCAGGTAGACAATCTATTTTAACTGTTTTCCTACTTTAAAAAAATATCCTAGAAACAGGATATTTTGCAGCAAACATAATATCTTATTGCTAGATACATTTATTAAAAACATACAGATCTGATAGCTGTGACTTGCAGGCTTCCAATTTGCTATCCTTACTTTAATACAGAGTAATAGTAAAGCCTGTCCAATGGGGCCCATAAATAATGCACCCTTTTTAGTTCACTTGTACTTTTATTACATTCATATATTTGAATATTTGATATTTCAAAGTTGTACTGAAAAAAGTCACACTTTTTTTCAACAAATTGCAGACAATCATTTCAACCTGTGGACATGTAAACAGCATGCCTGAATCCTGTCTTGCACAAACTTTCCAATTTTGATAAACATTAGTGATATGACTGACACAAACCTATGAAATGTCAAGCTTCATGGCAATTTTGAGTGTTCCATTAATTCTCTGTAATCTTTTCATCAATCTTTTCACATGAAACTTCTCAGGTGCTGTTATAGATCATGCACTTTACTTTTAATTTCCCAAATCATCTCTTCCCAATTCACCATCTTTATATTTTTTGGCTCAATAATGCATTCACATTAACAATCATCATCATAATCAACCTCCATTTTGCAATGGATTTTAATTGGAGGAACTTTTTCAGGAATCTAAAATTTGATCACTGCGCATGGCTTAATAAATACCCTCTTAAAATTTCAATTTCACAAACAATAGTTATCTTTTAAAGGGGATAGGTAGCATAGAAATTAAATACACACACACACACACACACACACACACCCATCACACCCATTAAGTCCTGAAGAACACAACCTGATTCCTAAAACATTAATATTATCATATATATTGGTGACTTAGAATAATGGAGCCATTCTTTTCATTTTACCCTCATATGAAGGGATTTTCAGACTATTTAATTTTATATTAAACATATTTTTCACAAATCTATTAAATCGTTTAAGATTGGTGGCTGAGGATTGTTAGAATCATTATCTCTCTTCGGGTAGGACATTAAAATACATATTATTGTACATTTAGATAGCAATTTTGTAAGCTAACTTTGAAAAGATTGTCAAATCCTATTTACTTTTACAATTAAATATTTATTTTTAGAAGAACAAGGTTAGGACATGTTGAACTATGGGATATAATGTCATTAATATCAAGAATATTCAATAATGTTTTAGCGTTAATGCTAAGCAGAACTATTTTGAAGATGCAAATAAACCAGGCAGATGGCTAGCATATAATTTGAGAAAGGAAAGAGATTAAAGAAGGATAAATCAATTGATAAATGAACAAGGACATATATGCTATGGAAATGAAGAGAAGAAAAAAATTATTCAAGACTATTATGGAAAATTGTACCATCAAGAGGAAAAAAAAAACCTCCTCTCCCCTCAATCTTTCTGACTAATTTATGCTCACTGGCTAACAAGATGGATGAAATTTATTTCTTAAATAGATGGAATTCCGATTTTCATAACTCAGCTGTTCTTTGTTTTACTGAAACCTGGCTTAATCCACAAATTCATGGGGACAAAACCATATACATCCCAGGATTTCAGATCAGACAGAATTGAAGAGATATCAGGTAAAACAAAGGGTGCAGGATTATGTGTATATATCAACAACGGCTGGTCTCAGGATATAACTATAATATATAAGTAAGCCATTTTACTCTCCACATGAGTTCTCCTCATTTCTCCTAATAGCTGTGTATGTTCCTCCACAAGCCTGTGTAAACAAGGCATTA
Organism: Laticauda colubrina; assembly: GCA_015471245.1. Taxonomy (NCBI): domain Eukaryota; kingdom Metazoa; phylum Chordata; class Lepidosauria; order Squamata; family Elapidae; genus Laticauda; species Laticauda colubrina. The sequence continues at coordinate 32,157 of BLBF01000266.1, forward strand.
CGAACTGTTAGGGATAACATTGTTTACCCTAACTGGTTTAGGTGAAATAATAACTATGAATCATAGTTGTGTATGTTAAAGTGTCTGCAGCTTTAACTGTGAAATAGTAATTAAGGGAGTGATTATGAAAAGCACTTAAAAGTAGCAAGACTACAGCTTGCTCACTCTGTCTGTCTGGCTTTGATGATCCCTGATTACTGCTTGGAATCAAGACTGCATTGCTCGAACAGGAGAGACAACAAAGGACTGATTTGTAAGTGAACTGACATAGGATATTCTACATGAACTTTGCTAACTGAATATCCCTGAATGGACTGACTACATGATAAATGACTATTGGACTGTTATTTGACTATGCCATAAACTATAAACTATATTCTTGATAGCACAAGCGTATCTGTTATTTTTACTGTATGTTAATAAACATACAAGCTTAGCTCACTCATTTATCTGTGTGCCTATCTGACTAACGCTGCACATTCTGTTTAGCTTGTCTACCTAACCCTGGTTGGGGAACCCAGGCTTAACACGAACTCTTGCTGATCAAATTATGGAGGTTGAAGCCAAACACCCAGGTTCCCTTCCCATCATTTTAGGAGATTTCAATCAAGCAAATTTAAGGAAAGAGCTCCCAAAATATTTCCAGCATGTCAATTGTACCACCAGAGGCAAAAATACTTTAGACCACTGCTACACAACAGTAAAAGATGTTTATAGGTCTTTATCATGAACAGCTGTGGGACACTCTGACCACTGCATGATTCACCTTGTACCTGCCTACAGACAAAGACTTAAAACCATTAAACCAACAATTAAATCAGTGAAGACTTGGTTGGATTAGGCAAAGCTGAAACTCCAGGCCTGCCTTGATTGCACTAATTGGAATGTTTCTGAAGATGCCTCTGCAGACCTAGATGAGCTCACAGATATTGTAACATCATATGTTAGCTTCTGCGAAGACTTTTGTGGACCAACAAGGAACCTGCAAATATATAGTTTACAATAAATCTTGGTTCACAGCTAAACTTAAGCAGCTACATCATTCCAAAGAAGAAGCCTACAGAAAAGATGACAGAATGCTATATAACCAGGCCAGAAACATATTAACAAGAGAGATCAGAGCAGCAAAAAGAAGCTACTCTGGAAAGTTAAAGAATCAATTCTCAACAAATGAACCAGCAAACATGTGAAAAAATTTTAAAAACATCACTGGCTTCAGCAAACCTCCTTCCCAGGCAGAAGGAAATCAACAACTAGCAGATGACCTGAATGTGTTTTATTGCAGGTTTGAAAAGAAACTACAGCCACCTATCTCCACAACCCACATCTCAAACACACCAACAACAGCCAAGCCTCCTACAACTGGCCCCAATCCATTGGGCTCACAACCTCTGGTGATCACAAAAAAAGAAGTGGAAGATCTATTACACAGACAGAAGCCAGAAAAAGCACCAGGGCGAGGCAAGATAACTCCTTCTTGCTTAAAAGTCTGTGCTGACCAATTGGCCCCCATCTTCATCCGAATCTTCAATAGATTGCTAGAGATATGCTATGTTCCTTCCTGCTTCAAATGTTCTACCATCATCCCAGTGCCAAAGAAGCCCTCCATCAAGGAACTGAATGACTGCAGACCAGTTGTTCTAACATCTGTAGTTATGAAAATCTTTGAAAGGCTTGTGCTGTCCAACCTGGAAACCATCACATATCCGCTGTTAGATCCCATGCAGTTTGTATATGAAACAAATAGATTGATAGATGATGCTGTTAATATGGCTCTGCATTACATGCTACAACACCTTGAATCTCCAAATACCTATGCAAGGTCCTCTTTGTAGACTTCAGTTCAGCATTCAATACCATCATTCCAGACACTCTTCCAAGTAAATTAAACCAACTAGCGGTACCTGAACACATTTGTAAGTGGATCATAAGCTTCCTAACAGACAGGAAGCAGCAGGTGAAGCGAGGCAGAATCACATCTGATACCTATACAATCAGCACATGGGCCCCCCAAGACTGTGTGCTATCTCCACTTCTCTTCTCCCTATATACCAATGACTGCATTTCAAATGATCCATCTGTTAAAACACTGAAGTTTGTTGATGACACAACAGTGATTGGTCTCATTCGAGACAACAATGAATCTGCATACAGACAGGAGATTATACAACTTGCCTCGTAGTGTAACCAGAACAATCTGAAACTGAACACACTCAAAAACATAGAAATGGTGGAAGACTTTAGAAGAAACCCTCCCATACTACCACCTCTTACAATACTAGTCAACACAGTATCAACAGTAGAGACCTTCAAATTTCTAGGTTCTACTATATCACATGACCTAAAATGGATACCTAATATTAAAAACATCATCAAAAAAGTACAACAAAGTATGTTCTTTCTGTGCCAACTCAGAACGCTCAAACTGCCCAAGGAGCTGCTAATACAGTTCTACAGAGGAATTATTGAGTCTATCATCTGCACCTCTATAACTGTCTGGTTTGGTTCGGCAACCGAACAGGACAAGCACAGACTTCAGAGAATAATTAGGACTGCAGAAAAAATAATTACTACTCACCTGCCTTCAATTGAGGACCTGTATACTGCACGAATTAAAAAGAGGGCTGTAAAAATATTTACAGACCCCTCACATCCTGGACATAATCTGTTTCAACTCCTTCCCTCAAAATGACACTACAGATCATTGCACACCAGAACAACTAGACACAAGAACAGTTTTTTCCCAAAAGCCATCACTCTGCTAAACAAATAATTCTCTCAACACTGTTCAACTATTTACAAAGTATACACTACTATTACTGTTAATCTTCTCATCACTTCTTATCACCCATCCCCTCCCACTTGTGATTATAGGACTGTAACTTTGTTGCTTGTATCCTTACAATTTATATTGACTGTTTCCTAGTATGATTTGATTGTTGATTGTACCCTATGACTATCATTAAGTGTTGCACATTATGATTCTTGATTCTTAATGAATGTACCTTTTCTTTATGTATACTGAGAATATTTACACCAAGACAAATTCCTTGTGTGTCCAATCACACTTGGCCAATAAAGTATTCTATTCTATTCTATTCTATTCTATTCTATTCTATTCTATGTTCAAGAAGAATATGTTCTATTCTATTCTATTCTATTCTATGTTCAAGAAGAAAGAATTCAACAATACTTACAGAAAACAAATCTGCCCCAGATACCCAAAGATATTGAAATAATGTTAGAAAGTAACATAGCAATGATGGAATTAACAGAAGCTTTAAAAAAGCAAAATATTGGGAAAGCACCAGGTCCGGGCGGTTTGCCAGTGGAATTTTATAAGACATTTCAGGAAACATTGAATCTTCATTTATTAGAAGTCATGAATGAAGTTATGACAAGGAAGAGAAAACCCAAAACATGGTCAGAAGCATATATTACCCTTATACTGAAGGAGGACACAGACCCACAGCAAGTTAAAAATTACAGGCCTATATCCCTATTAAACTCAGATTATAAAATCTTTGCTTCAATTGTGGCAAAAAGACTGAAAAGAAGCTTAAACAATTTTGTTCATTCTGATCAAAATGGATTTCTGCGAAGACACAAATTAAAGATAATATGAGAATAATTTTAGGCACACTGGAATACGATGAGGCACATCCCGAAAAGCAATGGCTTTAATGTTTTTAGATGTACAAAAAGCCTTTGATAATGTGAATTGGCATTTTATGCTGCTACAATTGGACCCAAGCCATAGAAATATATATTGTAAACAAACTGCAAAGGTTATGAAAAATGGAGAGTTAACAGACTTTATAGATATATGAAAAGGAACTAGACAAAGCTGTCCATTGTTGCCTCTGTTGTTTGTGTTAACATTGGAAGTGCTGAATAGGAACATCAGAGAAGAAAAAGAAATAAAAGGAATGAAAATTTAAAAAGAAGAGTATAAATTGCAAGCTTTTGCAGATGACCTGGTATTCATATTAGAGAATCGATTGTCGTCAGCACCTAAATTGATAGAAAAGATAAAAGAGTATGGGAAAGTAGCAGGTTTGAAAATAAATAAAGATAAAACAAAGATTTTAACAAAGAACATATTAGCAAGACGAAAGAAAGAATTGGAGGAAATGTTGGGGATCCAGGTCACAAATAAGGCTAAATATTTAGCTATACACATAACACCAAGATGTAGCACACTTGAGGAGGACAACTATCTTAAACTCAAATAACAGATTGCTAAAGATTTGATAAAATGGGAAAATTTACAATTATCATTGACTGGGAGAATATCTACAATTAAGGTGAATGTATTGCCAATAATTTTTATTTATTTCAGACAATTCCAATTAGACTAGGAAAAGAATTTTTTGAAGATCTAAATAAAATAGTGCTAAAATATATTTGGCAGGGGAAGAAAGTGAGAATAAAACTTAAACTGTTACAAGATGCAAGAATAAGAGGAGGATTCGCTTTGCCCAATTGGGAATTATATTACCATGCGAAGAGTTTGATGTGGGTAAAGGAGTGGATATCACCAAAGAATACTAGACTTTTGAATTTAGAAGGACATGAGGAAGAACAAGTTAAAAGAAGCAATGATTGCGTGGGGAAAATTTTTTGGATATGGGATTGATCTAGATAAATGGCAAAAATTGTAGTCTCAAAATTATAAAATGACAATGTCAACTGCATATAAAGAAAATTTGTACAAGATGTTTTAGAGGTGGCACCCCCGACAAGAATTGCGAGAATGTTCAAGAATAAATTGGATAAGTGTTGGAAATGTCATCAGATACATTTGGCTCATGTTACCATATGTGGTGGACATGCTCGGATGCAAAAAGATACTGGACTATAATCCACATGTGGTTGGAAAAAATGATAAAACAACACATAGACTTTAAATCAGAGATATTCTTATTGGGAATTATACTGGAAATATACAGTAAAGAATTGAAATATTTGATTGTAAATGTTTTAACAGTGACTAGAATTGTATTTGCTAAGAATTGGAAAAATGAAAAAATACCTATGCAGGAGGAAACTATTAAGAAAATCATGGACTGTGCCGAAATGAGTAAATTGACATTTGAAATTAGAGAACAAGAAGACAAACAATTTTATATGATAGGAGATTTCTTTTATCAATGGTTAAATAAAAAGACATGGTAAAGAAATAGATTAGGAAGCTTTACAATAAAAAGTTAATAGATTGATATAGAATACAATATAAAATATATAATCATTGGATGAATGTATAAGATTAAATTATAATGAAATTTAGAATATTTTGTATAGAATGATGGAAAAATAGTTTAGTCAAATGAATGATTAATGATTGATATATAAGCACATGCTAGATTGATAATGTGAGAATTTGTACAACTTGTGAGTAATGGTAAAAAAAAAGGATAGCACAAAATATTGTAACCAACTGACACACTGTATGTATATAATTGAAAGATGATTTTATGTTTTATTTATATGTTTGTTGTAAAAAATAAAAACTTTATAAAAAAATCTTCAAGAATATCATTTAATGGCTATGTAAATACAAAATTATAATATCTTCATTTTATTATCATCATGTTTGCTGGCATCATTCTTAATGGAATATAATGTGGTATGAATTGTGAGTAGAGTTTTATAAATCTATTTGAATGGATTTAATTAAAAATGAAATGTTGAAACATATTTTACTTATACTTTGTCTTGTAATTATTGAACCAAATTACAAATTGACTTCTTCATAAAAATGTTTCTGAAATTAAAAAGGATTTCAGCATTAGTAATGCTGAACAGAATTTGTTCAGTTTTATTTTAGTGGGAACACTGCCCCCAAAAATGTTAGCCATCCGTCTTATCATCTGCTGTATAATTTCACATCTATTGGATATGAGCAATACAGTCATCATCAAGAGTCAATAGGATCTCAAATAAAATTATATGTTGATGATTATACTATTTCACTTTTTCAAGCTGACTGAATGCACTTCATTGAAACGTTGTCAAAAGATACAAAAAATGTATTTTGGGGTGGTTTGCTTCTACACATTACAACAGACCAACTGTACATGACAAGTTGAGCCCTTTGAAATAACAATTTTATTTACTATATTATGTCATGATTCCTCAACCTGTAGTGAGATGTTTGCTGTTAAATTAATGAAAGTTGAAATAAATCCTGCTAAAAAGTAATTGTAATATGCTGATATATTTGTAATGAAATTTGTTTTATCTTCCCAAAAGTTAAATATATATCTGAATAATTCACAATTCATTTGCTGTAATATGGAAATTAATATTTTAGTTTAGTAATTGTGACTGTACAATTTAAAAGACATATTTATATTGTGGTATCGTCATCAAGCATACAGTTGTTCGGCCCAGTAGATGTGTACCTTCAAAGTAGATTGATGTTAGTTTGGGAGTTCATTTTGTTCTAAAATATAAACACTCCTTGTTATGATTCTGCATTCACATAAAAAATACCAGTGAGAGAATAAGCACTGTTGAACCTCCATATGAATATGCATTTCCACAATTTTTTATAAATCATTCACCAGTAATTCATTCAGTCAATGACCGGAATTGCTCAATATTAGTAAATACTTCAAAGTAATCCTGAGAAAAAATAATTATGAGGAATGAATTTCCTTAACATAGAGTCCTCCTTTATTTCTGATACTGTACGTATTGTAGATTATTTGTTTGACTCTTTGAAATTTGTCCAATATTTACATTCCTGAAACTTTTCTCTTAGATTAAAAAAAGAAAAGTTTTTTTTCAGTTTGATAACTAGCCTGCATAATTTAAAGAATGTTCTTCCATTCACGTGGAAGAGAACTATCCATCATTCCAAGCACTTTAAAAACTGCAGGCATCAGCCCCCTTCTAAGCTGAAATGATGACTTTGTAGAGAAATTCATCTTATGTGGTGAAGGACCAAACTTCCCCATCAATCGCTTTACGACTCTATAATGACATTTATAAAGTGTGATACAGCAGTATCTCTCCCTCCCCTGTTAATCAAGTTAAAATATTCCTTGAAAGTATGAATGTATGTCTGACTAGGAATCTTACTACAGTTCTTACTGTTTCCTGTCTGCTATCATTTCAATAACATGACAATGAAATGTTTAATAGGTTCATAAACCAAAAAATATTAGAGCTGAAAATACTTCCCACAATATTCCAACAAATATTTAATTAAGAATTTAACAGTAAGTTCTATGTGATGTAGGAATAATTCAGAATAGTGATCAAATTAAAATTCAAAAGAAATAAACTGTTTGTAGAATGTCAGGATGCTCACATAACAATAGAAATGATGTCTTTTCTTGGCTTAAATGGAAGGAACAAGAAATTTGTTTAATTTAACAGGTCCTAGTAACTGCTACCAATGTGCACATCTCCAGAACCCTGTTGCACTACAATCAGGAAATCCATTTAAGACAACTCACAAAACAATCAAGTCAAGCCATTAAGATGATCCCCACTGCTGTTCTGTGTAACCTTGAAGTTACCAGATAATCACAAAGGCTAGATACAGATTTAAGTTCAAGAAGGAATCACCATCAACCACGTCCTTTATACGGCTGGCATTAATGTAGGCTAAGAATGAATGAGACATCAACTTGGTGGTACACCTGACAGATGATCTACAGTGTGGACATTGGGATATTACTTAACTAGAAAAGTGTGGTTGGATGGTAGTAAAGAGAGGCGGGAAATAAAGAAGACAGGTCTTGAAAAGTCAGTACAATGGGAAGAACAAGATTCATGCCATCAACATATATTCCCTGCCAATCACCAGTTATATAGTGAGCTGGCCCAACGAAGATATGAAGAATGCTGATTTGAAAACCTAGAAGGTCCTTATTATGCATAAAGACCAACACCCATAGATTATGCATCAGCAGAAAGAGGGCAGAAGGAGTTTGATAAGTGTAAAGCCATTATCTTGGATGAGACCCAGGATCCAGGAGTACATCAGTAAGGTGACTTCAAAAAATAAAGAACACTGCTGAAAGAACACCTGAGGATTGTTCAGAGAGGTCTCAGAGACTAATATGTAGGGGGAGGTTGTAAGATGCAGGCAGGAAAAGCATACACTAAATGGCACAATGAAGTAGCAGGCATTGTGTACTGGAATATCAATGTATGAGCTAAATCCTGCCAGGTCCAGCTGCTAAATATCACAGGAAGTTGTGGAGAATAATAGGGCTAAAACCCCATGAGACTTCCAAGATCCAGATGGACAGGCAGTTACGAGCCAATCAACCAGACATCAGAACAAGAAACTGAAAATTCTGCTGTTGATAGAAATAGTGGTGCAAAGTGATAACAACATTACGAAGGAGTATGAGAAGCTGGAAAAGCACCAGGGCCTGAAGGAGAAACTTGACAGATGTGGAAAGTAATGGCCAATGTGGCCCCAGTGGTGGTGGGAGCACTCAGGGCTGTGACTGAAGCTGGAAAGTGTATTCAACAGGTCGAGGAGCAATATCACATCTTTCTGTCCAGAAGAATGCAATGCTAAGGAAAGCTGAGATATTGCACAGAATCCTCAAAATCCCAGGTTTCTGATAGAAGACCCAAAATTGAGGAAGACACGTAGCACTTTCAAGGTTAGAAAGTTTTTTTTTTTTTTTTACATGGGATAAGTATGCATGCCTTATTTGCACTGGTGAAAAATAAATTTTGTGTTTGGCTTCCGGTAGCGCTTCCGTTGATGATAGATTGGAGACCGCAATAATGTGCGGCTTCGATCCATGTTTGTCGGAGGGTCCCAAACATGACTGGATCCACCTCGGGGGAGTGTGGAAAGATGGGGAGCCGCCAGCTGGCTTGAGGGGAGCCGCATTTCCCCTCCCTGGCTTGGCATACTCCCCTTGAAGACAGGAATACGCAGCAGTCTTAATGAAGATGGGATGTCATTTGGGAAATAAATTTGTGCTGAAGTGGAGAAGAAGTAGGCAGCATGGAGACCAGGCAAACTAGCTGACATATGGACACTAAAGTACCCTGAATTAAGATAAAAAGATACCTTAAGAAAGAAAGATAGTAAAAGCGGCAACCAAAGAAAATGGAAAAAAATTGATAGCTGAAATGGCTTTGAACTTTGAAAGGAGCTAAATTCAAGGACAAAGCCAGAAGAAAATAGTTGTTTAAATTGGATAAATATATGATTTTGGCACTAAATAGGCATAATTAAAAGCTGAACTTGAATGTGTCAAAAAAAGAACAGTAATTGATTATTGGAATTATTGGACTTTTGAAATTTAAAAGCCCTAAACAGAGAAAAGTAAGTGGGAAAAAAAGAGAGTGGAACTCAGACATAACAGAGAATGCCAACTAATGGTAAAAAAAAATATTAGTGACTCTTTAAAAATGTCTGGTTCTTTCAAAAGTGGAATTTGATATAAAATAAGAGAAACTTTGTTACAATAAAATAGAAATCCTGGAAAGCGAAAGATGAAAACACAGAATGTTAAAATAAAAGAAAGAAACATGAAGAAATTACTCTGGGACTGTTTGGTGATTTTGGCATAAATTTAAACTTATGGACACTGGACTGTTTGATGAACTTGGAAAAAACTTAAAGGATTTAATAGAAGTTCATATTTGGAAATAAACATCAAAGATGCTGGGTGAATTAAATTACTGGACAATTGGCTTGGATTTAAAGACTAAAGAAAAGGATAAAGAAAATGTAAAAGTAGTGGGGTTTAAAAATGGCAGAATTTTTTTTGGAACTAAAAATGGAATTAAGAAACATGAAAAGAAATGTTACATGAAAGAGGTGAGACAGACTGCCAAGCTCTACAATCATTAGATATGGCGATTTTGGAGTATGAAGAACAACAAGGAGTGCCAGGAGGGGAGGACTTAATTAAAGAAGACACCAGCTTCAACGAACAAAGGGAACAACAAATATTAAAGCAAAAGAGAAAAAGAATGGGAATTAAAACTTGGAGATTTGAGGAGGCATTTGAAAAGGGAAATGTTTTGAAAGCCAAACAAAGAAAATGGAAACAGCAGAAAAGAGCATTACAGAAGGAAATTTTAAAGAGGGAGGGGGATAAAACTGGAGTAAGAAATGGTGGGAAAAAATGAAGGAAAAAAGAAGTAATAAGGACAGGAATAAGGAGGTATGGAAACTGTACAAAAATGAAAAGAAATTGTTTAGTCAAGAGACATAAAGATAATGGATAGATTAAAATTAAGAAAGGGGATTCTGCAAGGTAATGTGTAATATAATGGCATTTGAAGTAAAAAAATATCTAGGAGATAGAAAAGTATAAATTTTAAAAATGAAAAGATTGGAACTGATGTTTCTTTGTTACTAGATTACTAGTTATTGTTAAATTTCATACAGAGATAAATGGAATAAATGTGAAAAAGAGAAATTATGATAAACATGCTAAATATGTTTAATAAATTTAAAAATATAGTTAAAATGAATTATGAGGATTGCTATAAAAAGACTAACATCAGTATTTTATAATTAATTGAATAGATTGATTCATTCAAAATTATAAATGATTTAATGTAATTGAAAGGGAAAATACCATGTGGAATCTGGCCTAAAATATATATGTGTTAAGTAGTTATTAGATTATTACTACTAATTCTCAAGATGATAATTAAAAAGTGAATACATTGTGATAAATTACTATTATGAATTAAAGGGGAGTTAACTAAATAATGTATAAGATAAAGGGGTGGTACACTCAAATTAATCAAAAGGGAAACTTCTTGAATTATTAGAATTAAGATGGAACTTTTAGAATTATGAAATAAGAATATGTGATGAAATTGCAAATGTGACAGATTAAAATATAAAGTATAATGAAGATGAAAATATGATAACTATTTAAAATAAAAAGAAATAAGTTAAAGGAATAGAAAACAAGGTCCTGTTTGTATGGAATTATGAAAAACCTGGAACCATGTTGTTCACTAAAAGAGATGTTTTTGAAATATATATTAAAAAAATACAAAAATAAATAAATAAATTTTGTGTTGAATCTTCAATGCTCAGTCATGCCCTATTAATAATAGTTTGTCTGAAATGGTGTCCTGCTGATATGATCACAACTATTACATTATTAAGCACTTTTTCATATAAAATAAAGTAAAAAGTACTTTGGTGTTTAGGATTTTTAAAATACTTGTCTGTAAATAAATCTGATCCCAGCTGTTTTCATTTATCCAAAGATTTAACCTGCCCTTCAAATTGTGCCACCATCACAAACATGGCATAATAACTTTGAAGTCAGGAATTTTGTGTATATTCTCAACTACAGTCAAACTCAACAGGGAGGGAGGGAGGAAGGAAGGAAGGTAGGAAGGAAGGAAATCTACTGATAATGTTGAGTTTTTAAAATGTATTTATGAGATGTTTTTGGTTTTTGTTTCTATATTTTATCTGTTATTTTTACCTTCTAAGTTTCTTCTATAATTGTGACAAGATATAACTAAAATAAACTTCTTTAGCATTGAATTCTAGGCAATAAGAGCTGCTTAGAGTTAATTCTACATTGTCAAATATCATATACACATATACAGTTATATATAATTGTAAGTATAAAAGTGTGTGATGCTTTCAGATGCCTGGAGAAACTTTAGAAGAATAGAGTGCAATTTCTCCCAGACCAGGTGTAAACTCAAAAAGTAATGAGTACACCAAAATTAATTTTGATTTATTTACTTGATTTATTTACTTTATTTGAAACAAGTATAGCAATCAAATTCTTCTCCAGTTAGGTACTTAATTTCTCTTTTACAATCTGATAATTTAATTTGGTAATAGCTTTTGGAAATCTTTGGGATCTCATGTTGTGGACATCTTATTGAGAGTTCTTAGCTAACAAGAGTTAAGAAACCATTGATTTATAATTAAAATTGTTAGGCCCACGAAGAAACTTTGGGTAGGATTAAAGATTATACAGAATAAATAAAAAACAAAAAGACAAAAATGTCTCTAGAACAAAATACTAAACATGTACATAAAATGTCCCCTGGTTGAATATTGATAAATATATTTAAACATTAATACTTTGTCTCCCTTGTGAAACAGGCACACAATTTATGAGCTCCTACATCCTTATTTACACATTTGCTATGTAACATTAAAAAAATATCACAAATATAAAAATCTATTATTAATCACTTCGACCTACCATCTATTTACTATTTATAAAAAAAACAGTGGTCCCAATACCAAAGCCAAACTTTAAAACCCTCTGTTAACAATCTATTATAATTTACCAAAAGTCCCTAAGCAGCTAATAATCTCTCATAATAAACCCACTGCAACCATTGTCTCTAATCTGTTTAGGATCAAATACTATCGATTGATTCTTGATAGTAAAAACAAGCCTTTTCAATTTATCTTTACTTTTCTCAGTTGCTTCACATTCCCCCCAAAATGTAGGTCTCCGCAGAAGATATCTCCATAGCGCTTGTTTACTATTTTTTTCTGCAAATTGGAATGCAATGTCTCCTGACTGTTTTACACATGATGGATTTATTTCACAGTCTTCATCAACTTTTCTAAGGAAATTTTTTAAAAATAGTTTCCAAGAAGGATTTAATGTTAAAGTCATCTGAGTCACATCTCTCTTTTATATCTCTTTTTGGGGGAATTGTAGAACATATAATGTATAATATTTAAAGTCTTTTATTATTTCTTTGGTTTTAGTAATCTGAAACTCTCTTAAAACCAAGCTTTCACAGCAGAGTGTAGCCACTTCCTTTTCAAGAACAAAGAGTTGATGTTCCACATCAAATTAACCACAGAAGAAACTAAAATAAGCTTAAGATAAGCATGTAAAAAAAAAGAAGTTCCCATTCTTTAAAAAAGAATATATGCAAAAATAAAATGAAGCAATAGAATTATTTTAGAAAAAAATCTAAAATAGAGTAAAATAGAGTTTATAGTAGACTAAAAATTGGTATAAATTAGATGAAATAATTTTCATGTGAAAAACTATTAACAGTAATTTATTTTCAATCCATCCAATTTAACTGTTGTTGCTTGTATCTGGATATTTTCTTTAGGATGATGTCAGACTGGCCACAGCTTGTTCCCTAGGAAAGAATGATCCTTGACTCCATACCTTTAGTCCCTGTGCGCTTGCTGCCTGTTGTGTGTGCATCAGCAGGTGGGGCACCCAACTGGGCTGATCACCCTGAAATTGTGTTTCTCCAAAAACAATCTGTAGTGCTTATTTTGGAGCTCCCCAAAAAATATAAGACCAACTCTTATTTTTGAGGAAACATGGTAGTTACTCCTGTTCAAATCTGGGGAGCACACTGCCAAAGAGCTGGCTTTGGCAGCAGAATCAGTTGTTTTTCAGACAGGAGAAAAAAATGCTTCATCATTCAGCATGCCATTTTCTGGGGGGAGTCCTACATTTCGGGGGGATATCCTAAAGATTATACTTTTAATATGATCCAATCTCTTTCCTGTACACAGTCTGGTTTAAATGTGATTCCTAAGTCATCTTCAAATGCTGCTCTAAATGACATTGGATTTTTTTGTATCAGCAATTCTGGGAACCAGTTTCAGCTGTGTTTCAATAGATGTCACAGAATTTAGCTATATAAACAACTCTGCTTCATTCTAAAATTGTAAAGTAATACAGATTTTTTTTCTTTTTTAAATTTCCCTCTCTGTAGGGATGTGAGCTCATAGAGACACCAGATCAAGACTTAACAGATTTCACCAAGTGCCTTCAGATACTTCAACAGAAGATAGAAAAAAGCAGTTTGCAGGTAATGCTAGCAACTCTGGCTATGCACATTTTGGCATGTGAATCTTCCTGGGTATGTTTATTTTGTAATATAGTGGCAAATAAAAATACACAGGAAGCAGGAACAAAAAAAAATCATTAACTGCAAGAAGATATTTCTTCTTGTTTCTGCTGGTGAAACTTTTGAAGAGTGAACAGAATTGAATGCACATACTAAAACTACTAAAACCTGGGTGAAATAGTGCAATATATGACTCACAGGGGAATGAAACCTGGGAAAGTTGAGGCTGCTTCAGTGCAGGCTTCAGGCTGTTGCTATGCTGCTGCTTGCAATCATGTGGTCTTCATTTTCAGCATTTGGTGACAGTTTCCCAACCTGTCGAATTCCATTGCTCTCTCCCTTACCCAGCAGCAAAAAATTCATTCATTGTGACTCTTAAAGAAGCAACAACTTTAAAGTGTATAAAGAAAGGCCTGGATATTTGTATTGTTCATGTCCCCCTTCTATGGTACACAATATGCATATGTATCTATATGCCAACTTTGTTCAGGAACACAAGACATAACAACGGTCCATTCTTCTATATTTCGTTAAAACAATCCTGTGAAATAGGTTGGGCTGGAAGTTACAAAGTAAGCTACTGTGACTGCAAATGGGGTAGAAACTGGATCTTTCTGATGTCAAGTGAATTCATTAATCCATTTTCAAATGCTTTCATTTTGAAATTGAATGTAGATCAGCCCACCCCCACTTCAGCTGTTGGAGATCAAGTAGATTAGTTCCACTCTAGCTTGTAGGACAGGGGTCTTCAAACTTGACAGCTTTAAGACTTGTGGACTTCAACTCCCAGAATTCCTCCTCCAGACATGTTAGGTCAGGAGTTCTGGGAGTTGATGTCTACAAATCTTAAATTGCCAAGTTTGAAGACCCTTGTCATAGGAAGTCACCTATATCTATTTTCAAATAGTCTCTGGTGGCTTTTAACATCTCAGTGGAAAAATGAAGAAGAGGGGGAAAATTCTAAACTGTTCTGAGGTGAGACTGGCAACATATAATATTATGATAAAATAAATTAAAATAAAATATTGTCAGCATAATTGTGCCATGTGGAAAGAGAGGGGGAACCTCATGATCAAGATGACATTAAACATTGAGATGTGGCAAGAAAGAGTACAGATGAAGAAAGGATGAAATGGTCACAATTTCCAGAATCACAAGGAAAGGTACAAAATAAGGAGACAAGATACCGGAGAAAAGAGAAGGGCAACTCAAGAATATATAGCAAACACTAATTACTGTGAGAGTTCCTCAACACAACAATACTCACCTTCATCGACAAAACCTCAGTAGAGAAAGAGCTAGGCAAAATGCACGACTTGCACAATATAATATTTAGTTAGTTTATTTTATTGTCATTGCACCTCATACAATGAAATCAAACACCATCTTCAGTGCACATCATGACCGTGACCATGAAAATAAACACAAACACACATCCTTCACTCTTCACACATTGAGCTGGAAACCCCCGACACCACACCAGTACTGTACTATACAGCAGAATTCAAAAGAGCTACTGCCCTGGGATAGAAGCTGTTTTTCAGCTTCTTTGTCCTTGTTTTTATTATTCTGTACCATCTGCCAGATGGTAATAGTTCAAAAAAAGGGTTCCCAGGATGAGATGGATCTTTGAGAATGTTTTGAACTTTCTTATGGCAGTGGGAGCTATAAAGCTCTTCCAAAGAGGGGAGAGGGCAACCAATGATCTTCTGGGCAATTACAATAACCCTCTGGAGTGCTTTCCTATCTGCCATTGTGAAATTGGCAAACCATACAGATGTGCAGTATGTTAAAATGCTCTCTGTGGTGCAGCGATAGAAGGTCACCAGCAGTTTCTCATTCAGTTGTTGTTTTCTGAGAAAACTCAGGTAGCATAATCTCTGCTGGGCCCTTTTGATCAGGGCTGCAATGTGGGCACCCCAGGTCAGGTCCTCTTTTAGGGTAACACCCAGAAACTTAAAATTGGCCGCTTGCTCCACTCTATCTCCATTGATAAGCAAGGGCTGTATGTCTAGTCTGTTCCTTCTATAATCCACAATAAGCTCCTTGGTCTTATTGGTGTTGAGGACCAAGTTGTTGTCTCCACACCACGAAAGCAACTGATCCACCTCATTTTGGTGGGCAGACTCATCCCGCACGGAGATAAGTCTTACCACTGTTGTATCATCTGCAAATTTAGCAGTATTATTACTAACATGAGTAGGAATGCAGTCATACACGTAAAGAGTATAGAGTAAGGCAGTGGTCCCCAACCTTTTTTGTACCAGGGACCAGTTTCACGCAGAAACACTTTTTCAAGGACCGCAAAATCAATTCTTCCCCAACAGTAAAGAGCTTCTTAGCTTTAGCAATGTGGTCCACGAAGTTAGGCACGGAAGTTAACGCAGAGTTAGGTGAGGGCGGAAGTGGTTGTCTTTCAAAATATGACACCCAGAAGCAAAAACATCTTTTTATATATATTTTAATCACGATTATTCATTCTTTGCGGCCTGGTACAAAATGATCCACGGACTGTTACCGGTCCGGGGCCCGGTGGTTGGGGATCCCTGGAGTAAGGGACTCAACACGCAGCCCTGTGGTGTACCAGTGTTAAAAATAAGGGCTGAAGAGGTATGATTACCTAATTTGACCCTCTGTGAGCGGCCAAACAGAAAATTCATAATCCAAAGACAGATTGAATTAGAAAGCCCAAGCTCTAGAAGTTTAGACACTAGTCTATGTGGAAGAATTGTGTTAAACACAGAACTAAAATCCATAAAAAGCATCCTCACATAGCCCTCTCGCTGTTCTAGATGAGTCAGAGCAGTGTGAAGAGTAGTGATGGCTATAGTGTCCTCTGTAGATCTATTTTTTCTGTATGCAAACTGGTGTTTATCAAATGTATGCAGAAGACCAGAAATGATGTATTGGCAGATCAATTTCTCAAAGCACTTCATGATGATAGGAGTGAGTGCCACTGGTCTGTAATCGTTAAGATTATTGATAGGGAACTTCTTTGGCAGCGGAACAACGGTGGAAGCCTTCAAACAAGATGGAATAGTGGACTGGGACAAAGACCAATTGAAGATCCTGGTAAAGACTCCAGCCAACTGATCAGCACAGTTTTAAGCACTCGGCCAGAGATACCATCAAGACCGGCAGCCTTTCTAGGGTCCACGGCCCTCAGAATTCTTACCTCCTGCCCCTCCACAATGAGGTGGGGCTACAATTGGCTGGTTGTTGTGTTTTATCTGTCTCTGATGTCTCCACTTCAGAGTGAGCAAAGAAATGATTCAGTTCCTCTGCCAATGAAGCATCCCCCTCAGCAGGGATGACATTGGTCAGTTGATGGTTTGTAATTTGTTGAATACCTCGCCACACCTGCCTCATGTTATTGCTATAAAAATTGTCCTTAATCTTCCTCTTATAATCAGAATACCTTCCGAATACCTTTCTTCAGATTAGCTCTGGCAACACTGTATCTTCCACCATTACTAGACCTAAAGGCCTTGGTCCTGTCATGCAAGAGGCGCTGGACTTCCTTGGTCATCCAGGGTTTCTGATTGGGATAGATCCTAATATGTTTATCCACACTGATAGTATCTGTGCAGTGTTTGATATAGCACAGAACAGTTGCAATGTGCACCTCTAGGTCAGTGTGGTAAAAGATGTCCCAATTGTGTTCTCAAAATAATCCTGAAGTTGTTGGGAAGAATCTTCTGGCCAAGATTTCACTGTCTTTATTATAGGCAGAGCTCGTCTCTTAAGAGGGATGTAAAGCCCATGTCAGACTGAACCAACAGATGCAAAGAGGATGTAAAATGGACAAAAAAGCTTGCCATCCGTTGGTTAACGCGATATATCCGTTCTGTACTCACTGCCTCCGTTTTGCTTCCTCTCTATCCGTCCAGCATCTGTTTATGGACGTTTCATCCGCTCCAAAAGTTTTGGGCTGCCTAAAACTTTTGCGCGGAAAATGTATCCAGTTCGTCCGTTCTGCATCCGCTACGCATCCGTTACGCATCTGTTACGCATCCGCTATATCCGCTAGGCGTCCGCTACGCATCCGCACAACTCCATCCTCTCCAGCGGTAAACAGATGCAGGGAGGAAGCGGAACGGACGCAGAACGGATGCAGCACGGATGCCTAGCGGATGCAGTACAGAAACAAAGTGTTTAAAATGGAAAAAACGTTCGCAGAGGGGACCTATCTCGGATATTAAGGATGTCTAGAGGATGCCTAGAGGATGTCTAGAGGATGTCTAGAGGATGCCTAGAGGATGCCTAGCGGAAAACATATACTGCCTATAAAAAGGGGGAGCAACTCGCCTGCATCGCACTTTCAGAACAGCAGCCCAGCGGTGCAGACCTCTGCAGCCTTCATTTGCCTCTTCCTGTTCCACAGCATCCAGTCATGTCCACCATGGATTGTAACAAAGTCCTTTCGGCAGCCACCATCGTTCTGCAACAATGCGAAGCCATCTGCAGGCTCTATGAACACTACTGCGAGAAGAAAAGGAACCACCAAAAAAGAGTCTAGGTCCGAAGATGGTTCGCCAGTAGAGCGGAGGACGGACTGTACAACAAGCTGATGGTGGAGCTCAGGAGCGAAGACACTTGGGCGTTCCAGAACTTCATGAGGATGCCGCCAGCCATGTTTGATGAAGTTGTGCAGCGCCTGACACCCAGGTTGACCAAGGCAAACACCAGCTTCCGGCCCAGCCTGGAACCTGGGCTCAAGGTGGCACTCACTCTGCGCCACCTGGCCTCAGGGACCTCCTACAGGAGCATGCAGAACAGCTGGAGGGTGCCATCCAACACCATCAGCATTGTGGTCAGAGAAGTGGTACAGGCCATCATCAAAGAATACAAGGAGGAGCTCCTCCAGTACCCCTCCACTGAAGAAGGATGGAAGAAAGTTGCAGAGCAGTGGTATCAGAAGTGGAACTTACCCCACACCGTTGGAGCCATAGATGGCAAGCACGTGGCCTGCAAATCTCCAGCCAAGTCGGGGTCCACTTATTTCAACTTCAGCATCATCCTCTTTGCCATGGTCGATGCTGACTACAAGTTCATGTACATCGATGCTTCAGGCAACGGCTCATCTTTGGATGCCCAGGTATACAACGCCAGTCACCTCAAGGAGGGGCTGGAACGCAACCTCATCGTGGGCTTCCCAGATCCAGAACCCCTGCCCAACGACACACAAGATGTGCCCTACTTCATCGTGGGGGATGACAACTTCTCTCTCACAACCTCATGAAGCCCTACACCTCCAGACTCCTCACCCGTGAAGAGAGGATCTTCAACTACAGGCTGTCCAGGGCAAGGCGGGTGGTGGAGAACGCCTTTGGCATCCTGGCCAACAGGTTCCAGGTACTTCTCACCACCATGCAGCATTGCCCAGAGACCGTGAGGAGGATCATGGAAGCTTGCTGCATCCTGCACAATCTCATGCGCACCCGCTACCCAGTCTTGCAGAACAGGCTCGTGGACCTCCAACAAGCCAATGGGGTCATGGAGCCTGGGGAATGGAGGCAAGGGCAAAACCTGATCGACACTGAGGATGTGCAAGGCCCCAACAGAGCCTCAAATGAAGCAAAGAAGCAGCGCAACCTCCTGAGACAATGGTGCAACTCCCCAGCTGGAGCAGTGGAGTGGCAAGACAGGATGGTAGATGCTTAATGGATGCTTCCTTCAGCCTGTCTCATCACACAGATGAGATTGGGCCATGTATGTTTGGTTAGCCTACAATGAACAAGGCGTTTAATAAAGAGTTGTGTTTATGTTGACATGTGTGGATAATTATTACATTATTATTGATAATAAAGGGCCGTAGGTGTGGCACTTGGGAGGGTGGACCATACAGTCCCACTATGCTTGCTCTGGAGGTTTATCTATCCCACTGCTGTCCTAACCCATCCCAAAGGTATCCCTGTCCATCCCACAGGTATTCCTGCCTTTCCCACAGCTATCTTGACCCATCCCACAAGCATGCAAAGGCTTAAACCATTTCTAAAAGTTTCCACCAAGACTTTATTAAAAAAAAGAAATGAAGCAAGTGTGTGAATCATAAGTAGACTTTACTAACAAGAAACTATAAAACAAAAATGAGTCTCTGGCACTCCTCTTGGTCGCTCAGTCCCAGGGGTGAAGGGTGCAGGTGCTGTGGAGGTGGCTGGTGCTGGAGTGCTTGTCATCAGCTCCTCCAGAAACAGAAGCAGCAGAAGCGCCAGCCCCAGAAGTGCTGCTGAAGCCCTAGCAGAACCAGAGTGAGGGCCAGGGGGCGGGAATGGTAGCCCTGTCCCTCTTGCCAGGGCTGGCAGCAGATGGCTGAGGCTTGCTGTGCTTCAGCATGGTTGTGGGGTTGCTGGCTGGCAGGGAGGCTGGCAAGAACCAAGGCTGGCAGGGAGGCTGGCAGGCAGGCTGGCAGGCAGGCAGGCACCAAGGCTGGCAGGTAGACATGAACCAAGGCTGGCAGGGAGGCTGGCAGGGAGGCTGGCAGGAAGGCTGGCAGGCAGACATGAACCAAGGCTGGCAGAAAGGCTGGCAGGGAGGCTGGCACCAAGGCTGGCAGGCAGGCTGGCAGGCAGGCTGGCAGGCAGACCTGAACCAAGGCAGGCAGGAAGGCTGGCAGGGAGGCTGGCACCAAGGCTGGCAGGAAGGCTGGCAGGCAGACATGAACCAAGGCTGGCAGGAAGGCTGGCAGGCAGTCATGAACCAAGGCTGGCAGGAAGGCAGGCAGCAAGCCTGGCAGGCAGACCGGCTGGCAACAAGGCTGGCAGGGAGGCTGGCAGCAAGGTTGGCAGCAAGGCTGGTAGCAAGGCTGGCAGCAAGGCTGGCAGGCAGACATGCAGGCAGGGCAGGCAAGGCAGTCGATGTGTCCGGCAGCAGGTCTTTCCTCTGAATGGCGTCCTGCTTCCGAGCTGCTTCCATTATATCCACAGTGCTGACGCAATGCATCCTCCCCGCATGCGCAATTAATGCCAGGCATCCATTAGGCTTCCGCTGTGCATCCGCTAGGCTTCCGCTGTGCATCCGCTAGGCTTCCGCTCTGCATCCGCTTCATCCATTCGGCGTCCGCTCTGCTTCCGCTCTTTCCGTTCCGCGTCCGCTTCGCTGAGGCTCCCCGGAAGCCCTGCGGATGTGCCACCCACTCTCATCCGCTCCCATCCGCTTCCATCCGCTGGGCTTCCGTTCCGCATCCGCTTTGCATCCGCCCTGCGTCCTCCCGGCGTCCGTGTTATCCGCTCCGGTTATGCAAATTTTTGCCCCTTTTGAGAGCGGATAACAACGGATGGAACATTTTGCTCGTCCGCTGTGTCCTTTTTGCATCCATTGGCCAGTGTGACATGGGCTTAAGCTGATGCTAAAAGCAGTGACATATGGTCTGATTGTCCCAAATTTGGTAATTGTATAACCTTATAGCCATGTTTGATGTTGATGTATACTTTGTCCAATATATTTGCTTCTTTAGTAGCACATTTAAAATGCTCATAGAATTTAGGGAGCACTTCTTTTAAATCAGCTTGATTAAAGTCCCCTGCTATGATATGCACAGCATCAGGATACTTATTCTGCTGACTATTAACAACGTTATACAAGAATCCCAAAGCTATGGTAGTATTGGCATCAGGTGGGATATAGACTGCAGTAATCAAAACCATGCTGAATTCCCGTGGAAGATATATGGGTCTCCACTCTCTACTCATTGCAGAATACCTTATGCCACCAGACTTGAAATTCTAGGCCTAGAAAACCTAGAACTACGCCGCCTTCTGTCCGATCTAACTGCTGTATATAAAATCACACATTGCAATGTCCTACCTGTCAAGGAATACTTCAGCTTCAACCATAACAACACAAGAGCAAACAATAGATACAAATTCAAGGTTAATCGCACCAAACTTGATTGCAGGAAATAAGACTTCAGCAACAGAGTGGTCAATGTCTGGAATACTCTGTCTGACTCTGTGGTTTCTTCCCCAAACCCCAAAAACTTTAACCTTAGACTTTCTACTATTGACCTCACCCCTTTCCTAAGAGGTCTGTAGGGGGCGTGCAGAAGCGCAGCAATGTGCCTACTGTCCCTGTCCTATTGTTTCTTTTATTTTTCTTATATGTATCCATGTATTCATAACTATGTTTTTACTTATACCTATTATCTTTTAAGCAATTGACAAACCAAATAAAATAAAAAATAAAAATAAATACATTTTTAAGTGTCATATACTCCAGATCCACGGAACAGTGGCTGTCTACAGTCTTTGTATTGGTACACCAGCTTTCATTCACATAAAAGCTTAAACCTCCCCCTTTGATCTTGCTAGAATCTCTACTCCTGTCCTGTCAGTGAGCTATGTAGCCTTCCAGCTCAACAGCTGCATCTGGAATGAGTGAATGAAGAAAGTTTCTGTGATTAGCAAAACACAGCAGTTCTTGATGAATTTAGTCTTTGCAATCTGTAGCCTTAATTCATCTGTTTTGTTAGTCAGGGATCTTGCATTGGTAAGAAATATATTTGGAATTGAAGGCTTGTTTGGAAACTTACTCAGCCTAAAGAAAACCCCAGCATGGCATCCTCTCTTCCTCTTCCTGTTCTTCTTTTTCCGCCTCTTCCTCCTTCCTACAGGGACAGTGATCCATGGCTCCCCCAGGGAGCTGCCTCCTTCGGTATGTTATGAGAATGTATAAAATCATCCGTAATAGCCTTTTCACATTTCAGTCCAATTTATAACAAGGCTTGCTGACTATAGATGCTCCTTGCCCCAAAGGATTCAATCAAGGAAAGGATCCAAAACACACACAGAATCATACATACCGTACACTGAAAGGAGTGGTTAGCCTCAACATCCATGTGCACAGCCATCTTGAAAGGTAGGATTTTCTGTTGATGTTGGTGCCACGGCCAAAGTCTACTCCACTATTATGGATTTCTATTCCCTGGAGAAATTACTGGTTTCTGCTGTATGAAGGAAAATGTCAAGATAAGCAATTTGCAACATCTACCTAATGAGCTCCTCAATTTATGTAGCAGCAATGTACTTATTGCAAACAAATTCAGGAATAATACTATAAACAATAGAGCTGCCTCTTTCAAGTGACAAGGGCAAGCCATGGAGAATGTGCTTATTTATTTGGAGAAACTAATATTCTAACACTGTCAGCTGAATGTTGTTTTAAGTTGAGGGAAAATAAGTGAAAATGCTAGATTCATGGCAGATCAACTATACATGCTGTCATCAAAAGTATCTTTTGTTAAGCAAAAAGCATCTATGTTTGTCTTGCTGCATACCTCTCTTTAATAAAATGTTTTCTTCTTGAATTTTAAAAGCAGACAATAGCAATCTGCTATAGTCATTCTGTTTTTCTGTTTAGGTAAGGAAATATCACTAAAAGGACGATGCAAAGGACCACTTGTTATCTAGTACTGAATATTATTCTGTGGTTCATTTATTCTACTTGTGCATGATCAAACATTGTCACTTAGTTCCTCTCTTCTGGGCTGTGTAGTAAATCAAAATCCTTGTCCTTCCAGACAGTTGAGAAAATGAACAAATATTCACCTGGCAATGAAGCATTCACTCTTAACTCTCTGTTGATAATATCTGTGCTTACTGAATCATTACTTAGTTCCAGATGGGACAGAATATTATTGGTCAGAATACATCTGCTCCTAGAAATTAATTGAGCTTTGAAAACCAATCCAATAATACTTCAAAACTGTACCCAGTTTCAGTAATTCATCAGTAAAGGCAATACCAGGCAATTCCCATTTTCCTTGTGTTTTGTCATCCATGCTGGTGATAATCTTGAATTTTTTGATGAACTCCATTCTTAAAGTAAGCATTCATTAGACCATTTCCCACATAAAGCTATCTGCAAGTTTTCTTTGCAAAGAGCAATGGCTCATTAAACTAATTTCTGAAGCTGTGCAAAAAGATTGCTTAGTTCACTCTGTAGATGCATATGCCAGTTGCTTTTTTTCTACTCATATGCTATTTCTTCCTTGATGCTTAGAAATAATTTTATATATGCAGTACTGCTGGAGAAAAAATAGTAACCCTCTTTTCTTAGGATTTTATTTGCACTCTTCTATAAAAAATAACAGTTAATTTTCTTATTAGGCTAGCATATTTGAACTCCAGGTAGAAAATATATTTACTTAGGTTCTGCTGCTTTGTTCATTGTAACATCTATGAAAGAATGGGTTATTAGCTCAGATTGTGATCTCTCCAAATAATTCTAAAAGCGAACATTAAAGTGAGAATAATGCAAGCCACATGGTCTGCTATGGTGTTTCAATAATATATCTATTACCACATGCTTTTCCTAATAATGGAATACATCATAAAGACTGGTGATGGATGTTGTTCTCCATGCATTTCTGATCTTTGAAACTTAAGAAGGCTAACTGTAATAGTATGAACAAAAGAGGGAAGCATCTCTTTTGGGAATTATAATTGAACTGAATGCATGTTACAATACACAGTGTAACTTTTCTCTTCAATTATATTGTCACATAACTTATATGTAATATCAAATTTGGGTAGCAGTTTTGAGATCAGTATGAACATGCTGCTTTTGCAAAGTTACAAATAATGGAAAGGATATATTGTACTGTTTCTGTATTTTTTAAAATCATGCTTCTTTTCTATCAGGTTGATTTCACTGAAAATGCAGTTACATATAGTGATAGAGTTTTGTTTGCTTTGGTTTGCTTTTTACTTTTTTTACTTTTTCAGAGGGGCTCAATGAAAATCTGTCACTATTCATTTTTGATAATATTGCTCAGTTAGCCTTAAGTTAGAGTTAAGGGATTTATTTTGAGAGTAGGGTGAAGTAAATATTTATTATAAGAGAGAGATATATCTTTTACTTTTATATATGGGCAGAATTATTGAATACATTGCTTATGGCCATGTCCAACACGCTATAAGTCTGTGGCTGCAACATTATCTATGACAGTGGTCTCCAACCAGTGGGCCGCGGCCCACTGGTGGGCAATGAGAAAATTTTGGTGGGCCGCAGAGAAATCTCACTCCCAGAGCATCCCCCCAAAGCAATTAATCTAGGCTGTGCAGAAACACAAGGCTGCGCCATCCACATGGCCCTCAGGAACACTCCCCACCCACTCACTCCTTACCCGGCAAAGTTGTCTGCTAAAATTGCTATTTTTTTCTTTTTCTGACCATCATCTGCTGTTTCTGGAAATTTAGATCTAGAAAGCAGAAAATTGTTGGATTTCTTGCTTTCTAGTTAGTCTTTAGATCTTCAGCTCTGCTTTTAAGCACAGCCAAACCTTCCTTAGGACTGAAGGTTCTGTTATTCAGTGCAGACTCACGACAATCAAATTTGAAAGACTGAGCTAGGCAATGGCATGTAGCTGGATCACTGAATGATTCTGTGAGAAACTCAATCTGCCTTCCTGCTTTGCCTGATTTTGGGTAAAAGTTGCTCTTTTTTTAAATAAAAAATTCAATATTTACATACATGGTGTGTTGTGAGTTAAAACAAATTAGGCCACGCCCACAGAACCAGTTAGTGGTCCCTGGGATTTAAAATTATGAGTTTGGTGGTCCCTGAGGTCCAAAAGGTTGGCGACTCCTGGTCTATAACTTTGGAAATCTTTCTCCTTGAATTTTCTTGAAAAACATTTGGAAAGAAATTAATTTGTGTCTTTTGTATCACATATTGCATCAATTTCCCCTTGATATAATTTAGCAGCACAGCAATGCACATCAAATTAATCTAAAGTCTTAGATATTAGTTCATAAGAATACTAAACAAAACTCTTTATATATAAAATTAAATGTTTTGTGCACAATTTTGCAATCTTGCAGCATATATATTAGAAGAAAGGAAGGGAAAGGGATGAAGTAGTGTTTCCTCACTACTTGTACCGAACAGTTATCTTCCTTACATTTATATCATAATTACAAGATATAGTGTTTAAGATGCCAGGAGCTGTTTCAAATAACTATAATAAAGCAAATATATATTATACATTTGAGTTGTAATATTCTAGGTTTTATATAGCATATTGTCTTTGATAAGAAATTCATACAAATATTTGAGAAAATGTCCAACCTTTTTAACATAGATGTGTTGGATTTTAATACCCAGAATTCCTTAGCCCATATATTTATTTACTAACCTAGGTTAATGCAATGCTTTGGCCTCAAAAATATAATTAAGATATGTTTATTTAAAGGAATAAGTAATGCAGTGAATATTTAACTCTACTTCATAACAGTCACTTCTTTCAGAAGGAATCTGGTACCTGGTTCAAGCAGTAATGAGAGAGACAAGAAAGACTGCCATCTATCCAAAACTGAGTGATACCAGAAACCCTACTATTTCTTGAAGGTAGTAGAAAATTGGTTAGAATAAGGCACGGGTGCTTAAATCTGACCCATGGGCCAGCCTAGAAATATCAAAGGACTGGCCAGCACAGCCCTCCGTGTCCTATTTTTGGCTGCCCTGGCCTCCTGTAGTATTCTGCCAGCCAAAAACAGGATGCGCGGAGGCCCTATGAGGTCCCCTGGTGGCCCATGTTTGGCCTCCTTGGCCTCTAGCAGCACTCTGACAGCCAAAAACAGGATGCAAGGAGGCCCCGTGGCCACTCCCCATAGCCCATTTTTGGCCTCCCCTAGCATCCAGCAGCACTCTGCCAGCCAAAAATGGGATGCATGGAGGCTCTGCAAGACACCCCGTGGCCCATTTTTGGCCTCCCCAGCCTCCAGCAGCACTGCTAGCCAAAAACAGGAAGATGCTGTTGATTTCTGCTAGTGGGTCTGTGCAGCACTTAAGATCCAGGTCTGAAAAGATTCTTTGGAGCATGAAGCCAACAAATAACACCTATCTGCAATTCTTTTAAATTAGCTACATCTTTTCCAGGCAGCTACAAAAGGAAGAATATGACAAAATATTGTCCAGATTCTCTAATTTTTCTTTATGTTATTTGTTTAATTTCTTTACCTTCTCTTTAGTTGGCATTTGCCAACTAGAACTAGGTACCCTCCAAGATCTGGATGCCTGTTGTTCAGAAGAGCCAAAAACTTCTGGCTCTTCACCCAGGTCTTTGATGAGAGAGAGTGAGATCCAGGAGTGGGATTCAAATTTCTTAACAACCAGTTCTGTGGTCATGGCTTCATTTGTGGGTGTGGCTTGGTGGTCATGTGACTGGCTGGGTGTGACTTGGTAGTCATATGACTGCTGGGTGTGATCAACTCAATGTCACTCACATCAAGGGGTGCCTTGCCTGGCCCCTCCCCTCCCAGCCATTCCTTGTC
This sequence comes from Laticauda colubrina, assembly GCA_015471245.1. NCBI lineage: Eukaryota > Metazoa > Chordata > Lepidosauria > Squamata > Elapidae > Laticauda > Laticauda colubrina. The sequence goes on from BLBF01000266.1 coordinate 59,261, forward strand.
ACACCCAGCTTCAACTTATCTATAGTTCTGTAAAAATGTTCACCTTTTTTTGACTTTATTATTTACGTACTATAGATGTACTTTCATGGACCACTGAAAGGAGGAAATGGCTCACATGCTTTGCCTATGAGGATGATAGGCAACAGGCTTTTAAGGAGCTGCCAGAAAGAAGGGGGGGGGGGGCAATGTATTTTCCAAAGAAACAGAAGGCAGAACAAGAAGCAATGGATGGAAACTGAACAAAGAGAGAACCAATCTAAAACTAAGAAGAAGCTTCCTGACCATGAGAACAATTAACCTGCTTGTCTCCAGAAGTTCTGGGTGCTCCAACACTGGACATTTTAAAGAAAAGACTGGACAGCCATTTCTCTGAAATGGTGTAGGATTCCCTCCAAGGTCCCTTCTAATGGAAGACAATTTTACCATGGACCTCTGTATGTGTGAGAGAGAGGGGGGAAGGGAAGGAGAAAAGTATACACTTTGGAAAAGAAGCACAAACAGAAGTGGAAAATTAAATAGTGGGTAGGCCATGCATGGAGTAAAATAAGTATGGGATTGTTACTTAAAGCCCGCCACCAGATGATTTTGCTCCAGTCCAGGGAAAAATCAGAATAAACACACAGGGAAGACTTCACTAGAAAGGGCTTTATTTTGCTCCTGGAGAAAATCAGAATAAAGAACTGGAAAAGCCTTCACAGAAAGAGGCTATTTGGTTCTGCTCTGGAAGAAAATTAGAAGACACAGAGAAATCTTCACTGGAAGAGGCTCTCTGCTTTTGCTCCAGAGAAAACCTCCAATCAAAAATCTGGAAAAGCAGAAAGAGGATAAATGATCACCACTTGCACTTTTCAATGGTTCAGCACAGTGATTCTCTTTCAAATTAGACCTGTGATTTTCTCCTAAGAAATAGGAAGAAAGATGGGGAAGAAGAGACAATTCTTACTCACCCTTCCAGAAAACAAACCGAAGATCCAGCACATTGAGGAAGTGCTGACAAAACCATTCAAAAGAGAAAAGGAGGGGGAGGTAGAGAGGCAGAGAGAGAGAAAGAGACTCCGGCCGCAGTCTTGGTGCAAATGAGAAAGGGATTCCCTTGGAGACCCAGCACTTCAGGTGACATTCACACACACACACACACACACACACACACACACACACACACCTTGTTTCCCTCCAACAAGGCTTTGGGAAAGCGCTTGGTTGCAAGGTGGACTGCTGCATGTTTGTCTTGCAAACTTGGAGAGGTGCAGGAAGGGAACATAAGCCCAGTTACAATGCTAGAAGAAGGAGAGGAGGAAAGTGGGGAAGAAGCAGAGGAAGGAATAAGAGATAGCAGAATAAACAGGATCCAGGATGAGGAAGAGCAAGAGGAGGCACAAGCAAGTTTAGCAGACGGAGCAGGAGAAGGAAGGACCTAGAACTCAGTTGTTAAAAGCCAATTGCAAGCCCAGCTACCAGAGAACCTTTGCACTTTGTACATACCAACCTTACTGTTTGAGGGCAGGAATAAACTGAATTAAGCCCTTGCCAGTGGGAGAGAGCCAGTGAGAGAGAGAGAGCAGGTAGCCCTCGGGTGAGAGAGGCAAACTAAACGCTAGGTCACACTGGCCAACGGATGCAAAACGTATGTGAAAAAGACACAGCGGACGAGCAAATTTTCCATCCGTTGTTGTCCGCTCTCAAAAGTGCCCCAAATTTGCATAAACAGAGTGGACAACAACGGAAGGGAACGGACGTGGGGAGGATGTAGTGGGGATGTAAAACGGATGTTCGTAGGAAGCCTAGCGGATGAAAGCAGATGGAAGTGGATGACATATCCGCAGGGCTTCCGTGGGAGAACAGCGAAGCAGACGCATAGCGGAAGGAATGGATGCGTAGCGGATACGTAGTGGATGACGCGGATGCATCACGGACGCCTATAGGATGCCTAGTGGATGCAAAGCGTTCACTGCGCATGCGGGGAGGATGAATTGCGCAAGGCCCACGGATATAAAAGGATGCAGCTCGCAAGCAGGTCACCATTCAGAGGAAAGACCTGCTGCCAGAGACATCTTGAGAGAACACCGTGAGGAAGAAGAGGAAGCCTGTGCCTACTCCTGCCAGCCCTGGCAAGAAGGACAGAACCACCATCCCACCCCCTGGCGCTGACTCTGAAGCTGCTGGTGCTGGTGCTGCTGCTCCTGGTGCTCCTGGTGTTGTTGCTGCTGGTGCTTCTCCTGCTGCTGCTGCTGCTGCTGGTGCTTCTCCTGCTGCTGCTGCTGCTGGTGCTTCTCCTGCTGCTGCTGCTGCTGGTGCTTCTCCTGCTGCTGCTGCTGTGGTGGACCAGCCCCAAGGCCCTCAAAGCCCTGCTGCTGAAGGCCCTGAAGCCCCTGCCGGAGGGAGGAAGAAGTAAGGCAAGGAGAAGGGGGAGAGGAAACAGTACTCCATTTCCAAGGACCATGAGGAGGAGGTGCTGGAATGGCTGAAGGAGAACGAGTACCTGTGGAGGAAGGGCCATAGGCTCTATCGTGACACCAAGCGGAAGCAGACAGTATGGAGACAGAAGGCGGAGAGCCTGGGCTACACTTCAGATGTCCTTCTGGGGTGGTGGAAGCATATGCACATCTGGTATGGCAAGCTGCACCTGAAGAGATCCGGGCAGGCCGCTGTCAAGCTAACTGACCGGGAGACCTATGTCATGGCCAGGTGCAGCTTCCTGGAGGGTGAGATCCGCCACCGAGGAGACAGCCCACAGAGAACCACTCCTCTTCCAGCCAGGAGACAGCTACAGTGTCCAGGCAGGTGTCTTTGGAGGGCCCCACGACAGAGACACCCCTCCCCCCACAGCTGCACTCCCTGTGCCAGAGGACGTGGAGGATCCCCTGTCTCAGATGGAGCAAGAAGAGGTAGCCACCAGAGACCAACCCACACCCACACCCAGCTCCACCTCCACAGAAACCAGGCAGAGTGGTAGACCGGGGGGACAGAGCCATACTGTCCTCTTGGAGATCAGGGACACAATCAAAGCAAGCACAGATCTCCTCTCCCAGCCGGTCCACTCTGACATACCATCCTCCAACCGCAAGCCCTTCATCACGTACGTGGGCCAGACCCTCGTGGACATGCCCGAAGCCCAATACCAGGCGATGAAGTAGAGGATCACAGCTCTTCTGCACCACCCTCCAGGCCCAGCTGAACCTGCTACTACCGACTCCAGGTATGCTCCTCCACCCCAGCTGATGTCACAGCCCTTCCACGGATTTCAGCAGCCTCTCGCCTACCAAGCCTACCACTACCAGGACTTCCCACAGCAGAGGCAGCCCTTCCCAGTCCAGGCCCAGGTTCCTCGGACGCCACAGATGCCTCAGCTGACCCAGCTGCAGACCAGACAGCCCCACTACACTCCTCATTCCTCCACCCCACAGCCAAGCCCTTCCTCAGACCATCTGTCATCAGTGTTGGGCCTCACATCCCAGGTCCTTGAGGAAGTGCCTGTCAGCCTTCAAGATCTTCTACTATTGCTTTGCATCTTTCGACTGCCATAAGTAACGGGGGGAGGAAGGGTAAGTCTGCGAAGTGAGCTGGAGGTGTTAAATTCTTCTGTTGTGTAAATGGGGGGGGGGGAAGCATACAATAGAGTTAGGTTTCTATTTCTTTTCTCTGCGCAACTGCAACCCGTTATCAAAATATGCCAAGGTCAACGGACAGAGGCCTCATCATCATGAAGATGCCCACATGATCATATTCACAACTTCTAATTGGAAGTGTCATCTGAACTATTGGGGGTGGGAACATTTCCATCATTTTGTATATGTGAATTGCGCGCCTAATTTCTCAGATTCAGAATTCTTTGGTTGCTACCATTTCACTTTCAGTAAAAGATGTCTTTTCTCTAAACTAAAGAGTCTAAGTATTTCTTTCCTGGATTTTGAATGGAGCTCCGCCTGACATTATTCTGAATCTCACACCAGCCCACCCGGAGAGAATACCCAATTCTCTTCTGAGGGGGCCTGGACATCATGTCATCTTCAAATAGTGACCAAGAGGATCCGGGAGCCATCGGAGGGCAAGATTCTGTGCTGGTGCAGGAGGCCCAATCGCTAGCAAAGCTCAGTTTGCAAGAGGATCCAGTGTTCAAGCCCAGATGGTCAGTGGGAGTTGGTTGGAAAGATCCGGAGAAGGACCCCCTCCCCGGGGTCACAACTACCCGCCGGCGTGGAAAAGAGGAGCCTTGGCAAGAGAAGGAAAAGAGGGAACTCTTGCTGGATGAAGCCAGGAGACTCCTTAATGAAGCCTTTGAACAACCTCAAGCTGCACAAAGATATGAAGGGGGAGGGGAAGTAGCCCCAGCCAGAAGAAGCAGAGCAACTCCCTCTCCCATAAATCAACCCGATCCAGCAGCAGCCCCGGGGCCTTCAGCAGGAGGTGTGATTCCTAGAAGGCGTAGAGCTCCTAGGCTGCCTCCGTTAGAAGTAAAATACGGGGGGGGGGGGATCCCAAAACCTTGGGATTTTTCCTAGCTCAAGTTTGGAGCCATATGGAAGAATATGGGGAGGATTTTCCCTCAGAAGCATCCAAAGTGAGGTGTGTTACCTGGGCTCTGGAGGGAATAGCGGCAGAGTGGATGGTGACCTTGCATAATGATAATGCTCCTCAGCTGCTGAATTATAACCTATTCATGGCTGCACTGCGGGCTAGGTTTGAGGACCCATTGGCAGAGCGCAAGGCCCGAATTAGGATGAAAGCCATAAAACAGGGGCGGAGGTCTGTGGCTAACTACACCCAAGAATTTTGACAGTTAGCCGGCCATTTCCGAGGCTGGCCCCAAGAAGCCCTGATAGAACTGTTTAAAGATGGTTTAAATGAAGATGTATACCAGAGGTGCACTGCTAGAAGAGACCCCAATGACTTGCAGATGTGGTACTTGCTGGCAGATGTGGTACTTGCTGGCAGAAGAAGTGGAGATTGATTTAATCCGAAGTAAAAGGCGGGAGGTTATGGGTGGAGCAAGTTTTCCCCCCCATGTCCTCAAGAGGCTCCTAAACCTCAGAAGGGAGGAGTGGCGGCAAGACCCAACCCCTCGGCCTGCTTTCGATGCGGGAAAGGTCACCGGGCTGTGAACTGCAGAGTCAAGTTGGAGCCAAAGGGGGCGCCAAAGGAAGGAAAGAAACCTGAAAAGTCCCCAGCGAAGCCTCGCGAAACAGCACTAAAGTCGAAAAAGACAGCAGAGGTCGCCCCTCCCGCAGGAGAGGAATCAGAAGCCCCAGTGACCCCTGAGGAGGAGGATTCTGACTCGGAAGATGACTTCCTGGTAAGTCCAAGCATGGGCCCTATGACCATTCCGGTGAAGTTGAGGGTACCCAATTCAGGGGTTGAAGGGGAAATGCTAGCCCTGTTAGATTCTAGGTGCACAAGGTGTATAATCAACACGGAAGTAGTGAAGAAAATGGGCCTAAAGCTAAAACCTTTGAAGATGCCCATTTCCTTTTGCCAACTAGATGGATCAGTGGCTGGAGGTTGCCCCGCCCGTTTTGTCACGGAACCTATAGAAATGATCATGGGAGAGCATGATGAGACCCTGCGTTTTATTGTGGTCCCTGGGATGGAGCAACCATTAATACTGGGATTGCCTTGGCTCCAGAAATGGAACCCCCAGGTTAACTGGAGAAAGGGGTTGTTGCGCATACGCACAAAGCAGCGACCGGGAGGAGGGGCCAGATCCCAGCCGAAGCCTGAGGACCTAATTGAAATAGCCTCCACAGGTACTGAGCCCATGAAAGATGAGGAGAAAATTCCCAAAGAGTATTGGGATTTAAAAGAAGTGTTCAGTGAGAAGGCCTCGGATGAGCTTCCGCCTCAGACTGTGCTATTGAGATTTTGCCTGGGGTGAAGCTCCCGAAACCAAAGTTGTACTCAATGACCCCACGGGAATTGGAAGAGCTAAGATTGTTTATAGATAAAAATCTGGAACGTGGTTTCATTCAACCTGCTAGACCCCGGGTAGCGGCCCCAGTGTTGTTCCGGGAAAAGAAAGATGTTCCAAACGCTTGGTGGTGGATTACAGAAATTTGAACGCTATTTCTGTGGAAAATAGCGAAGGGAAAGATTTTCACAAAGTTGGATTTGAGAGAAGCATACTACCGAATTCGAATTAAGGAAGGGGATGAGTGGAAGACCGCTTTTAACTGCCCGATGGGTTGTTTCCTATTCAACGTTCTTCCTTTTGGTTTACAAGGGGCCCCAGCTGTATTCATGCAAATGATCAATCAAGTGTTACATGAACATTTATACAGGGGGGGTTCTGGTTTATCTTGATGATATCCTTATCTACACGGAAACTCTGGATGAACATGTGAAGTTAGTGTGGTCGGTTCTACAAAAACTATGTGCCGCTAAGTTGTATGCTAAATTGTCAAAGTGTGAATTCCACCAAGACAAAATTGACTATTTGGGATATTGCATTTCATCTGAAGGCATAGAGATGGATCCAGAGAAGGTGCGTGCCATTCTGGAATGGGCTCCACCACGCACCAGAAAACAAGCCCCTAAGTTGATCAAAGCATTTCGTTCCAAGTATCCTGATAAGCCTTAGGAGTGTATTGTTTTGTAATTGCTGAATGATTAATAATTGTCTTTATATTTTCTCCTCTCTCTCCTCTAGGACTGATGGTTTTCCTTTTTCTAGGAGGGCCGAATGTCAGCCTTCAAGATCTTCTACTATTGCTTTGCATCTTTCGACTGCCATAGGTCATGGGGGGAGGAAGGGAAAGTCTGGGAAGTGAGCTGGAGGTGTTAAATTCTTCTGTTGTGTAAATGGGGGGGGGGAAGCATACAATAGAGTTAGGTTTCTATTTCTTGCTTAGCTTTCTTTTCTCTGCGCAACTGCAACCCGTTAACAAAATATGCCAAGGTCAATGGACAGAGGCCTCATCATCACCTGAAGATGCCCACATGATCATATTCACAACTTCTAATTGGAAGTGTCATCTGAACTATTGGGGGTGGGAACATTTCCATTATTTTGTATATGTGAATTGCGCGCCTAATTTCTCAGATTCAGAATTCTTTGGTTGCTACCACTTCACTTTCAGTAAAAGATATCTTTTCTCTAAACTAAAGAGTCTAAGTATTTCTTTCCTGGATTTTGAATGGAGCTCCGCCTGACAGTGCCTCTCAACCTTACGGGACTGAGTCAGCTCTCTGAGAGCTTCCTGCACACACCATCTCCTGTTGTACTCTCGGGGCCAGGCACCCCAATGGCGCCTCAGACCAGCACTCCAGCAACAGCCACTTCCACAGTCCCTGGCCCCTTTACATCTGAGACCATGGGCACGCCTCAGAGTGACTGAAAAGAGTGCCAGAGACTGAGTTGTTTCCTGCTCATCTTATCTTTGCTTAAAGACACTTTACTTGGGTCATTTTGCTTTTCAATAAAGTCATACAGTTTGTTATTAATAAAGGTTATCTTTGCTTCACACACTTGGTTCCTTTTTTTTACTTAATAAAATGTTGGGGAAAACTTTGAAAAAAGGGTTAAGCCTTTGCATGCTTGTGGGATTGGAAAGGATAGCTGTGGGATGGGTAATGATAGCTGTGGGATTGGTAAGGATAGCTGTGGGATGGATAGCTGTGGGATGGGTAAGGATAGCTGTGGGATAGATAAACCTCCAGTGCAAGCATAATGGGACTGTATGGTCCATCCTCCCAGCTGCCACACATATGGCCCTTTATTATAATAACAATTTAATCGTTGATCCACACATTTCAACATAAACAAAACTCTTTATTAATGCCCTATTAATTGTAAGGCCACTCAACATACATGGCACAATCACATCAGTGGGATGAGACAGGCTTAAGTAAGCATCCATTAAGCATCTACCATCCTGTCTTGCCACTCCACTGCTCCAGCTGGGGAGTTGCACCAGTGTTTCAGCAGGTTGCGCTGATTCTTCCCTCCACGTGAAGCTCTGTTGGGGCCTTGCACATCCACAGTGTCTATCAGGTTTCGTCCTTGCCTCCATTCACCAAGCTCCATGTCCCCATTGCCTTGTTTGTGGTCCAAAAGCTTGTTCTGCAACACTGGGTAGCGGGTGCGCATGAGATTGTGCAGGATGCAGCAAGCTTCCACGATGATCCTCACGGTCTGTGGGCAATGCTTCATGGTGGTGAGAAGTAACTGGAACCTGTTGGCCAGGATGCCAAAGGTGTTCTCCACCACCCGTCTTGCCCTGGACAGCCTGTAGTTGAAGATCCTCTCTTCACGAGTGAGGTATCTGGAACTGTAGGGCTTCATGAGGTAGGTTCTGAGGGAGAAGGCGTCATCACCCACAATGAAGTAGGGCACATCTTGTGTGTTGTTGGGTAGGGGGGTCTGGATCTGGGAAACCCATGATGAGGTTGCGTTCCAGCCCATCCTTGAGGTCACTGGCGTTGTATACCTGGCTATCTAAAGCTGACCCGTTGCCTAAAGCATCGATGTACATGAACTTGTCGTCAGCATCGACCATGGAAAAGAGGATGATACTGAAGAAGCCCTTGTAGTTGAAATAATTGGACCCTGAGTTGGGTGGAGCTTTGCAGGCCACGTGCTTGCCATCTATGGCTTCAACAGTGTGGGGAAAGTTCCACCTCTGATACCACTGTTCTGCAACTTTCCTCCAGCCTTCTTCAGTGGTGGGACAATGGAGGATTTCCTCCATGTATTCTTCGATGATGGCCTGCACCACTTCTCTGACTACTTTGCTGATGGTTTTGTGTGGCACCCTCCAGGCATACTGCATGTTTCTGTACGTGGTCCCAGAGGCCAGGTGGCGCAGAGTCAGTGCCACCTTCAGTCCAGGGTCCAGGCTGGATGGAAGTTGATGTTTGCCTTGGTCAACCTGGGTCTCAGACGCTCCACAAGTTCATCAAACATGGCTGGTGGCATCCTCATGAAGTTCTTGAATGCACGAGGGTCTTCATTCCTCAGCTCCACCATCAGCTTGTCATACAGTCCAAACTCCGCTCTTCTCCCTATCCATTGTCAGACCCAGACATTTCTTGGACGTCTCCTTCTTCTCTTTGTGTAGAAAAGGTGAAACAGTCTGAAGAAGGCTTGGTTCTGGTGTTGAATGATGGCGGCTACCAAAAGGAGTGTGCGATGATCCATGGTGGAGATCAGTGGCTGATGTGGAAGAGCAAGAGCAAGAGCAAGAGCAAGAGCAAGGCTGAAGAGATCTGCACACCAGGGCTGCTGGACTGAAAGTGAGATCCAGGTGATTTCCTCCCCCTTTTTATAGGAAATATCTGTTTTCTGCTAGGTGTCCTTCCACATACTCTAAGCATCCTCCAGACATCCTAAATATCCAAGATACGTCCCATATATGATAGTTTTGTCCATTTTAATGCTTTATATACAAGATTCATCCGCTTTCATCCTTTCTATGTCCGTGCTACTAACACTGTGTGGACGTTTCGCGTACTTTTCGCTTCCTCCCTCTTTCCGCTTTCCGCTGGAGCAGATGTGAGTTGCACAGATGTCCAGAGGATGCCGAGAGGATACATCAGACGTGTAACGGATGACAATGGACGTAGAACGTTTGTTGCCTGTATGTGTCGCAGATTTAGATCGTACACGGCAGAAAATTCATCCGCTCAAAAAGTTTTGTGCAGCTCAAAACGTTTTGAGCGGATGAAATAGCAGTAGACAGATGTTTGACGGATAGTGCGTATGAAACATATATGCAGTGAGTACACAATGGATGCATCGCTTTTTCCAACGGATGGCAAGCTTTTTTCTCCGTTTTATATCCTCCTTGCATCCGTTGGTTCAGTGTGACAGGGGCTTAATCCCCTAATTGGACAGCCTATTCTCTACCCTAATCACCAGCTGGGTGGGTGTAGCCAGGGGTATGTGACAGGCAACACTCCTCATGCACCCCCCAAAAATAAAAAAGAGGCCATTTTTAGCATAGCAAGCCTCCTTGGAGCCTCAGGAGACCCAAAAAGGTGCGCAGGGTGGTGGTGCAACCCCGATGCACCCTCCCCCCATGCACCGTTTTGGGTCTCCTGAGGCTCCATAGAAGTTTGCTGTGCTAAAAATGATCCCTTTTTTGTTTTGGGGGGGTGCAGGAGGAATGCTGCCTGTCACACACCCCTCGCCATGCCCACCCAGCCAGTGATTACGGCAGAGAATGGGCTGCTCAATTAGGTGATTAATTTGCATCTCCTTGGAGCTTTAGAAGACCCAAAATGGTGCAGAGGGGATCAGGAGGGCAGTGCCCCCCCCATGCCTCCCCGCCCCATTTTTTGGCTTTGCAAGCCTCCCTGCACTTACCTGGGAGCCAGAACCAGGCACATGACAACTTCTGGGAGGGGCAGGATGGGGCGGGAGAGCAGCTAGTCTTTGGAGTTACCAGTTCATCGAACTGGATGTACAGTTAACATCTGGTTCACCTGAACTGGTAGAATGCCACCTCTGGTGAGCTCCCTCATATTACTTAATTTGTCATCTTTTATCTTAATATTTTACCTGTGATTTATTTAATTGTATTTTTTTTTTATTGTTGTGAGCCATCCAGGATCATTGAGAATTGGTTGGTATATCAATTTTAAAAATTACTCATATTAAACCCTCCTCTAGGGCTCTGTCTGAGGTAGTAACAAAGATTGATAGACTATTAGTCAGTCAGGACATTTTTAGAGACATCTAGTGAAATTTATTTATGCTCTGCTCCTATGCAAAAGAGTCAAACCCCATAGCAGCTGAGAACTCTACATGTCTTTAATCTCTTGAGACTATTTGTGCCAAAAAGTAAATCTTCCTTTGTCTGGAATATCTATTTTGAATGCAAAGGGAAAAAATGCATCTTGAGCCTGTGTCAAACACCCGCCATGGCCATGCCCACTGGCCATGCCATGCTCCCAGCTCTCAGAGATCAAACACAACCCTGATGCGACCCTCAATGAAATCAAGTTTGATATTCCTGGAAGAAGGGAAGATATTGGAGGAATATAATGTTTTAAATGTAGTCAGTTAGACATGTAGTCAGGCAAGAAAACATGGATATATAATCCCCAAAAGATGTGATTGGTTAGGAGATGAGGAAAGGAGATGAAAGAAAGGGGGGGGGGGTTAAAACACTAGAAAAGAGGGGGAAAGTACAGTAATTCAGTGAGTTGCTCATAAGGGATTAATCATGCTACCAGTTCCAGTGCTTTGTCCTATTCACAAACCTACCTTTCAGGTGACTTTATATGAAAAGAGAGTGCAATTGTTGCTGCCATTGCTACTTTCTTGTGAGTAATTACTTTTGCTCCTTCTTTTTACAGCTATGTAGCTTTTTGATTTCCTCTGTGCATTAGAACTTTCTCCCTATTCCCCAGTGTCCTGGAAGAAAAATGGTGCTCTAAGATTCCAGAAGTTTTTATGTATGAAATACCTTATTTATGGTTCTGTCAGTCTCTGTTTTGAATAGCACATTTCATGCCTTTCTTTCTCCTTATTTGTTCTATAATCATGTATTTTAATAAAAAATAAATATTTATTTCTGAATGTACTTTCACTACTTCCTACAGTATCTATTTTCTGTTTGAGTCAGAGTGTGGCAATATAGAAGGGGAAAGTTCACTTTTAAGTAGTGTTGCTTTTCTTCCTTAATTCTGCTGAACTTGAGAGTGTTCTTCTCAGTCTTTAGGAAGGGTCTGTGAGCTTAAATGATGATGATACTTTTATGAGTTGTTGCTTTAGCCTAAATTTAGAATGGTGAAAAAGATACCTGATGACCATTCAACATTTTAAAAAAATATTCTAAGTATTGTTAAATGTTTATGTAAATTTGTCAATAGAAAATAAAATCCCAAAAGATCAAAAGCATAGAAAATAAAACATGCAGCAATTTTATAATTAACAAACTTTAAAAGGATACAAGTCAGTAAGAGGTATCTGCTATTGCACATGATATTGTAAACATAACGTAATTCAGGATTAAATTAAGAATATGGACAGTACAATCAACATATGTAACTCCTGCTTGTTGTGCTATAAATCTTAAATACTAGAAAACAACCCCAGTGTTCCATAATTTTCCGACTATTTTATTCTCCTATTAGATTATTCATGGAATCCAAAGCTTTGACTTACAATTTTGACATATCCAGGCTATTACTATCAGTGTGTTTTAATATGCTATAGGCCAAACAAGTTGTTAATTGACCTTCTGTGGCCAAATAGCCTCTTTTATCTTTATCTTCTAGCATTCATTCATTTGCTGTCAATAGAGATTTAATTCAGCCACCTGAATTTCATACCAATATCTTTCCTGGCAACCATACTTACAGAGAAAAACCCAGACCTTTCTTTTTGTATGTTACAATTCTATTCACCGAGTTAATCAATTCATGTTGTATGTCAGGAGTCAGTTACCTTGCTGTTCCATCCTTAATCTTGTCCAGCACAAAATTATATTTTCCCAAAAGACTGATAAAACAGAAACTGTCCATAGATTCACCTGAACTTTATTATAAATTTACTTTCCTGTGAATTTTAAAGGACAGTTTAGAGAAAGTGTCATGAATAGTGTAACTTTATCAAATATCTGTTTCTCTATGAGCAACTGCTTCTGGATTCTATACCTGTGCAACAGTATTATCTTCTGTGAGTAGCTCTTCTCAAAAATCATGTCACGCTGATCATGGGCATTTGAAGCTTTAAATTTTAAGTTAACCAGGCCACACAAGCAAGCGAAGGCCTGCACACATATAGGATGCATACAACATGTAAAACCACACACCCCAGTCCATGGAAAACATATTCACAGAGGCCTGAGGAAGTTGCCTGAGAGTGTAAACTTTGTGGAGGACCCTGCATGAAGCTGCTGATCCCCACAGAGACTCTTCAAGTGAAAGCTGTGGTAGAGGACATTCAGATCTTTATGAAATATTCTATTTGGCACCAGATATCCTATGTGTTCAAAGTATTGCAGCGTAAATTCAGTGCCAAAAAAGTAAAGATGGCTGAGGCTTCATTTAACTTCTTTATCAATACATTGCCATGGATAATGAAATAAGACAGCATTACCATACCATGAGTATTTAATACATTGGAAAGGATACTGTATTTCAGAAACAACGTGGGTAAAACGTTGGAAAGTAAATGCTGACAGATTAATTAAAAAAATTCATGAGAAGAATCCTCAAAAGCCTAAGGAGGTGGCAATGGAAGCCCCGGTCCCACTGCACTTACGGATGCAAAGAGGATGTAAAGCATTAAAAAAAGCTTGCCATCCATTGGAAAAAGCTATGCATCTGTTGTGTACTCACTGCATAGGTGTTTCATACGCTCTATCCCTCGAGCATCCGTCCACTGAGATTTCATCCGCGCAAGAAGTTTTGAACTGCACAAAACTTTGTGAGTGGATGAACTTTCCGCCACGTACGAAGTACATCCACGGCATATACGGGCAGCAAACATTCTATGTCCGTTATCATCTGTTAAACATCCGCTGTATCCTCTCTGCATCCTCTGGCCATCCCCTCAACTCACATCCGCTGCAGCTGAAAACGGAAAGAGGGAGGAAACGAAAGGTACATGGACCGTCTACACAGCGTTAGTAGCACGGAAATAGAAAGGATGTAAGTGTATGCATCTCATATATAAAGTATTCAAAACAGATAAAACATTTGTATCTGGGATGTATCTCATATATTTAGGATGTCTGGAGTATGTCTAGAGTATGTGGAAGGACACCTAGCGGACAACCGATATTTCCTATAAAAAGGGGGAGAAAATCATCTGGATCTCAGTATGAGTCCAGCAGCCATGGTGTACAGATTTCTTTACCCTTGGTCTTCCACATCATCAATTGTTCTCCACCATGAATGATGACACAGTCCAAATGATAGCTGCGCTCATTCATCACCAGAACAAAACCTGTTCAGACTGTTTCACCCTTTATACAGAAGGAGAAGAAGGAGATGTCCAAGAGCTGTGTGGGTCTGAGGATGGATCATGAGAAGAATGGAGTTTGGACTGTATGACCAGTTGATGGTGGAGCTGAGGAATGAAGACCCTCGTGCATTCCAGAACTTCATGAGGATGCCACCAGCCATGTTTGATGAACTTGTAGAGCGTCTGAGACCCAGGTTGACCAAGCCTAGCACCAACTTTGATCCCAACCTGGACCCTGGATTGAAGGTGGCACTGACTCTGCGGCATTTGGCCTCTGGAACTACATACAGAAACATGCAGTATGCGTGGAGGGTGCCACACAACAGCATCAGCAAAGTGGTCAGAGAAGTGGTGCAGGCCATCATCGAAGAATATGTGGAGGAGCTCCTCAAGTGCCCCACCACTGAAGAAGGCTGGAGAAAACTTGCAAAAGAATGGTATCAGAGGTGGAACTTTCCCCACACTGTTGGAGCCATAGATGGGAAGCATGTGGCCTGCAACGCTCCAGCCAACTCAGGGTCCACTTATTACAACTACAAAGGCTTCTTCAGTATCATCCTCTTTGCCATGGTTGATGCTGACTACAAGTTCATCTACATCGATGCTTCAGGCAACGGGTCAGCTTCAGATGGCCAGGTATACAACGCCAGTGACCTCAAGGATAGGCTGGAATGCAACCTCATCATGAGTTTTCCAGATCCAGACCCCCTACCCAATGACACACAAGATGTGCCCTACTTCATCATTGGTGATGAAGCCTTCTCCCTCAGTACCTACCTCATGAAGCAGTACACTTCAAGATACCTCACCTGTGAAGAGAGGATCTTCAACTACAGGCTGTCCAGGGTAAGACGGGTGGTGGAGAACGCCTTTGGCATCCTGGCCAACAGGTTCCAGATACTTCTCACCACCATACAGCATGAGCCACAGACTGTGAGGAGCATTGTGGAAGCTTGCTGCATCCTGCACAATCTCATGCACACCCACTACCCAGTGTTGCAGAACAGACTTATGGACCGTCAACAAGGGAATGGGGACATAAAGCCTGGTGAATGGAGGCAAGGACGTAACCTGATAGACACTGTGGATGTACAAGGCCCCAAGAGAGCTTCACGTGAAGGGAAGAAGCAGCGCAACCTACTGAGACACTGGTGCAACTCCCCAGCTGGAGCAGTGGAGTGGCAAGACAGGATGATAGATGATTAATAAATGCTTCCTTGAGACTGTCGCATAATACTGATGAGATTGTGCCATGTATGTTGAGTGGTCCTACAAAGAATGGGGCATTAATAAAGAGCTTTGTTTATTTTAAAATGTGTTGATCAATGAATAAATTGTTATTAATAAAAAAGGTCTATATGTGTGGCAGCTGGGATGGTGGACCATACAGTCCCACTATGCTTGCACTGGAGGTTTATCTATCCCACAACTATCCTTATCTATCCTACAAGCATGCAAAGGCTTAACCACTTTTTCAAAGTTTCACCAACACTTTATTAAGTAAAAAAATGAACCAAGTGTCTTAAGCAAAGATAACTTTTATTAACTTTCTTAGGTAAACTTTATTACTTTATTAAAAAAGCAAAATGAACCAAGCAAAGTGTCTTAAGCAAAGATAAACTGAACAAGTACACTCAGTCTCTGACACTATTCTCAGTCACTCTGAGTCATGTCCATGGTCTCAGCTGTTAAGCAGGCAGGGACTGTGGAGGTGGCTGTGGCTTCAGTGCTGGTCTGAGGCACCATTGGGGTGCTTGGAGCCGAGGGTACAACAAGTGGCGGTGTGTTCAGGAAGCTGTCTGAGAGCTGACTCAGTCCCGTGAGGTTGAGAGGCCCCTCATCAAGGACTTGAGATATCAGGCCCAATACTGATGACAGATTGTCCGTTGACGGGCTTGGCTGTGGGGTGGAGGAAGGAGGAGTGTAGTGGGGCTGTCTGGTCTGCAGCTGGGTGAGGACTGGAGTCTGTGGCGTGCGATGAACCTGGGACTGGACTGGAAAGGTCTGTTTTTGCTGTGGGAAGTCCTGGTAGTCGTAGCCTTGGTAGGTGAGAGGCTGTTGAAAGCCCTGGAAGGGCTGTGACATCGCCTGGGGTGGAGGAGCAGACCTGGACTGGATAGGAGCAGCTTCAGCTGGGCCTTGAGGGTTGTGCAGAAGTGCTGTGATCTTCTCCTTCATCACCTGGTACTGGGCCTCTGGCAGGTCCCTGAGGGTCTGGCTTATGTAGGTGATGAAGGTGTTCCAGCCCGAGGATGCTCTGTCCAAGTGGACCAGCTGAGAGAGAAGTTCTGTGCTGGTCTTCATTGTGTCCCTGATCTCCAACAGCGCACTGTTGTTCTGGCCCTCCAGTCTGCCTCTCTGCCTGCATCCACTGGAGCTGGGGGGGGGATGGGGGGGGTTGGCCTGTGGTGGCTGCTGCTTCTTCCTCCATTTGTGACAGCAGGGCGTCATCCCCCATGGGATCCTCCAATTCTGCCGGCATGGGGAGTGCAGCTGTTGAGTGGGTTCTCTGCCGTGGGGCCCTTTGAAGACACCTGCCTGGACAGGGTAGCTGGCTCCTGGCTGGAAGAGGACTGGCTGTCTGTGGGCTGTCTGAGGGAGAGGGGTGTCAAAGGGGCTGCTCCTCGGTAGCGTATCTCACCCTTCAGGAAACTGCACTTGGCCATGACATACATCTCCCGGTCAGTGAGCTTGACAGCGGCCTGTCTGGATTTCTTGATGTGTAGCTTGCCATACGAGGTGTGCATGTGCTTCCACCATCCCAGGAGTACTTCTGCAGTGTACCCCGGGCTCTCTGCCTTGTCTCTCCAAGCTGCCTGCTTCTTCTTGGTGTTGCGATAGAGTCTGTGTCCCTTTCTCCAGAGATACTCGTTCTCCCTCAGCCATTCCAGCACCTCATCCTCATGCTCCTCAGAAACGGTGTACTTTTTCCTCTCTCCCTTCTCCTTCCCTTGCCTCTTCCTCCCTCTGGCAGGGGCTTTAGCAGGGCCTTCAGGGACTTGAGCAGCAGAGCCTTCAGGGGCTTGAGCAGCAGGGCCTTCAGGGGCTTGAGCAGCAGGACCTTCAGGGGCTTGAGAAGGAGGGCCTTCAGCAGCAGGGCTTTGAGGGCCTTGGGACTGGTCCACCACAGCAGCAGCAGCAGTAGCAGTAGCAGGTTCAGAGTCAGAGTCAGTGCCAGGGGGTGGGATGCTGGTTCTGTCCTTCTTGCCAGGGCTGGAACGAGTAGGCACAGGCTTCCTCTTCTTGCCTGACTGACGAACCATGGTGTTCCTGCTAGATGTATGTGGCAGCACATCTTTCCCCTCTATGCTGACTGCATGCGTGCTGCATCCTTTTATATCTGTGGAGCTGACGCAATTCATACTCCCTGCATGTGCAGTAAACGCTTTGCATCTGAGATACATCCGCGTGGCACCCGCTTTGTTTCCTATAGGCATCCGTGATGCATCCGCTTCATCTACCATGCATCCGCCCCTTCCGCTATGCGCCCGCTTCGCAATTCTCCCCCGGAACCCCTTTGGAAGTGTGATCTGCGTCCATCCGCTGTCATCCGCTAGGCTTCCTATGAACATCCGTTTGACATCCCCGCTACATACTACCCACATCTATTCTTTTCTATTTTTTCCGTTCTGTTTATGCAAATTTTCGCCACTTTTTGGAGCCGATGACAACGGATGGAGCCAGCCCCAAAATTTTGCTCGTCCGCTGTGTCCTTTATGCATACGTTTTGCGTCCATCGGCCAATGGGACCTAGCCTTTAGATTTTATTTAATCTATTGTGGTTATCTCTTTGCATGAAGTTCTTTTCACTTAAAAGGGGCAGCCTGTCAGCCAGAGGTGGTATTCAGCAGGTTCTGACCAGTTATGGAGAACTGGTAGCAGAATTTTTGAGTAGTTCAGAGAATCAGCAAATATTACTTCTGACTGGAGATTTCACAGTATCCTTTCCCTGCCACGCCCACCAAGCCACATCCACAGAACCAGTAGTAAAAAAATTGGAATCCCACCACTGCTTTCAAACCTGAAGATGACATATGTGGAGCCATATTTTATTCTAGCTTTTGTCCATTTCTTTCCCTAGCTTCTTTGGACTTTCTGCAAAGGAATTCAATGCTATTTCAGGTTCACCACTCTTTAGCTGGTGAGAGGGGGGTTGTAGAGATAAAGGGGAAATGTTATATCTAGGTGGCATTCTTTCCCATGAGAACAGAGAAGGTGCCTGCAGCTGGAGGAAGATAGAGTTTGGAGTCATCGGACTGATGGACTAAGAATTGATTAGAGATTGTGATTCTGGGAAGTTTCAAACTTTTGCTTTTTCCTAGGTGTAATTCCAGAATCTAGCCAGAGTTGAAATTACACCAAGTCATTGCCAATTTGATATATACCTAATCAACAGAAAGAAAAATAGATGCCTTGGACTTTTGTTCAGGGAAGCAGTTACTTGGAAGGCTGACACCCAAAGGTTGGAGGCTGCTATCATACAGTGCAACTACCTGATTAATTTCTACAAATAACTACTAAATGGCTATGTCAGATAGAACACAAAAATAATTTTAAGATAGAAATAATTATCTTTAATCCATGAATTAGTGAAATAAAGCAGTCATACTATAATTTTACAATCCTGTTCAATATTGTTATACACTAGTTTTCTGGACGAGTTGCAATAGGAAAACAGAATGATTTATGATAATTCTATTTTAGAGTCAAGTAAAGAGGGCTTAAAAATAGTGTAGACAAGACCAAGACTAATGCAAGTTGCCAATGTTCAAGACAACAGTCCAATAACATTAAAAGAACAGACCTTAAATTTGTGGAACAATGTAATTCCCTTGGTAGCATCAGATGGGGGAAATAGAAGCAGAAGTAAAATGCTGAATATATAAAACAACTGCTGTCTTCCAACAAATGTGTTCAACATGGACCACATCCACACAGCAACCAAGATCAGATTATTTAATGCCATTGTCATATCGACTACCATATACTCCAGTGAAACCTGGAAATCTATAAGAATTACTGATAACATCAACTGCACTTTGTGCTCAACTGCACTCATGTGTGCTCCACATGAGTGAGCAATGTCAAGCAAAGATTGCAATCAATTTGGATACCACCGAATCGTTAAGAGAAAAAGAGGAGAACCACAGCATCAGAATATATTCACAAACTGGAATAGAACTTAGTAACAAGGTCAGCCAATGAGAGCTGAATTGAGTGTTGAAACTAAAGGCCCTGTCACACTGCCCAACGGATGCAAAACGTTAGTAAAAAGGACACAACGGATGAGAAAAATGTTCCATCCGTTGTTATCCGCTCTCAAAAGGGGCAAAAATTTGCATAACCAGAGCGGATAACACAGAAAGGAACGGACGCGGGGAGGACGCAGAGCGGATGGAAAGCGGATGCAGAACGGAAGCCCAGTGGATGGAAGCGGATGGGAGTGGATGGCACATCCACTAGGCTTCCGGGGGACCTCAGGAAAGCGGACACGGAACGGATACAGCGGATGCACAGCGGATGCACAGCAGATGAAGCGGATGCACAGCGGAAGCCTAGTGGATGCACAGTGGAAGCCGAACGGACACCGAGCGTTAATTGCGCATGCAGGGGGGGGGGATGCATTGCATAAGCCCCGCGGATATAAAGGGAAGCAGCTCCCAAGCTGGTCACCATTCGGAGGAAAGACCTGCTGCCGGATACATCGAGTCCTTGCCTGCCCTGCCTGCATGCCTGCCTGCAAGCCTTGCTGTAAGCCTTCCTGCCAGCCTTCCTGCCAGCCTGCCTCCAAGCCTGCCTCCCAGCCTCCTGGCCAGCCTCCCTGCCAGCCTTGCTCTCTGCCTGCCTGCCTGCCTTGCTCTCTACCTGCCTGCCAGCCTTGCTGCCAGCCTGCCTTCCAGCCTCCCTGCCAGCCAGTCTGCCTGCCAGCCTTGGTGCCTGCCTGCAAGGCTTCCTGCCAGCCTTCCTGCAAGCCTTGGTGCCTGCCTGCCTGCCAGCCTTCGTGCCTGGCTACCTGCCAGGCTTCCTGCCAGGCTTCCTGCCAGCCTTGGTGCCTGCCAGCCTCCCTACAAGCCTCCCTGCCAGCCAGCAACCCCACAACCATGGGGAAGAAGCGAAATCTTCATCAACCTGCCACCATCCCTGGCAAGAGGGACAGGGCCACCCTCCCACGCCCTGTCCCTGACTCTGCTTCTGCTGGGGCTTCTGCTGCTCGGGCTCGCTCTTCTGGTGCTGGAGCTTCTGCTGGTGCTTACTCTGCTGGTGCTGCTCCTGGCGGTGGTGCTTCTGCTCGTGCTTACTTTGCTGAAGCTGCTCCTGGCGGTGGTGCTTCTGCTCGTGCTTACTCTGCTGAAGCTGCTCCTGGCGGTGGTGCTTCTGCTCATACTTATTCTGCTGAAGCTGCTCCTCGTCCTGCTGGTCCTGCTCGTCCTGCTCATGCTCCTGGTCCTGCTCGTGCTCCTGGTCTTGCTGGCGCTGCTGGTGCTTACTCTGCTGCTGATGATCCTGGTGCTGCTGGTGGTGGTGGTGGTGCTGCTGCTGCTGATCCTGCTGGTGCTGCTGCTGCTGCTGATGATGATGATGATGATTAAGATGATGATCCTGCTGCTCCTGCTGCTGATGATGATTAGGATCCTGCTAGTGATGATGATGATGATGATGATGATGATGATGATCCTGCTGGTGCTGCTGCTGCTTGTGGTGTGGATGAGCAGCCCCTACTACCTGGGAGCCCCTCTGATGAGGGCTCATCTGGTCATGCCAAAGGGAGGAAGAGGCGTGTTCCTCCATTGAGGAGGAACACGAGGATGAGGTGCTGGAGTGGCTGAGAGAGAATGACTATCTATGGCGGAAGGGACACCGGCTGTACAGGGACACCAAGCGGAAGCATGCTGCTTGGAGAGAGAAGGCGGAGAGTATGGGCTACACTTCGGAGGTGCTCCTCGGCTGGTGGAAGCACATGCACACCTGGTACGGGAAGCTGCACCTGAAGAAATCTGGCCAGGCCACGGTTAAGCTGACGGACAGAGAGACCTATGTCATGGCCAGGTGCAGCTTCCTGGGGAGTGAGATCTGCCACCGAGGAGCACCAGCAGCCCCTCTCACTACCCTCTCTCTCCGGCAGCCTGCTGAGAGCTAGTCCTCTTCCGGCCGAGAGTCAGTTCCTGTCTCCATGCAGGTTTCTGTGGAGCGTGCCATGGCGGAGAACCTGCGGACAGGTGTTGTAACCGTGGTGGAGCGCGTGGAGGACTCCCTGGTGCGGTGGGAGAAAGGAGATGGTGCATCCACCACAGCACTACCCGCATCCATCCCCAGCTCCACCTCCACAGAAAGGCAGAGAGCCAGACAGCAGGAGGGGCAGAGCCACACTGTCCTTCTGGAGATCAGGGACACCATCCGGACCAGCATAGATCTCCTCTCTCAGCTGGTCCACACCGACTCCTCATCCTCCAGCCGCAAGCCCTTCCTCACCTATGTCAACCAGACCCTCGTGGACATGGCGGAACCCCAGTACCGGGTGGTTAAGGACCGGATCACCGAGCTGCTTAACAACCCTCCAGATCCAGAGGAACCTGCTCCCACCCAGTCTAGGTCTGCTCCTCCACCCCAGGTGATGTCCCTCCCTTTCCAAGGCTTTCCACAGGCCCTCACCTACCAGGGCTACGGCTACCAGGAGGTCCAGCAGCACAGGCAGCAGCCCTTCCCAGTCCAGGCACAGAGTCATCGGGCGACACCGTTGCCACCAGTTCCACTGATGCCACCAATGCCACCCACAACACTGATGCCAACGATGCCACCCATGACACTGATGCCACTGATGCCAATGATGCCACCCACAACACTGATGCCACCCATGCCACCGATGCCACCAACGCCAGTCCTCACCCAGCTGCAGACCAGAACGCCCCACTGCACTGCTCCTTCCTCCACCCCACAGCCAAGCCCGGCCTCAGTACATCTGTCATCGGTACTGGGGCTGACACCCCATGGCATGGAGGAAGGAGCTCTCAACATCATGGGTCTGAGCCAGCTGTCCAAAAGCTTTCTCAACACACCGTCACCTGTTGTCCTCTCCGGGCCAGGCACCAGACCAGCACTCCAGCACCAGTCACCTCCACAGCACCTGGACCGTTCACCCCTGAGACTGGGCACACCTCCGAGTGACCAAGAGGAGTGCCAGAGACTGGCTGGCTGGCTACCTGTGGACTTTATTTGGACACTTGACTTGGGTCATTTTTCTTTTACAGCTTGTTGTTCAGCAAAGTTTATCTTTGATTCACACACTTGCTTCATTTCTTTTTTTTAATAAAGTCTTGGTGGAAACTTTTAGAATTGGTTTAAGGCTTTGCATGCTTGTGGGATGGTTTAAGATAGCAGTGGGGTGGGCAGGGATACCTGTGGGATGGGCAGGGATACCTGTGGGATGGGTAATAGCTGTGGGATAGATAAACCTCCAGTGCAAGCATAGTGGGACTGTATGGTCCACCCTCCCAGGTGCCACACCTTTGGCCCTTTATTATCAATAATAATGTAATAATCATCCACACATGTCAACACAAACACAACTCTTTATTAAATGCCCTGATCATTGTAGGGCCACTCAACATACATGGCACAATCTCATCAGTGTGATGAGACAGGCTGAAGGAAGCATCCATTAAGCATTTATCATCCTGTCTTGCCACTCCACCGCTCCAGCTGTGGAGTTGCACCAGTGTTTCAGGAGGTTGTGCTGCTTCTTCCCTCCATGTGAGGCTCTGTTGGGGCCTTGCACATCCTCAGTGTCTATCAGGTTTCGCCCTTGCCTCCATTCCCCAGGCTCCATGTCCCCATTGCCCTATTGGAGATCCACGAGCCTGTTCTGCAAGACTGGGTAGCGGGTGCGCATGAGATTGTGCAGGATGAAGCAAGCTTCCACGATCCTCCTCACGGTCTCTGGGCGATGCTGCATGGTGGTGAGAAGTACCTGGAACCTGTTGGCCAGGATGCCAAAGGCGTTCTCCACCACCCGCCTTGCCCTGGACAGCCTGTAGTTGAAGGTCCTCTCTTCACGGGTGAGGTATTTGGAGGTGTAGGGCTTCATGAGGTAGGTTCTGAGGGAGAAGGCGTCATCCCCCACAATGAAGTAGGGCACATCTTGCGTGTCGTTGGGCAAGGGTTCTGGATCTGGGAAGCCCACGATGAGGTTGCGTTCCAGCCCCTCCTTGAGGTCACTGGTGTTGTATACCTGGGCATCTGAACATTAGTCGTTGCCTGAAGCATCGATGTATATGAACTTGTAGTCAGCATCGACCATGGCGAAGAAGACGATGCTGAAGAAGCCCTTGTAGTTGAAATAAGTGGACCCCGACTTGGCTGGAGCTTTGCAGGCCACGTGCTTGCCATCTATGGCTCCAATGGTGTGGGGAAAGTTCCACCTCTGATACCATTGCTCTGCAACTTTCTTCCAGCCTTCTTCAGTGGTGGGGCACTGGAGGAGCTCCTCCATGTATTCTTCGATGATGGCCTGCACCACTTCTCTGACCACAATGCTGATGGTGTTGTGTGGCACCCTCCAGCCATACTGCATGCTCCTGTAGGTGGTCCCTGAGGCCAGGTGGCGCAGAGTGAGTGCCACCTTGAGCCCAGGTTCCAGGCTGGGCCGGAAGTTGGTGTTTGCCTTGGTCAACCTGGGTGTCGGCCGCTGCACAACTTCGTCAAACATGGCTGGAGGCATCCTCATGAAGTTCTGGAATGCATGAGTGTCTTCGTTCCTGAGCTCCACCATCAGCTAGTTGTAGAAGCTTCGCACTGTTGCAGATCGATGGTGGCTGCCAAAAGGACTTTGTTACGATCCGCGGTGGACATGACTGGATGCTGTGGAAGAGCAAGAGTCAGATGAAGGCTGCAGAGGTCTGCACAGCTGGGCTGCTGGTCTAAAAGTGAGATCCAGATGAGTTGCTCCCCCTTTTTATACGCAGTATAGGTTTTCCCCTAGGTGTCCCTTTGCATCCTCTAGGCATCCTCTAGACATCCTTAATATCCGAGATAGGTCCCCTCTGCAAACGCTTTTTCCATTTTAAATGCTTTGTTTCCTTGCTGCATCCGTTCTGCATCCGTTCTGCGTCCTTTCCGCTTCCTCCCTGCGTCCGAGCGGATGCGAGTTGCGCGGATGCGGAATGGATGCCTAGCTAATATAGCGGATGCGTAACAGATGCAGAATGGATGCCTAGCAGATGCCTAGCGGATACAGAATGGACGCATTGGATACATTTTCCGCTCAAAAGTTTTGAGCAGTTCAAAACTTTCTGAGCGGATGAAACGTCAATAAATGGATGCTGGACGGATAGAGAGGATGAAAAACGGACGCAGTGAGTACAGAACGGATACATTGCATTAACCAACGGATGGCAAGTGTTTTCCTCCCTTATACATCCTCTTTCCATTCCTTGGTGCAGTGTGACAGGGGCTTTAAAAAAAGAATCTAGGCATGGTCTGTGCTCATCTCTAAAGTGAAAGAGAAACCAACTTATTTGGTTTCCTGCTGAACTAAAGTGAAACTGATGTCTATTTCTGAGCTCCTGAATTGCTGTTAAGTTCTGAATCTGTAACATGTCTGCTTCTGTTTGAGTTTGCTCTATGTTGAAGAAATCTACAACTGGTATTGTAAAATTTACTTGTATTTATAAAGAAGTTAAATGAAGCCTCAGCCATCTGTCTTTACTTTTCTGGCGCTGAATTTACGCTGCAATACTTTGAACACATAGAATATCTGGTGCAAATAGAATATTTCAGAAAGATCTTAAAAATGGAGGACTATGGAGACTGTAGCTGCTGATTGAAAACTATGGAGTTGGAGTAGTATACTTGTAGCCCAATGTGCTTAGTGCAGGATGTAATATAATAATTTCCAGTCATTTGCATAAAAATGTTTATGACTATTCCAAACTCTGCTTTTCAACAGTTTCTGTAGTCTTTTCTTGGTTACCTCTCATGTTTCCCTTCAGAAGTTTCTGTTGTGAAGTTGATATAGTTCTTTTTAATTTTAAACATAAATAATATTTTTTTTAATTTTCTGGATCTTTAAATTTTGTGTTTAACTTGGCTTTTATGAGAAACTATTGCATACAATAGATAAAATATAGGTTATGAATTTTTTTCTCAACTTTATTTTAATTATCTCATCTCAATTCAAATCATTATATTTATACTTTTGTCTGTTCTGTTACAATTTCTTATTATCTTTTCTTATTGAGCAATTTTTTCCCTGTAGTTACCAATTAGAATATGATGCCTTTATATCCTTTAATTTTATCCATTCAAACTCTTATTTAAGCTTCGGTGTATAACTTTAAGATTATAACATTTAATATAATACATAACTTCCAATCAGATTCTGCTTGGTACATTCTTAAAATAGATACTATATTCTTAAAAAGTTTATATATATATGTAAATAAAACACACATTCCATTCCAATTCAATTCTATCATTAATATGCATTAAAATCTTAACATCTTTAACATTTCTTTTCAATTGAATATCATACTTCCTTGGGAACACATAAACTTTCCATGGTTAATTATTTTTTCCCGTATTTCTTATTTAAATTTTTATAAATCATTACCAATAATTAAAAATGTTCCCTTTTAATTCTCTCAATCATTTTAATTCATTTATTTATTAGCAAACATCCCACTACATTACAATAAATATTTTATCTGTATCATATTTTCTAAAAATATTTCTATTTGTAATATAACAATGCTATTGTTATGTACCTTTGCAGAATCCCTTTTACAATTAAATTTTCACCCATTATCTCTAAACAAACTTATGGTTACAATCCTTATATCTTTTCCCTGTTTCTCCATTTCTTGTTTCTGTCTTTTACAATTTCTTTTCCTTGCCTTCTTCCCTCTCTTCTTCTCCCTCCCCTTGTTACCCCCTCGTCTCTCTACTTCTAATTCTCTCATCTGTAATCCTCTCTTCTGTTGCTTTCTAATATTATACTTATTTTTCAAATTGTCCTTCTTTTTGGTTGTTTTTTTTAGTCTTAAACCTTTCACTCTCTTTCCCCCTCTTCTTTTTTCCCCCTACTTAAAATTATTTGATCATTAAAGATGGCTTCTTCTTTTTCCCAATCTTCTTGTTCTACAAGCATTTCTTGTTGCTTTTCATAGTTCCAGATCTCAATTTCTAAGAATTGAAACACAAAGCCAAAGGAACTTCTCCCTTCTTGTGCATGTTCTTTCCATTTTTTAAGTTCTGTTTTCAGTTCTTCTAAGAGTGCTACCATTTTAAAAACTTTTAAAAAGCCACCCAGTTAATTTTAGTCATCTAGATGCAAAAAACCAAAAGTCACCAAGTAATCCAAATGATCGAAGGCTGTTTCTACTTGCTTCTTTTCTCCACTTTCTTTTCCTGGGGTTCTATTATTTTGTTACCAAGTTTCCATTAAAAAGTATCTTTGAGGAATCTTGTTCCTTTTAATTTACAATTCCATTCCTTAATTCCAAGCAGTCTCCTCCATTTTCCAGATCCTGCCCTTCTATTCTTTTTTTTCTCCTTTCCTGCTTTTAAAAGCTTTTAAATGTCCAGAAATCTTTATTATCCCTTTGACTTTTATTTACAGCTTAGATGCCTATTAATGTCAAAGTGGATCTTTTTTCCCAATTTCTTGCTTAAGTCTCTTAGTTGTCAGTATAAGGAAGGGAAGGAAAAAAAAATAATCCTTTCCTTTCTCTCTCTCCTTTGCAGCTTCAAAATCTTCTTTGGAAACAATGTTGTTAAGTTTAAATCCCAGGATACCTTATTTGTTGCTTTTGCTGTTTGATCCGGTCAACCAAAACTTTCTCTTCTTATCTTCCTCCTGCACATTCTTTTCCAGCCGAGTTCTTCTTTGTGGTGGCCATTTCTGACTACTGCTGCAACCGCCTTTGGGAAAGGGAGTAATGGCCAGCTGGGGAGGAGAGATGCAGCTCTTCTCAACCCTGCAGTCAGTTTCCCCCCTCTTCACCACCTCTACGGGGTAGCTTAGCCCCAAAACCAGCCAGCTAAGAGCACTCCAGATGTGAGCACGGATCGAAGGCTCAGAGAGACGAAGTTTCGGTCTGTCACCGAAGCTCAAACCGGAAGTCCCAAAATATAGGTTATGAATTCATCACAATTTTGTCATTCACTAAAATAAAAGAACAAAAATATCATTGTGAATACAAAATTGTTAAATCAAAAGAGCATAGAAATACAACTAGATGTAAACAAGGTAGAGAGCTGAGTTGAGCTGAGTTGAATGAATATTCAGTGCATTATATCTTTCCCATTTTGATACTTGATTCGGATATAATAAATGTATTTTCTTTTTAAATTGCCCAGATAGGGGTAAACAGAGAATGTGTTAACTTTTAAATTTAAATTTAAATATAGACAAATTAATCAAATTAATAAAATGTACCATTTTCCAGGTAAATGCTGTAACAAACATTAAGAATTATCTAATTTTTTTTAATACTATAATTTGAATATCCCATCAGATTTAACATTTTTTCAAGGAAGCATTGTATTAAAATGTTATGCCGACATGGAAAAAATTACATCAGTTTAAGTTGGTTATGCAACTATTATTTCTAATCAATACTTGTGATGCATTACTTTATGTACAGTTATCTAGCTACTGGTGTCTATAAATATCCTCCAATGTGTGCAGGTAGCAATTTTTATCTAATGATTATGATTGATTTTCTATATATATAAATTTTATATATGTATATATTATATATATATTCTGCCGAAACGTTGCTACAACTTTAAAAGCACAACTACAATGACGTGGGAAAATTCCCAAACAAAGCTGAACAACATACATGTAAGTACCCGCGAAAACTTAAGAAATATATATATACATACATACATACATACATACATACATACATACATATAAAGTTTTCACAGGTACTTACATGTATGCTGTTCAGCTTCCTTCGGGTATTAGCCCACGTCATTATAGTTGTGCTTTTAAAGTTGTAGCAATGTTTCGGCAGAATCTCATCTGCCATCATCAGGCTTCTGCATTGAGTTCGTCTGTGAGTCAGGCTATGACGGCCGTTAGTTTTTAATTTGAGGCTAGCCTACTGTTGTGCCAGGATGGTTTTTTTTCTTCATCCTGATTGGTTGGGAGTCTTGGTCTGTGTTCATTGGACTTGGAGTTTGCTTGATTGGTGTTTCTGGTTTCTTCTGTCTGTTTTGTGGCTTTGATTGGCTGGCAACACTGTGTTCCTGTATTGGAGGCTTTCAGTGCAACTTGGCTTCAAGTAAAAGGACGGCTATCATCTATTAGGAAGTTAGGTTTCATCTGGGTGCCTGGTTGGGGAGTGTTTGAGCTGGAGGTATCAGGGGGAGTCTGTTTGTTCCCAGGTGTTTGCCTGGCTTGTGCTGAAGAGATCTTTCTATTTGAGAGTGCAGGCTTCCAAATGATTGACAGTCTGGTGGAATCATCTCTTCTATTCATGCTTTCAGGTCTTTTTCCAATCTCTATGGCTTCTCTGATGATTCTGTGGCTGGGGTTTTCTATAGTGGCTAGGGTTTTGGTGCCATTGAAGTTGATGTTATGACCTGTGGCTTTCATGTGTTGGACTAGTGAGGAGGTGTGTTCCAGCTCTTTTACTGCATTTTTGTGTTCATCTAGGCGGGTACTTATTCTTCTATTGGTCTGTCCAATATATGTGGCCGGGCATGATGTACAGGGAACTTCGTATATGCCTTGGATTTCCAGGTCAATTTTATCCTTGGGGTTTCTAAGGATGGCTGCTATTTTTTTTGTCTGTTTTGAAGGCAGTCTTGATGTGATGCCTGTGTAGTATCTTACTGATTTTGTCTGTAGTACCTCTTATGTAGGGCAGGACACCTGTTCCATAGGTCCATTGATCATCTAGGTCTCTATTCTGTCTTAGTGTGTTTTTGTGGATCAAGCTGGTGATTTTGTTTTTGTGGAAGCCGTTGGCTGTCAGTACTTTAGTCAGGGTCCATAGTTCAGTCTTTATATGTGTCTTGTCTGCCAGGCGTTTGGTTCTGGTGATTAGTGTTTTGGCCACGGAATTTATCTGTGCTGGGTGATGGTGGGATTGGGCGTTGAGGTAGCGGTTGGTGTGTGTTTTCTTCTGGTATATGGTGTGTCCTAGTGTGCCATCTGTTCTTATGTAGATCAGTACATCTAGGAATGGTAGTTGTTTGTTTATTTCCGTTTCCATGGTGAACCTGATTTTGGGGTGTGTGCTCTTTAGAAGTGTTAGGAAATTGTTTAGGTTTTCTTTTCCATGGGGCCAAATCACAAATGTGTCATCGACATATCTTAGCCATAGTTTGGGTTTGTGGGTGGCATCAGCCAGGGCTCTGGATTCGAATTCTTCCATGAACAGGTTTGCAATGACCACGACTAAACCTAGCTAAATACTTAGCAAAACAACTACAGCCCCATGCTGAAATCGCAGCTTCATATGTACAAAACTCATACCACTTCTTAGAAATGATAAAAGATCTACACATGGAACAAGAAGATTTCCTTGTAAATTTCGATGTGGTTTCACCATTCACTCAAATCCCGATAAAAGAAACTCTTGAAATCATCAAAAATAAATACCAACCAGTTAAACACTTCATGGAACTAACAGAACACTGCTTAACCAACACATATTTCATATACAAAGGACAAAGATGCAAGCAAATTGAAGGAGCCCCTTTTAGGATCACCCATCATTGCAAACCTGTCACCCATCATTGCAAACCTGTTGCAATGTTGCATCATTGAAAACCTGTTCATGGAAGAATTCGAAACCAAGGCATATATGAAGTCCCCTGTGCATCATGCCCGGCCACATACATTGGACAAACCAATAGAAGAATAACTACCCACCTGGATGAACACAAAAATGCAGTAAAAAAGCTGGAGCACACTTCCTCACTAGTCCAACACATAAAAGCCACAGGTAATAGCATCAACTTCAATGGCACCTAAACCCTAGAAAACCCCAGACACAGAATTATCAAAGAAGCCATAGAGATTGAAAAAAGACCTGAAAGCATGAATAGAAGAGATGATTCCAGACTGTCAATTATTTGGAAGCCTGCACTCACAAACAAATCTCCACCCAACAAGCCAGGGAAACACCTGGGCACAAACAGATCCCCCCCTGATACCTCCAGCTCAAACACACCCCAACCAGGCACCCAGATGAAACCTAGCTTCCTAACAAATGATAGCCGTCCATTTACTTGGAGCCAAGCCGCACCAAAAGCCTCCAATACAGGAACACAATGTTGCCAGCCAATCAAGACAAAAAAAAAATCCACAAAAGAGACAGAAGATATTAGAAACACCAATCAAGCAGAACACAGCAAACTCCAAGACCAATAAACACAGACCAAGACTCCCAACCAATCAGGATGAAGAAAAAAACCATCCTGGCACAACAGTAGGCTAGCCTCAAATTTAAAACTAACAGCTGTGATAGCCTGACCTACAGATGAACTCAGTACAGAAGCCTGATGATGGCAGATGAGATTCTGCTGAAACTTTAAAAACACAACTACAATGACGTGGGATAATACCCGAAGGAAGCTGAACAGCATACATGTAAGTACCCACGAAATCTT